>CM060577.1:9827766-10147143 GCA_030625065.1 Alectoris magna | reverse complement strand
AGGGAGCTGCTAATTTTACAGAACTTGTAATTTTTAAGCAGGCTCCCAGTCTCCCCTTTGAATCCTTTATGCAGTTTTTGAATGCCCATTTGATCACAGTGTCAGTGTCCCTGAATGTATTGCTCATTATTTTACTTATCTCACTCAGCATCTGGACTTGTAACGCTCTGAGGAAGTCTTCCCCAGAACCAGAGAGTACTGAGTGGCAGGGTGTGTGGAAAGGCTTGGGAGAGACTTTAAAGAGATGGCCATCCTCGGTGTCATGGAGCTTTACTCCTGAACACCTGGAAGACCCTGAGTGCTTAAACAATTATTTAAGACAGGAATGTTGTAGCTCAGGCAGATCTGAGGAGGCACAAATGATACAAATGATCTGGGGCCTGGCTAATGCCTATCGGGCCTTATTCAATACTATCCCAGAAAGGGATAGAGATTCTGAAATTGAGAGAGAGAGTCTCCAAGCTGAGAGAGAGTGTCTCAGAGCTGATAGGGAGAATCTCCAGTTCCAGAGAGAGAGTCTCCAAGCTGAAAGGGAGAGTCTCCAGAAGACAATACAAAATGAGCGAGACAGTCTCCAAGCTGAAAAGGAGAGTTTCCAGGAGAGAGTCCAAGCCGAGAGGGACAACCTCCAGGCCCAGAAGGAGAGTCTCCTAGTCGAGAAACAGAGTCTCCAAATCCAAAGAGAGAGTCTCCAAACCGAGGTGGAGAATCTCCAGGTCCAGAAAGAGAGTCTTCTAGTCGAGAGAAAAGACCTCCAATCCGAGCGAGACACACTTCAGTCTGAGAGAGATGCCCTCCAAAATGAGAAAGACTCCCCGCAATCCAAACTTGACAACCTCCAACTACAGCAAGACATCCGCCAGTCTGAGCGAGATACCCTCAAGTCCGAGAGGGATGTACTCCGAACTGAGCGAGACACCCTCCAAAATGAACTAAGCAGAATTCAGTTTTCTCAGGCCATGCTTGAATCTGAACTAAATATCCTCATCGTTGAGAGAAACAGACTTTGAGCCAAATTGGAGAGGGAGAGCATCAGAACTGACCAACCTGCCATCATCCTTCAACCACAGGAGGTACCGGAATCGATGTCAGTTGCCCCTGTAAGAGGACGGAAAACGAAACGAGTCTCAACTCAGCTAGAGAAGAAGGAAGAGGAGGAAGGAAAAGTAGAGGAGGAGGAGAAAGTAGAGGAAGCAGATGCTGTAAGAGAAGAGGAGGAAAGACGTCCAGAGTGGCTCGATCCATGGAAAGCGGCCCTGAGTCTAGGGGAGGGGCCTTCAATAAGATCGCGGTCACCAACTCCCAGAAGGGTAACAAGAAGTCCTGAAAGAGCAGGAGGTGGAGGTGAGCAAGACATTGTTACTGTTGTTGATCGATCTCTAAAAATGAGTTAAATTAGAGGTCTGAGAAAAGACTTTTCACGACACCCAAAGGAGCCTATCGTCACCTGGTTACTCCGCTGTTGGGACAGTGGGGCCAACAGTGTGTGGCTAGATGGTAGAGAAGCTCGCCAACTGGGTAGCATTACTAGAGACTCAGCCATTGACAGGGGTATTGGTACATGCCAGGATGGATCCTTCACCCTCTGGAAGCGAATGCTGTTAGCCGTAAGAGAAAGATACCCCTTCAAAGATGATCTGATGCCTGAGAAAAAGAAATGGACTGATATGGAAAAAGGTATCGGTTATTTGAGAGAACATGCCGTAGTGGAAATGTTATACAGTTCCGACTTCATCCCTGACGAGCCAGACCAAAATCATGATCCTGAGAAAGTCAGGTGTACACCAAATATGTGGCGTACATTCACGAAGACTGCACCAGAAAGGTATGCCAGTACACTCGCAGCAATGTATGGCAAAGGGGTAAGAAGACCCCTTGTAAATGAACTTGTTAATAGACTTCAAGACTTTGAGTTACATTTAGCCCCTCTACGGGCTTGTGTTTCGGCCATCACAAAGGTAGTTGAAAAGCTAGACAAAATGGAGAGCAAACAAGAAGATATAATGGACGAACTGTCTACCATGATTAATGCAGATGGATCCATGGTGGTACCAGATACATCTGACGTTAACCAGAATTCCCAAAACTGTCTACCGGAAGAGCTGATCAACTTGGTTTCCTCCCAACCTGCATCATCCAGTATCTCAGCCATCAGAAGGAGGCGTCCTCGTGCTCAGGCGAATGACAACAGAAAGGCTACATCGCGTCTTGCCTTGTGGCGCTACCTGTGCGACCATGGGGAGAATATGAAGAAGTGGGATAATCAGCCCACTCCTGCACTTCAAGCACAAGTGAAAGAATTACGAGACAGATCGACCACCAAGGTGAACTTCTCCAAAAGGGTGACTGCTCCAGTCGCTGCAAACAATCGAGGTAACAAATAGGGGGGCCCTGCCCCCAGCCAGGGGGGGAAAGGGACAATAGAGTATACTGGACTGTGTGGATTAGGTGTCCTGGCACATCACGACCACAGAAATATAAAGCCCTGGTGGACACTGGTGCACAGTGCACCCTAATGCCCTCGATCACCAAGGGACAAAGTCGATTTATATTCATGGAGTGACTGGGGGTTCTCAAGAGCTGACTATGTTGGAGGCTGAAATAAGCCTCACTGGTAAAGACTGGCAGAAACACCCTATTGTGACTGGCCCAGGGGCTCCCTGTATACTTGGTATTGATTACCTCAGAATGGGATATTTTAAAGACCCCAAAGGGTATCGATGGGCCTTTGGAATAGCTGCTGTAGACACAGAAGGTGTTAAGCAGTTGTCTGTTTTGCCTGGCCTGTCGGAAGACCCATCTGTTGTGGGGCTGCTACGAGTAAAAGAGCAGGAGGTACCGATTGCTACAAAAACAGCGCACAGACGGCAGTATCGCACCAATAGGGATTCCTTGCTCCCCATTCATGAGTTAATTCGTCAACTGGAGAGTGAGGAAGTGATTAGTAAAACTCACTCACCTTTTAACAGCCCCATATGGCCGGTGCGTAAAGCCAGTGGAGAATGGCAGCTGACGGTAGATTACCGTGGCCTGAATGAAGTAACACCCCCACTGAGTGCTGCTGTGCCGGACATGTTAGAACTCCAGTACGAGCTGGAGTCAAAATCAGCCAAATGGTATGCCACCATTGACATTGCTAATGCCTTCTTTTCCATTCCTTTGGCCACAGACTGTAGGCCACAGTTTGCCTTCACGTGGAGGGGCATTCAGTATACCTGGAACCGTTTGCCCCAGGGGTGGAAACATAGTCCCACCATTTGCCATGGGTTGATCCAGACTGCACTGGAACAGGGTGGTGTTCCCGAGCACTTACAGTACATTGATGACATCATTGTGTGGGGCAATACAGCAAGGGAAGTTTTTGAGAAAGGAGAACAAATAATCCAGATCCTTCTACGTGCTGGCTTTGCGATTAAGCGAAGCAAAGTGAAAGGACCTGCTCAGGAAATTCAATTCCTGGGAATAAAGTGGCAAGATGGACGTCGTCACATCCCAGCAGATGTGATTGACAAGATTGTTGCTATGTCTCCACCCACTAGCAAGAAAGACACACAGTCTTTTCTGGGCGTAGTGGGCTTTTGGAGGATGCATGTTCCAAACTACAGCCTTATTGTAAGCCCCCTTTATCAAGTGACGCGGAAGAAGAATGATTTTACATGGGGCCCAGAGCAGCAGCAGGCTTTTGAACAGATTGAACAGGAGATAGCCCATGCCGTGGCCCTGGGGCCAGTACGGACGGGACAGGATGTAAAGAACATCCTCTACACTGCTGCTGGTGAGAAAGGTCCCACTTGGAGTTTGTGGCAAAGAGCCTCAGGAGAGACTCGAGGCCGACCCCTGGGATTTTGGGGTCGAGCGTACAAGGGGTCTGAAGAGGGCTACACTACAACTGAGAAGGAGATCTTAGCTGCATATGAGGGGGTTCGGGCTGCTTCCGAAGTAGTTGGTACTGAAACGCAGCTCCTTCTGGCACCTTGACTGCCAGTGCTGAACTGGATGTTTAAAGGAAAGGTTCCCTCCACCCATCATGCTACTGATGCCACTTGGAGCAAGTGGATTGCGCTGATTACACAACGAGCACGGATGGGGAACCTCAGCCGTCTGGGAATTTTAGAGGTGATCATGGACTGGCCTGAAGGTAAAAAGTTTGGAACATCACCAGCAGAAGAGGTGTCACGTGCAAAAGAGGCCCCACCATACAATGAACTACCAGAAAATGAGAAGAAATATGCCCTGTTCACTGATGGATCGTGTCGTATCGTGGGGAAGCATCGCAGATGGAAAGCTGCTGTGTGGAGCCCCACACGACAGGTTGCAGAGGCCACTGAAGGAAAAGGAGAATCTAGTCAGGTCGCAGAGGTAAAGGCTGTCCAGCTGGCCTTAGATGTTGCTGAACGGGAGAGGTGGCCAATGCTTTATCTTTATACTGACTCATGGATGGTGGAGAATGCCTTATGGGGATGGTTGCAGCAGTGGGAGCAAAATAACTGGCAGCGGAGAGGTAAACCTATTTGGGCTGCTGAACTGTGGAAAGACATTGCTGCCCGAACAAAAGATATGGTTATAAAGGTGCGTCATGTAGATGCTCATGTGCCCAAGAGTCGGGCTACTGAAGAACAACAAAACAACCATCAGGTAGATCGAGCTGCCAGAGTTGAGGTGGCTCAAATAGACTTGGACTGGCAGAATAAGGGTGAATTATTTCTAGCTCGATGGGCCCATGAGACCTCGGGCCATCAAGGACGAGACGCAACATATAAGTGGGCTAGAGACCGAGGGGTGGACTTAACTATGGATGCTATTGCACAGGTTATTCATGACTGTGAGACATGTGCCATAATTAAACAAGCCAGGAGGATGAAACCTCTCTGGGGGGTAGGGCGATGGCAAAAGTACAAATATGGGGAGGCGTGGCAGGTTGATTATATCACCTTACCACGATCTCGCAATGGTAAGTGTTACGTGCTTACCATGGTGGAAGCAACCACTGGGTGGCTTGAAACATATGCAGTACCCCATACTACCACCCGAAACACCATATTGGGTCTTGAGAAACAAGTCCTGTGGCGACATGGCACTCCAGAAAGAATTGAGTCTGATAATGGGACACATTTCAAAAATTCCCTTGTAAATACCTGGGCCAAAGATCATGGCATTGAGTGGATTTATCATATCCCCTATCATGCACCAGCTTCTGGTATAATTGAACGATACAATGGGTTGTTGAAAACCATGTTGAAAGCAATGGGTGGTGGAACATTTAAGCACTGGGAGAAGCATTTGGCAGAAGCCACCTGGTTGGTCAATACCAGAGGATCTGTCAATCGCGATGGTCCTACCCAATCCAGCCCCCTACAGACTGTAGAGGGAGATAAGGTCCCTGCTGTACATGTAAAGAACATGTTGGGGAAAGCAGTGTGGGTCCTTCCAGCCTCTGGAAAGGGCAAACCTCTCCGTGGAACTGTTTTCGCCCAGGGACCTGGGTGCACTTGCTGGGTGATGCAGAAAGATGGGGATCTTCAGTGTGTACCACAAGGGATGTTGGGGGAGTGCAGTCAGTAATTCCATGTATATATAGAGAGAGAGAGACCTGTGTGTGTAATGCATTTTCAAGTATTGTTTATTTGTATATGTATTTTTAAGCATGATGTAGTGATGTAGAATAAGGGGTGGAATGTCATGGTTTTGTGTTTTGTAATTTTTGCTATTGGTATTCCACATCACAACATCATGTGGAGCACAAAGAAGTACTACACGTCCCAGGGGACCTCGTGGCCAGAGAGGGAAAATACGTCACGGAAGCGACGCTCGCTCTCTCTCTCTCACTGCCTGGCAGCGGGTGTGGGTGTGCTTCCAAGCCGCGGCGCCTTCTACTTCAAAGTAGGCTTCTTGGTCTTCGGAAACCTCTCTCTCTCATTATATTTGATTTATTAGCTTCAATTCTAATTATATTGTATTATAGTGTGTTATCTTGCATTCCGATATCATAGTTAGTAAATAAGTTTTACTCCTCAGATTGTTGCCGCTGTTCCGTTTGTTCCCTTGAACTCCCATCTCCCTACCCCTTTTCCCTTTTTCCCTTTTTTTTCCGAGGGGGCCGGGGGGCTACGGGCCTACTGTCCCCTCCCCTGTCACGGACCCAGATTGATCTCGATAACCCCGTGACAGTCTCTCTCATTATATTTGATTTATTAGCTTAAATTTTAATTATATTGTATTATAGTGTGTTATCTTGCATATATAAGGGGGATGGGAGAAAGCCAGGAAGCTCTGCAGCAAGCAGGCCTCAGGGGCTCTTCCAAAGAGGTTTTCCCCTCAGAGAATTCTCCGTCAAAGGTGTCTTTGGGAATTTTTCTCCAAAGTCCCTAGTTTAGTGAGGGCCTTTTATCCCCCATTTCTCTGTTTTTTTTTCTCTCATCTTTTCTCTCGGGTTAGCGTGACACACCTGGGCCAACAGATAAGCCAGCAGGCAGTGGTGCCTTTGTTGCCATGCACAAGCATTATCGCCTTTTGCAGTGGTCAGCTCCTTCAAGCCGCACCCCTGAAAAAGACTGCTTGTCCCGCTTCTGCTTATCTTTGCAATCCTAAGCAGAGGTACAGTGGCACGGTGACACCCACCATTCACCCCTCTAGATAATCAGCAGTTGTCAGTTAGACTCTTATCACCAGAAAGGCGTCACGAAGCAAGCTTTGAGACAAAAAATACAAACAGTTTAGTCTCTCACAGACGGTGGTGACGCACCGGAACAGGTTGCCCAAGGCGCTTGTGGATGCCCCATCCCTGGATGCTTTCAAGGCCAGGCTGGATGTGGCTCTGGGCAGCCTGGTCTGGTGGCTGGTGACCCTGCACGTAGCAGGGAGTTTGAAACTAGGTGATCTTCAACGTCCTTTTGAACACTGCCCATTCTATGATTCTTTGATTCTCTGTTTCTACAATTCTAGGATTTTATGGTTCTATGATTCTATGATTTTATGTTTCATATCTAGGGTTGCTCTGACCCAAGTGCAGCAGCTTGTACTTGGCTTATTGAACCTCATTAGGCTCTCGTGGGCCCACTTTCCAAGCCCATCCAGGTCCTTCTGGATGGAGCCTTCCTCCTGCTGTATTGACTGCATCAATCAGCTAAGCATCAGAAGCAAACTTGCTGAGGGTACTCTCAATCCCACAGCCGAAGTCGTTGATAAAGAGGACAAAGAGCACCGGTCCCCAGGTGGACCCCTGGGAGACACTGCTGGTGACCGACCTCCACCTGGATGTGGATCCATTGATAATAAGCCTCTGACTTCCACCATCCAGCCAATTCTCTATCCACTGAACAGTCCACTCTTCAAATCTGTCTCTCTCCAATTGAGAGAGAAGGAGATGGTGCAGGACCATGCCAAAGGAATCACACAAGTCCAGGCAGCTGACATCAGTTGGCCTTCCTTGGACAACCAGTGCCGTCACTGCCACCGCAGGAGGCCACCAGATGGGTCAGGCACCATCTGCCCTTGGTGAAGCCGTGCTGGCTCTCTTGGATCACCTCCTCATCTCGCGTGTGTCCAAGCATCTCTTCAGGAACACCCACTTCCAGGAGGGCCTTTCAGATGTCCTCGTATTCCCTGCGCCCCTGCCTGCACCTTCTCCCCATGGAGCTACCCAGTGATTCTGCCACGGAATTTCTGTTGCCAGGGGGGAGCTATGGGGATACGAGCTGACCCACGACTTCTGCACAGGGAACGTGCACGGCTAGAAGAGATGACTGCTGTCCCGGGAACCCACTGTTGGTGAACGTGGGCCTACTAGGCCTTGGGAACAGCTCTCATTGCCACCCCAATTCCTCTCTCAAAGCACAGCTCCAGCTTCCGCACGTTAGGTTATGGCGACAGACACGACACCAGCAGACAGACTGGAAACAGCACCAATGCTCTTTATTTTTATCGGGATTACTGCGTCCAGGCCTGGGGCCCCTGATACAAGAAAGATGCAGAGCTCTTGGATCGAGTCCAGAGGAGGGCCACTAAGATGATCAGAGGGCTGGAGCACCTCTCCATTGAAGAAAGGTGGAGGGCACTGGGGCTTGTTCAGTATGAGGAGGAGAAGGCTCCGGGGAGACCTCATTGTGGCCTTCCGGTTCTTGAAAGGAGGATATAAACTGGATGGGGATCAGCTGCTAATGAGGGTGGATAGGACAAGGGGGAATGGGTTTAAACTGTGAAAGGGGGGGTGAATTTGGTTAGCTATTAGGAGGAGTTCCTCACACGGAGGGTGGTGACGCACTGGAACAGCTTGCTGAGAGGTGGTGGATGCCCCATCCCTGAAGGCATTCAAGATTGGCTGGATGAGGCTCTGGACATCCTAGTCTAGTGGTTGGCGACCCTGCACATAGCAGGGGGGTTGAAACTAGATGATCTTCAAGATCCTGTTCTAGCCAGGCCATTCTACGAGCCTTTCCTTCTACGATTTTCCATTTACGGGTGGAAAGCTGGACAGCTTCCCAACTCCTGTGCTGAGAGCTCCAGCACGGTCACCACCATTGCCAGCACCTTCCCCTCTGGAGTGGTACGAGCACCGAGCACTAGGGAGGTGAAAAGAACAGTGCCCAGAGCGTGACGGGCTGAGCGCAGGCAAGTACCGCAGGCTGGGCTCCAGCCCAGCTCTCAGGACCTGCAGCCTATGGAGCTTACCAGGGGAGCTGCCGTTTCAGCTCCAGCTTCTGCTGGTTTCTTTCAGCTGTGCCGGCAAAAGCCTCTTGCTGATGGAGGTGCAGCTCTAACCTTCAGAGCACCTGAGCCGCTCACAGGGAAAGGAGGCTGCAACAGGAGGAGAAAGTCATCCCTCAGGCTCTGCTGAGCCCCCTCTGCCCCTCCCCTCACCCAGCCCCGCACCCCCGTGCTGCCACGTGTCCTCACCCTTGCACCCCGCCAGCAGTTTTTGGCCATGCCTGTCCCCAAGCTAAAGCATTGTAACAGCTGCCCGAGCGCCTCAGGCAGCCAACAGAGCCTGCACACACTTACTCAGCATGTAGTACCAGCCTGGTCGCTGTTCCCATGTTACTTGCCGGCAGAGGATCCACATCCTTCCTCCACCTCCTCCCCACTCGCTGTCCCCTGGGCTGGGCTGGAGGATGCGGAGCCCACACGCTTGCCCTGACAAACCGCTGCCAAAGACGAGACAGTGTCAGCAAACCGGCTGGAAGCACGGGGCTGTTTCCCAGAGGCCCTCTGTCAAGGGCCCTGCAGCAGGCGCTGGCAAGCAGGAGACTCGGCCCTGCCAGCCCACGGCTGCCTGCCACCCTTCTGCCTGCGGGGCTGGTGCCAAGCTCTTCTCCCAGGCAGGAGCAGGCCAGCCCCTGCCATGCCGCTTGGTGCCCGTCCCGCACCCACCCCCTGAGCCCTTCTGAGCTCACACCCTGTCTCAGAGGATGGCGGCTGCTGTCAGCAGGGTCGATCCCTGACGGTACCTGCTCTGGATGCTGGTCCTCCCCTGCACTCCAGCCTTCCCATGCCGCCCTTTGTGCCCGTGCCTGCTCTGCTTGCTGCTGGTACACGGGCCACCTGCGGTCTGCTTCATTCCATGCTGCAGAATGTTTCTGCAGCTCCTGCAAAAACACGGCAGCAGACAGGGTCAGCCTCAGCCCCTGGGGCCTTCCTTCAGCTCCACACTCCTGCTCCTCGCCTCTGCCGGCCTGGTGGCACTGCTTTGGCCCTGGAGGACCAGGGGCCCCAAAGCCAGGCCGGGATCTGCAACTTGTGCTAAACGTGGCTCAGAGGTCCTATTCCACTCTCACAGCCCCTGCTCCAAATCAGTGTGCTGTGGCAGGTGGCAGGCCAGGAGGCGAGAAGAGACAGGGAAGCTGCGCAGCACCCTCCATCTACCGCAGAGGAGCTGAAGGAGCAGACAGAAATGTGAAATGATGGCACCCAAAGGGCTGTGCTCCAGATCACTGCACGCACACGGCCTTTTGCTTCCCTGCCTGTGGAAGCAGGCCAGAAAGGCCAGGGTGGATCGGGCTTAGAGCAACCTGGTCTGGAGACCCTAGGTCCCTGCCTACAGCAGGGGATTGCAACTAGGTGATCTGAACGGTCCCTTCCAACCCAAGCTTTTCTATGATTCTACCATTTGTGCAGTCTCAAGCAGCACAGTCCCTGCAGCAAGGCAGAGCTGGTACCTGCAGCATTCTCTTACAGTCCTCTGTCACAGGGAGTGCAGGGCGGGTTTGGGCAGGAGTAGACGCGTCCTTCTGTCCCGCTTCCTTCGTCCCGCAGGAGCTGCCTACACACGGCGGGAGCACGCTGTAAGCAGACACAAGAGGAGTCTGCAGGAGCCCGAGGCACCTTGGTCTCCCCCCGTGCTCCCACAACCATAAAGATGGGCTCCGGTGCAATGTGGAGAAACCCCGGAAGGGAGAAGAGCTTCTGCAATCAATAGGGATCAGTGTTCAGCTCCGCCAGGGATCGGGGACCAGCGTGCAGCATGAAGCTGGTGCGTCTGCCTCAGGCAATCGTGCCGTGCGCTTGTCATCCCTGGAGAGAACAGCCCCCACTGGGACACACGTGTGTCAGGAGCCTTTCTGATTGCCGAGAGCTGGCATGTCCAAAGGGGAAGCCACTCCTCCATGAGCGCATGCGTCTCCTTCTTTTCACCCAAGGCTTTCACCTGGCAGAAGGCTTCTTCGCCACATCTTGCTGCTTTGAGCCTGGCTCGCATCACAGCAGCATGGAGGGGGGGAAATGTCTTCTGCCTCTGCAGCAGCCTGCCGACAGGGCCGCCTGCAACCAAGAAAGGAAGAAGATCTTCAGAGCAGCCCCACGGGCATGGCATGTGAACCACAATGCGGTCACACGGCATTGGACATCTCCCTGCAGCTGGGACCCGTTCCCTCACCTCTACTCATCTTCCATTCTATTGCAGCTTTCCTTTCTGCATCGGCCTCTGCTCTGCTCTTTCTCACAGTGAGCTGAAACCTGGAAACAGTGACAACCGTTGAAGGACGGCCTCCTATCCCACGCAGCTGTCGGCAGTATTTACCTATGTGTTACGCAAAGCCCTGCACCCTTTTCCTTCCCAGCCATGCCAAACCAGCACACATAGCCCAGTTTCCTTTCCATGTGCCGTCCGTTCTCCCTGATGGGAATCAGGACAGGTTGGGCACCAGGAACGCAACTGTGAGTCCGCATCACTCCAGGAGAAGACACACACAGCCAAAAGGCAGCTTTAGTGAACTGGGACTTCCCAGGATTTCTCCCTGACTGGATGCTGGTCATGGAGACCCAGCAGGGCACGTTCCAAAAGAGTAGTTGGGAAGGAAGCCTGTCTCCTGGCCAGCTAAGTGCTGCAGAGGAAATGCACTCACCTCAGCAACACCTCGATCCCATGAGACTCTGGCCCCAGGTCAGCGGAATGTTCCGGCCAAATTCTCTGCAAAGGGACAATGACCTGCTGGAGGCTTGCCAAGGCCATTTTGTCATGACCCTTGCTGACAGGAAGCAAGCCTGGCTCCCATGCCAAGAGAAAGCTGCTCCCCACCAAAGCCCCTTCCGTGAACATCAGAGCTTTGCTCTGCTCTGAAGGAGCTGGGTGGCAGAACACTGGGGCCGTGCAAGAGCAGTGACAGGTTTTTTGCAGGGGCAGAGATCTGGGAAATCTCTTTCCCCATGGAGAAAGCCGTGGGGGCAAGCATGGGGAAAGGCGTTTGACCTGCCTGCCACAGCCAGGCTGGCAGTGGTGACCTGATGGCGCAACCACAAAACTTCCTCAACTTACACTGTGGAGCACTGCAATTAGCCTGGCATTGCTCTCCAGCGTTGTAATGCAGCTGTGAAAGAACCTCATGCAGAGGAATTCGTCCTGGCAAGTCACGATACCGATGTTCTTGAAGGAGAATGAGACGTGCTCCTTGCTCCTCAGGAGCCTGCTCCTCATCCCCATGGAGCTACCCTGTGGTACTGCCACAGAATTTCTGTTGCTGTGGGGGAGCTAGGGGGACACGAGGACATAGCAGGGGGATTGAAACTAAATGATCTTCAAGGTCCTGTTCTAGCCAGGCCATTCCTTTGCTTCTACGATTTTCCATTTACAGGTGGAAAGCTGGACCGCTTTCCAGCTCCCGTGCTGAGAGCTCCAGCACGGTCACCACCGTTGCCAGCACCTTCCCCTCTGGAGCGGTACGAGCACCGAGCACTAGGGAGGTGAAAAGAACAGTGCCCAGAGCGTGACGGGCTGAGCGCAGGCAAGTACCGCAGGCTGGGCTCCAGCCCAGCTCTCAGGACCTGCAGCCTATGGAGCTTACCAGGGGAGCTGCCGTTTCAGCTCCAGCTTCTGCCGGTTTCTTTCAGCTGTGCCGGCAAAAGCCTCTGGCTGATGAAGGTGCGGCTCCAACCTTCGGAGCACCTGAGCTACTCGCAGGGAAAGGAGGCTGCAACAGGAGGAGAAAGTCATCCCTCAGGCTCTGCTGAGCCACCTCTGCCCCTCCCCTCACCCAGCCCCGCACCCCCGTGCTGCCACGTGTCCTCACCCTTGCACCCCGCCAGCAGTTTTTGGCCGTGCCTGTCCCCAAGCTAAAGCATTGTCACAGCTGCCCGAGCGCCTCAGGCAGCCAACAGAGCCTGCACACACTTCCTCAGCATGCATTACCAGCCTGGTCGCTGTTCCCATGTTACTTGCCGGCAGAGGATCCACATCCTTCCTCCACCTCCTCCCCACTCGCTGTCCCCTGGGCTGGGCTGGAGGATGCGGAGCCCACACGCTTGCCCTGACAAACCGCTGCCAAAGACGAGACAGTGTCAGCAAACCGGCTGGAAGCACGGGGCTGTTTCCCAGAGGCCCTCTGTCAAGGGCCCTGCAGCAGGCGCTGGCAAGCAGGAGACTTGGCCCTGCCAGCCCACGGCTGCCCGCCACCCTTCTGCCTGCGGGGCTGGTGCCAAGCTCTTCTCCCAGGCAGGAGCAGGCCAGCCCCTGCCATGCCGCTTGGTGCCCGTCCTGCTCCCACCCCCTGAGCCCTTCTGAGCTCACACCCTGTCTCAGAGGATGGCGGCTGCTGTCAGCAGGGTCGATCCCTGACGGTACCTGCTCTGGATGCTGGTCCTCCCCTGCACTCCAGCCTTCCCATGCCGCCCTTTGTGCCCGTGCCTGCTCTGCTTGCTGCTGGTACACGGGCCACCTGCGGTCTGCTTCATTCCATGCTGCAGAATGTTTCTGCAGCTCCTGCAAAAACACGGCAGCAGACAGGGTCAGCCTCAGCCCCTGGGGCCTTCCTTCAGCTCCACACTCCTGCTCCTCGCCTCTGCCGGCCTGGTGGCACTGCTTTGGCCCTGGAGGACCAGGGGCCCCAAAGCCAGGCCGGGATCTGCAACTTGTGCTAAACGTGGCTCAGAGGTCCTATTC
The DNA here is from genome assembly GCA_030625065.1 of Alectoris magna. Taxonomy (NCBI): domain Eukaryota; kingdom Metazoa; phylum Chordata; class Aves; order Galliformes; family Phasianidae; genus Alectoris; species Alectoris magna. Next base: position 10,133,777 of record CM060577.1, on the reverse strand, counting down.
CACTCTCACAGCCCCTGCTCCAAATCAGTGTGCTGTGGCAGGTGGCAGGCCAGGAGGCGAGAAGAGACAGGGAAGCTGCGCAGCACCCTCCATCTACCGCAGAGGAGCTGAAGGAGCAGACAGAAATGTGAAATGATGGCACCCAAAGGGCTGTGCTCCAGATCACTGCACGCACACGGCCTTTTGCTTCCCTGCCTGTGGAAGCAGGCCAGAAAGGCCAGGGTGGATCGGGCTTAGAGCAACCTGGTCTGGAGACCCTAGGTCCCTGCCTACAGCAGGGGATTGCAACTAGGTGATCTGAACGGTCCCTTGCAACGCAAGCTTTTCTATGATTCTACCATTTGTGCAGTCTCAAGCAGCACAGTCCCTGCAGCAAGGCAGAGCTGGTACCTGCAGCATTCTCTTACAGTCCTCTGTCACAGGGAGTGCAGGGCGGGTTTGGGCAGGAGTAGACGCGTCCTTCTGTCCCGCTTCCTTCGTCCCGCAGGAGCTGCCTACACACGGCGGGAGCACGCTGTAAGCAGACACAAGAGGAGTCTGCAGGAGCCCGAGGCACCTTGGTCTCCCCCCGTGCTCCCACAACCATAAAGATGGGCTCCGGTGCAATGTGGAGAAACCCCGGAAGGGAGAAGAGCTTCTGCAATCAATAGGGATCAGTGTTCAGCTCCGCCAGGGATCGGGGACCAGCGTGCAGCATGAAGCTGGTGCGTCTGCCTCAGGCAATCGTGCCGTGCGCTTGTCATCCCTGGAGAGAACAGCCCCCACTGGGACACACGTGTGTCAGGAGCCTTTCTGATTGCCGAGAGCTGGCATGTCCAAAGGGGAAGCCACTCCTCCATGAGCGCATGCGTCTCCTTCTTTTCACCCAAGGCTTTCACCTGGCAGAAGGCTTCTTCGCCACATCTTGCTGCTTTGAGCCTGGCTCGCATCACAGCAGCATGGAGGGGGGGAAATGTCTTCTGCCTCTGCAGCAGCCTGCCGACAGGGCCGCCTGCAACCAAGAAAGGAAGAAGATCTTCAGAGCAGCCCCACGGGCATGGCATGTGAACCACAATGCGGTCACACGGCATTGGACATCTCCCTGCAGCTGGGACCCGTTCCCTCACCTCTACTCATCTTCCATTCTATTGCAGCTTTCCTTTCTGCATCGGCCTCTGCTCTGCTCTTTCTCACAGTGAGCTGAAACCTGGAAACAGTGACAACCGTTGAAGGACGGCCTCCTATCCCACGCAGCTGTCGGCAGTATTTACCTATGTGTTACGCAAAGCCCTGCACCCTTTTCCTTCCCAGCCATGCCAAACCAGCACACATAGCCCAGTTTCCTTTCCATGTGCCGTCCGTTCTCCCTGATGGGAATCAGGACAGGTTGGGCACCAGGAACGCAACTGTGAGTCCGCATCACTCCAGGAGAAGACACACACAGCCAAAAGGCAGCTTTAGTGAACTGGGACTTCCCAGGATTTCTCCCTGACTGGATGCTGGTCATGGAGACCCAGCAGGGCACGTTCCAAAAGAGTAGTTGGGAAGGAAGCCTGTCTCCTGGCCAGCTAAGTGCTGCAGAGGAAATGCACTCACCTCAGCAACACCTCGATCCCATGAGACTCTGGCCCCAGGTCAGCGGAATGTTCCGGCCAAATTCTCTGCAAAGGGACAATGACCTGCTGGAGGCTTGCCAAGGCCATTTTGTCATGACCCTTGCTGACAGGAAGCAAGCCTGGCTCCCATGCCAAGAGAAAGCTGCTCCCCACCAAAGCCCCTTCCGTGAACATCAGAGCTTTGCTCTGCTCTGAAGGAGCTGGGTGGCAGAACACTGGGGCCGTGCAAGAGCAGTGACAGGTTTTTTGCAGGGGCAGAGATCTGGGAAATCTCTTTCCCCATGGAGAAAGCCGTGGGGGCAAGCATGGGGAAAGGCGTTTGACCTGCCTGCCACAGCCAGGCTGGCAGTGGTGACCTGATGGCGCAACCACAAAACTTCCTCAACTTACACTGTGGAGCACTGCAATTAGCCTGGCATTGCTCTCCAGCGTTGTAATGCAGCTGTGAAAGAACCTCATGCAGAGGAATTCGTCCTGGCAAGTCACGATACCGATGTTCTTGAAGGAGAATGAGACGTGCTCCTTGCTCCTCAGGAGCCTGCTCCTCATCCCCATGGAGCTACCCTGTGGTACTGCCACAGAATTTCTGTTGCTGTGGGGGAGCTAGGGGGACACGAGGACATAGCAGGGGGATTGAAACTAAATGATCTTCAAGGTCCTGTTCTAGCCAGGCCATTCCTTTGCTTCTACGATTTTCCATTTACAGGTGGAAAGCTGGACCGCTTTCCAGCTCCCGTGCTGAGAGCTCCAGCACGGTCACCACCGTTGCCAGCACCTTCCCCTCTGGAGCGGTACGAGCACCGAGCACTAGGGAGGTGAAAAGAACAGTGCCCAGAGCGTGACGGGCTGAGCGCAGGCAAGTACCGCAGGCTGGGCTCCAGCCCAGCTCTCAGGACCTGCAGCCTATGGAGCTTACCAGGGGAGCTGCCGTTTCAGCTCCAGCTTCTGCCGGTTTCTTTCAGCTGTGCCGGCAAAAGCCTCTGGCTGATGAAGGTGCGGCTCCAACCTTCGGAGCACCTGAGCTACTCGCAGGGAAAGGAGGCTGCAACAGGAGGAGAAAGTCATCCCTCAGGCTCTGCTGAGCCACCTCTGCCCCTCCCCTCACCCAGCCCCGCACCCCCGTGCTGCCACGTGTCCTCACCCTTGCACCCCGCCAGCAGTTTTTGGCCGTGCCTGTCCCCAAGCTAAAGCATTGTCACAGCTGCCCGAGCGCCTCAGGCAGCCAACAGAGCCTGCACACACTTCCTCAGCATGCATTACCAGCCTGGTCGCTGTTCCCATGTTACTTGCCGGCAGAGGATCCACATCCTTCCTCCACCTCCTCCCCACTCGCTGTCCCCTGGGCTGGGCTGGAGGATGCGGAGCCCACACGCTTGCCCTGACAAACCGCTGCCAAAGACGAGACAGTGTCAGCAAACCGGCTGGAAGCACGGGGCTGTTTCCCAGAGGCCCTCTGTCAAGGGCCCTGCAGCAGGCGCTGGCAAGCAGGAGACTTGGCCCTGCCAGCCCACGGCTGCCCGCCACCCTTCTGCCTGCGGGGCTGGTGCCAAGCTCTTCTCCCAGGCAGGAGCAGGCCAGCCCCTGCCATGCCGCTTGGTGCCCGTCCTGCTCCCACCCCCTGAGCCCTTCTGAGCTCACACCCTGTCTCAGAGGATGGCGGCTGCTGTCAGCAGGGTCGATCCCTGACGGTACCTGCTCTGGATGCTGGTCCTCCCCTGCACTCCAGCCTTCCCATGCCGCCCTTTGTGCCCGTGCCTGCTCTGCTTGCTGCTGGTACACGGGCCACCTGCGGTCTGCTTCATTCCATGCTGCAGAATGTTTCTGCAGCTCCTGCAAAAACACGGCAGCAGACAGGGTCAGCCTCAGCCCCTGGGGCCTTCCTTCAGCTCCACACTCCTGCTCCTCGCCTCTGCCGGCCTGGTGGCACTGCTTTGGCCCTGGAGGACCAGGGGCCCCAAAGCCAGGCCGGGATCTGCAACTTGTGCTAAACGTGGCTCAGAGGTCCTATTCCACTCTCACAGCCCCTGCTCCAAATCAGTGTGCTGTGGCAGGTGGCAGGCCAGGAGGCGAGAAGAGACAGGGAAGCTGCGCAGCACCCTCCATCTACCGCAGAGGAGCTGAAGGAGCAGACAGAAATGTGAAATGATGGCACCCAAAGGGCTGTGCTCCAGATCACTGCACGCACACGGCCTTTTGCTTCCCTGCCTGTGGAAGCAGGCCAGAAAGGCCAGGGTGGATCGGGCTTAGAGCAACCTGGTCTGGAGACCCTAGGTCCCTGCCTACAGCAGGGGATTGCAACTAGGTGATCTGAACGGTCCCTTGCAACGCAAGCTTTTCTATGATTCTACCATTTGTGCAGTCTCAAGCAGCACAGTCCCTGCAGCAAGGCAGAGCTGGTACCTGCAGCATTCTCTTACAGTCCTCTGTCACAGGGAGTGCAGGGCGGGTTTGGGCAGGAGTAGACGCGTCCTTCTGTCCCGCTTCCTTCGTCCCGCAGGAGCTGCCTACACACGGCGGGAGCACGCTGTAAGCAGACACAAGAGGAGTCTGCAGGAGCCCGAGGCACCTTGGTCTCCCCCCGTGCTCCCACAACCATAAAGATGGGCTCCGGTGCAATGTGGAGAAACCCCGGAAGGGAGAAGAGCTTCTGCAATCAATAGGGATCAGTGTTCAGCTCCGCCAGGGATCGGGGACCAGCGTGCAGCATGAAGCTGGTGCGTCTGCCTCAGGCAATCGTGCCGTGCGCTTGTCATCCCTGGAGAGAACAGCCCCCACTGGGACACACGTGTGTCAGGAGCCTTTCTGATTGCCGAGAGCTGGCATGTCCAAAGGGGAAGCCACTCCTCCATGAGCGCATGCGTCTCCTTCTTTTCACCCAAGGCTTTCACCTGGCAGAAGGCTTCTTCGCCACATCTTGCTGCTTTGAGCCTGGCTCGCATCACAGCAGCATGGAGGGGGGGAAATGTCTTCTGCCTCTGCAGCAGCCTGCCGACAGGGCCGCCTGCAACCAAGAAAGGAAGAAGATCTTCAGAGCAGCCCCACGGGCATGGCATGTGAACCACAATGCGGTCACACGGCATTGGACATCTCCCTGCAGCTGGGACCCGTTCCCTCACCTCTACTCATCTTCCATTCTATTGCAGCTTTCCTTTCTGCATCGGCCTCTGCTCTGCTCTTTCTCACAGTGAGCTGAACCTGGAAACAGTGACAACCGTTGAAGGACGGCCTCCTATCCCACGCAGCTGTCGGCAGTATTTACCTATGTGTTACGCAAAGCCCTGCACCCTTTTCCTTCCCAGCCATGCCAAACCAGCACACATAGCCCAGTTTCCTTTCCATGTGCCGTCCGTTCTCCCTGATGGGAATCAGGACAGGTTGGGCACCAGGAACGCAACTGTGAGTCCGCATCACTCCAGGAGAAGACACACACAGCCAAAAGGCAGCTTTAGTGAACTGGGACTTCCAGGATTTCTCCCTGACTGGATGCTGGTCATGGAGACCCAGCAGGGCACGTTCCAAAAGAGTAGTTGGGAAGGAAGCCTGTCTCCTGGCCAGCTAAGTGCTGCAGAGGAAATGCACTCACCTCAGCAACACCTCGATCCCATGAGACTCTGGCCCCAGGTCAGCGGAATGTTCCGGCCAAATTCTCTGCAAAGGGACAATGACCTGCTGGAGGCTTGCCAAGGCCATTTTGTCATGACCCTTGCTGACAGGAAGCAAGCCTGGCTCCCATGCCAAGAGAAAGCTGCTCCCCACCAAAGCCCTTCCGTGAACATCAGAGCTTTGCTCTGCTCTGAAGGAGCTGGGTGGCAGAACACTGGGGCCGTGCAAGAGCAGTGACAGGTTTTTTGCAGGGGCAGAGATCTGGGAAATCTCTTTCCCCATGGAGAAAGCCGTGGGGGCAAGCATGGGGAAAGGCGTTTGACCTGCCTGCCACAGCCAGGCTGGCAGTGGTGACCTGATGGCGCAACCACAAAACTTCCTCAACTTACACTGTGGAGCACTGCAATTAGCCTGGCATTGCTCTCCAGCGTTGTAATGCAGCTGTGAAAGAACCTCATGCAGAGGAATTCGTCCTGGCAAGTCACGATACCGATGTTCTTGAAGGAGAATGAGACGTGCTCCTTGCTCCTCAGGAGCCTGCTCCTCATCCCCATGGAGCTACCCTGTGGTACTGCCACAGAATTTCTGTTGCTGTGGGGGAGCTAGGGGGACACGAGGACATAGCAGGGGGATTGAAACTAAATGATCTTCAAGGTCCTGTTCTAGCCAGGCCATTCCTTTGCTTCTACGATTTTCCATTTACAGGTGGAAAGCTGGACCGCTTTCCAGCTCCCGTGCTGAGAGCTCCAGCACGGTCACCACCGTTGCCAGCACCTTCCCCTCTGGAGCGGTACGAGCACCGAGCACTAGGGAGGTGAAAAGAACAGTGCCCAGAGCGTGACGGGCTGAGCGCAGGCAAGTACCGCAGGCTGGGCTCCAGCCCAGCTCTCAGGACCTGCAGCCTATGGAGCTTACCAGGGGAGCTGCCGTTTCAGCTCCAGCTTCTGCCGGTTTCTTTCAGCTGTGCCGGCAAAAGCCTCTGGCTGATGAAGGTGCGGCTCCAACCTTCGGAGCACCTGAGCTACTCGCAGGGAAAGGAGGCTGCAACAGGAGGAGAAAGTCATCCCTCAGGCTCTGCTGAGCCCCCTCTGCCCCTCCCCTCACCCAGCCCCGCACCCCCGTGCTGCCACGTGTCCTCACCCTTGCACCCCGCCAGCAGTTTTTGGCCGTGCCTGTCCCCAAGCTAAAGCATTGTCACAGCTGCCCGAGCGCCTCAGGCAGCCAACAGAGCCTGCACACACTTCCTCAGCATGCATTACCAGCCTGGTCGCTGTTCCCATGTTACTTGCCGGCAGAGGATCCACATCCTTCCTCCACCTCCTCCCCACTCGCTGTCCCCCGGGCTGGGCTGGAGGATGCGGAGCCCACACGCTTGCCCTGACAAACCGCTGCCAAAGACGAGACAGTGTCAGCAAACCGGCTGGAAGCACGGGGCTGTTTCCCAGAGGCCCTCTGTCAAGGGCCCTGCAGCAGGCGCTGGCAAGCAGGAGACTTGGCCCTGCCAGCCCACGGCTGCCCGCCACCCTTCTGCCTGCGGGGCTGGTGCCAAGCTCTTCTCCCAGGCAGGAGCAGGCCAGCCCCTGCCATGCCGCTTGGTGCCCGTCCTGCTCCCACCCCCTGAGCCCTTCTGAGCTCACACCCTGTCTCAGAGGATGGCGGCTGCTGTCAGCAGGGTCGATCCCTGACGGTACCTGCTCTGGATGCTGGTCCTCCCCTGCACTCCAGCCTTCCCATGCCGCCCTTTGTGCCCGTGCCTGCTCTGCTTGCTGCTGGTACACGGGCCACCTGCGGTCTGCTTCATTCCATGCTGCAGAATGTTTCTGCAGCTCCTGCAAAAACACGGCAGCAGACAGGGTCAGCCTCAGCCCCTGGGGCCTTCCTTCAGCTCCACACTCCTGCTCCTCGCCTCTGCCGGCCTGGTGGCACTGCTTTGGCCCTGGAGGACCAGGGGCCCCAAAGCCAGGCCGGGATCTGCAACTTGTGCTAAACGTGGCTCAGAGGTCCTATTCCACTCTCACAGCCCCTGCTCCAAATCAGTGTGCTGTGGCAGGTGGCAGGCCAGGAGGCGAGAAGAGACAGGGAAGCTGCGCAGCACCCTCCATCTACCGCAGAGGAGCTGAAGGAGCAGACAGAAATGTGAAATGATGGCACCCAAAGGGCTGTGCTCCAGATCACTGCACGCACACGGCCTTTTGCTTCCCTGCCTGTGGAAGCAGGCCAGAAAGGCCAGGGTGGATCGGGCTTAGAGCAACCTGGTCTGGAGACCCTAGGTCCCTGCCTACAGCAGGGGATTGCAACTAGGTGATCTGAACGGTCCCTTCCAACCCAAGCTTTTCTATGATTCTACCATTTGTGCAGTCTCAAGCAGCACAGTCCCTGCAGCAAGGCAGAGCTGGTACCTGCAGCATTCTCTTACAGTCCTCTGTCACAGGGAGTGCAGGGCGGGTTTGGGCAGGAGTAGACGCGTCCTTCTGTCCCGCTTCCTTCGTCCCGCGGGAGCTGCCTACACACGGCGGGAGCACGCTGTAAGCAGACACAAGAGGAGTCTGCAGGAGCCCGAGGCACCTTGGTCTCCCCCCGTGCTCCCACAACCATAAAGATGGGCTCCGGTGCAATGTGGAGAAACCCCGGAAGGGAGAAGAGCTTCTGCAATCAATAGGGATCAGTGTTCAGCTCCGCCAGGGATCGGGGACCAGCGTGCAGCATGAAGCTGGTGCGTCTGCCTCAGGCAATCGTGCCGTGCGCTTGTCATCCCTGGAGAGAACAGCCCCCACTGGGACACACGTGTGTCAGGAGCCTTTCTGATTGCCGAGAGCTGGCACGTCCAAAGGGGAAGCCACTCCTCCATGAGCGCATGCGTCTCCTTCTTTTCACCCAAGGCTTTCACCTGGCAGAAGGCTTCTTCGCCACATCTTGCTGCTTTGAGCCTGGCTCGCATCACAGCAGCATGGAGGGGGGGAAATGTCTTCTGCCTCTGCAGCAGCCTGCCGACAGGGCCGCCTGCAACCAAGAAAGGAAGAAGATCTTCAGAGCAGCCCCACGGGCATGGCATGTGAACCACAATGCGGTCACACGGCATTGGACATCTCCCTGCAGCTGGGACCCGTTCCCTCACCTCTACTCATCTTCCATTCTATTGCAGCTTTCCTTTCTGCATCGGCCTCTGCTCTGCTCTTTCTCACAGTGAGCTGAAACCTGGAAACAGTGACAACCGTTGAAGGACGGCCTCCTATCCCACGCAGCTGTCGGCAGTATTTACCTATGTGTTACGCAAAGCCCTGCACCCTTTTCCTTCCCAGCCATGCCAAACCAGCACACATAGCCCAGTTTCCTTTCCATGTGCCGTCCGTTCTCCCTGATGGGAATCAGGACAGGTTGGGCACCAGGAACGCAACTGTGAGTCCGCATCACTCCAGGAGAAGACACACACAGCCAAAAGGCAGCTTTAGTGAACTGGGACTTCCCAGGATTTCTCCCTGACTGGATGCTGGTCATGGAGACCCAGCAGGGCACGTTCCAAAAGAGTAGTTGGGAAGGAAGCCTGTCTCCTGGCCAGCTAAGTGCTGCAGAGGAAATGCACTCACCTCAGCAACACCTCGATCCCATGAGACTCTGGCCCCAGGTCAGCGGAATGTTCCGGCCAAATTCTCTGCAAAGGGACAATGACCTGCTGGAGGCTTGCCAAGGCCATTTTGTCATGACCCTTGCTGACAGGAAGCAAGCCTGGCTCCCATGCCAAGAGAAAGCTGCTCCCCACCAAAGCCCCTTCCGTGAACATCAGAGCTTTGCTCTGCTCTGAAGGAGCTGGGTGGCAGAACACTGGGGCCGTGCAAGAGCAGTGACAGGTTTTTTGCAGGGGCAGAGATCTGGGAAATCTCTTTCCCCATGGAGAAAGCCGTGGGGGCAAGCATGGGGAAAGGCGTTTGACCTGCCTGCCACAGCCAGGCTGGCAGTGGTGACCTGATGGCGCAACCACAAAACTTCCTCAACTTACACTGTGGAGCACTGCAATTAGCCTGGCATTGCTCTCCAGCGTTGTAATGCAGCTGTGAAAGAACCTCATGCAGAGGAATTCGTCCTGGCAAGTCACGATACCGATGTTCTTGAAGGAGAATGAGACGTGCTCCTTGCTCCTCAGGAGCCTGCTCCTCATCCCCATGGAGCTACCCTGTGGTACTGCCACAGAATTTCTGTTGCTGTGGGGGAGCTAGGGGGACACGAGGACATAGCAGGGGGATTGAAACTAAATGATCTTCAAGGTCCTGTTCTAGCCAGGCCATTCCTTTGCTTCTACGATTTTCCATTTACAGGTGGAAAGCTGGACTGCTTTCCAGCTCCCGTGCTGAGAGCTCCAGCACGGTCACCACCGTTGCCAGCACCTTCCCCTCTGGAGCGGTACGAGCACCGAGCACTAGGGAGGTGAAAAGAACAGTGCCCAGAGCGTGACGGGCTGAGCGCAGGCAAGTACCGCAGGCTGGGCTCCAGCCCAGCTCTCAGGACCTGCAGCCTATGGAGCTTACCAGGGGAGCTGCCGTTTCAGCTCCAGCTTCTGCCGGTTTCTTTCAGCTGTGCCGGCAAAAGCCTCTGGCTGATGAAGGTGCGGCTCCAACCTTCGGAGCACCTGAGCTACTCGCAGGGAAAGGAGGCTGCAACAGGAGGAGAAAGTCATCCCTCAGGCTCTGCTGAGCCCCCTCTGCCCCTCCCCTCACCCAGCCCCGCACCCCCGTGCTGCCACGTGTCCTCACCCTTGCACCCCGCCAGCAGTTTTTGGCCGTGCCTGTCCCCAAGCTAAAGCATTGTCACAGCTGCCCGAGCGCCTCAGGCAGCCAACAGAGCCTGCACACACTTCCTCAGCATGCATTACCAGCCTGGTCGCTGTTCCCATGTTACTTGCCGGCAGAGGATCCACATCCTTCCTCCACCTCCTCCCCACTCGCTGTCCCCCGGGCTGGGCTGGAGGATGCGGAGCCCACACGCTTGCCCTGACAAACCGCTGCCAAAGACGAGACAGTGTCAGCAAACCGGCTGGAAGCACGGGGCTGTTTCCCAGAGGCCCTCTGTCAAGGGCCCTGCAGCAGGCGCTGGCAAGCAGGAGACTTGGCCCTGCCAGCCCACGGCTGCCCGCCACCCTTCTGCCTGCGGGGCTGGTGCCAAGCTCTTCTCCCAGGCAGGAGCAGGCCAGCCCCTGCCATGCCGCTTGGTGCCCGTCCTGCTCCCACCCCCTGAGCCCTTCTGAGCTCACACCCTGTCTCAGAGGATGGCGGCTGCTGTCAGCAGGGTCGATCCCTGACGGTACCTGCTCTGGATGCTGGTCCTCCCCTGCACTCCAGCCTTCCCATGCCGCCCTTTGTGCCCGTGCCTGCTCTGCTTGCTGCTGGTACACGGGCCACCTGCGGTCTGCTTCATTCCATGCTGCAGAATGTTTCTGCAGCTCCTGCAAAAACACGGCAGCAGACAGGGTCAGCCTCAGCCCCTGGGGCCTTCCTTCAGCTCCACACTCCTGCTCCTCGCCTCTGCCGGCCTGGTGGCACTGCTTTGGCCCTGGAGGACCAGGGGCCCCAAAGCCAGGCCGGGATCTGCAACTTGTGCTAAACGTGGCTCAGAGGTCCTATTCCACTCTCACAGCCCCTGCTCCAAATCAGTGTGCTGTGGCAGGTGGCAGGCCAGGAGGCGAGAAGAGACAGGGAAGCTGCGCAGCACCCTCCATCTACCGCAGAGGAGCTGAAGGAGCAGACAGAAATGTGAAATGATGGCACCCAAAGGGCTGTGCTCCAGATCACTGCACGCACACGGCCTTTTGCTTCCCTGCCTGTGGAAGCAGGCCAGAAAGGCCAGGGTGGATCGGGCTTAGAGCAACCTGGTCTGGAGACCCTAGGTCCCTGCCTACAGCAGGGGATTGCAACTAGGTGATCTGAACGGTCCCTTCCAACCCAAGCTTTTCTATGATTCTACCATTTGTGCAGTCTCAAGCAGCACAGTCCCTGCAGCAAGGCAGAGCTGGTACCTGCAGCATTCTCTTACAGTCCTCTGTCACAGGGAGTGCAGGGCGGGTTTGGGCAGGAGTAGACGCGTCCTTCTGTCCCGCTTCCTTCGTCCCGCGGGAGCTGCCTACACACGGCGGGAGCACGCTGTAAGCAGACACAAGAGGAGTCTGCAGGAGCCCGAGGCACCTTGGTCTCCCCCCGTGCTCCCACAACCATAAAGATGGGCTCCGGTGCAATGTGGAGAAACCCCGGAAGGGAGAAGAGCTTCTGCAATCAATAGGGATCAGTGTTCAGCTCCGCCAGGGATCGGGGACCAGCGTGCAGCATGAAGCTGGTGCGTCTGCCTCAGGCAATCGTGCCGTGCGCTTGTCATCCCTGGAGAGAACAGCCCCCACTGGGACACACGTGTGTCAGGAGCCTTTCTGATTGCCGAGAGCTGGCACGTCCAAAGGGGAAGCCACTCCTCCATGAGCGCATGCGTCTCCTTCTTTTCACCCAAGGCTTTCACCTGGCAGAAGGCTTCTTCGCCACATCTTGCTGCTTTGAGCCTGGCTCGCATCACAGCAGCATGGAGGGGGGGAAATGTCTTCTGCCTCTGCAGCAGCCTGCCGACAGGGCCGCCTGCAACCAAGAAAGGAAGAAGATCTTCAGAGCAGCCCCACGGGCATGGCATGTGAACCACAATGCGGTCACACGGCATTGGACATCTCCCTGCAGCTGGGACCCGTTCCCTCACCTCTACTCATCTTCCATTCTATTGCAGCTTTCCTTTCTGCATCGGCCTCTGCTCTGCTCTTTCTCACAGTGAGCTGAAACCTGGAAACAGTGACAACCGTTGAAGGACGGCCTCCTATCCCACGCAGCTGTCGGCAGTATTTACCTATGTGTTACGCAAAGCCCTGCACCCTTTTCCTTCCCAGCCATGCCAAACCAGCACACATAGCCCAGTTTCCTTTCCATGTGCCGTCCGTTCTCCCTGATGGGAATCAGGACAGGTTGGGCACCAGGAACGCAACTGTGAGTCCGCATCACTCCAGGAGAAGACACACACAGCCAAAAGGCAGCTTTAGTGAACTGGGACTTCCCAGGATTTCTCCCTGACTGGATGCTGGTCATGGAGACCCAGCAGGGCACGTTCCAAAAGAGTAGTTGGGAAGGAAGCCTGTCTCCTGGCCAGCTAAGTGCTGCAGAGGAAATGCACTCACCTCAGCAACACCTCGATCCCATGAGACTCTGGCCCCAGGTCAGCGGAATGTTCCGGCCAAATTCTCTGCAAAGGGACAATGACCTGCTGGAGGCTTGCCAAGGCCATTTTGTCATGACCCTTGCTGACAGGAAGCAAGCCTGGCTCCCATGCCAAGAGAAAGCTGCTCCCCACCAAAGCCCCTTCCGTGAACATCAGAGCTTTGCTCTGCTCTGAAGGAGCTGGGTGGCAGAACACTGGGGCCGTGCAAGAGCAGTGACAGGTTTTTTGCAGGGGCAGAGATCTGGGAAATCTCTTTCCCCATGGAGAAAGCCGTGGGGGCAAGCATGGGGAAAGGCGTTTGACCTGCCTGCCACAGCCAGGCTGGCAGTGGTGACCTGATGGCGCAACCACAAAACTTCCTCAACTTACACTGTGGAGCACTGCAATTAGCCTGGCATTGCTCTCCAGCGTTGTAATGCAGCTGTGAAAGAACCTCATGCAGAGGAATTCGTCCTGGCAAGTCACGATACCGATGTTCTTGAAGGAGAATGAGACGTGCTCCTTGCTCCTCAGGAGCCTGCTCCTCATCCCCATGGAGCTACCCTGTGGTACTGCCACAGAATTTCTGTTGCTGTGGGGGAGCTAGGGGGACACGAGGACATAGCAGGGGGATTGAAACTAAATGATCTTCAAGGTCCTGTTCTAGCCAGGCCATTCCTTTGCTTCTACGATTTTCCATTTACAGGTGGAAAGCTGGACCGCTTTCCAGCTCCCGTGCTGAGAGCTCCAGCACGGTCACCACCGTTGCCAGCACCTTCCCCTCTGGAGCGGTACGAGCACCGAGCACTAGGGAGGTGAAAAGAACAGTGCCCAGAGCGTGACGGGCTGAGCGCAGGCAAGTACCGCAGGCTGGGCTCCAGCCCAGCTCTCAGGACCTGCAGCCTATGGAGCTTACCAGGGGAGCTGCCGTTTCAGCTCCAGCTTCTGCCGGTTTCTTTCAGCTGTGCCGGCAAAAGCCTCTGGCTGATGAAGGTGCGGCTCCAACCTTCGGAGCACCTGAGCTACTCGCAGGGAAAGGAGGCTGCAACAGGAGGAGAAAGTCATCCCTCAGGCTCTGCTGAGCCCCCTCTGCCCCTCCCCTCACCCAGCCCCGCACCCCCGTGCTGCCACGTGTCCTCACCCTTGCACCCCGCCAGCAGTTTTTGGCCGTGCCTGTCCCCAAGCTAAAGCATTGTCACAGCTGCCCGAGCGCCTCAGGCAGCCAACAGAGCCTGCACACACTTCCTCAGCATGCATTACCAGCCTGGTCGCTGTTCCCATGTTACTTGCCGGCAGAGGATCCACATCCTTCCTCCACCTCCTCCCCACTCGCTGTCCCCCGGGCTGGGCTGGAGGATGCGGAGCCCACACGCTTGCCCTGACAAACCGCTGCCAAAGACGAGACAGTGTCAGCAAACCGGCTGGAAGCACGGGGCTGTTTCCCAGAGGCCCTCTGTCAAGGGCCCTGCAGCAGGCGCTGGCAAGCAGGAGACTTGGCCCTGCCAGCCCACGGCTGCCCGCCACCCTTCTGCCTGCGGGGCTGGTGCCAAGCTCTTCTCCCAGGCAGGAGCAGGCCAGCCCCTGCCATGCCGCTTGGTGCCCGTCCTGCTCCCACCCCCTGAGCCCTTCTGAGCTCACACCCTGTCTCAGAGGATGGCGGCTGCTGTCAGCAGGGTCGATCCCTGACGGTACCTGCTCTGGATGCTGGTCCTCCCCTGCACTCCAGCCTTCCCATGCCGCCCTTTGTGCCCGTGCCTGCTCTGCTTGCTGCTGGTACACGGGCCACCTGCGGTCTGCTTCATTCCATGCTGCAGAATGTTTCTGCAGCTCCTGCAAAAACACGGCAGCAGACAGGGTCAGCCTCAGCCCCTGGGGCCTTCCTTCAGCTCCACACTCCTGCTCCTCGCCTCTGCCGGCCTGGTGGCACTGCTTTGGCCCTGGAGGACCAGGGGCCCCAAAGCCAGGCCGGGATCTGCAACTTGTGCTAAACGTGGCTCAGAGGTCCTATTCCACTCTCACAGCCCCTGCTCCAAATCAGTGTGCTGTGGCAGGTGGCAGGCCAGGAGGCGAGAAGAGACAGGGAAGCTGCGCAGCACCCTCCATCTACCGCAGAGGAGCTGAAGGAGCAGACAGAAATGTGAAATGATGGCACCCAAAGGGCTGTGCTCCAGATCACTGCACGCACACGGCCTTTTGCTTCCCTGCCTGTGGAAGCAGGCCAGAAAGGCCAGGGTGGATCGGGCTTAGAGCAACCTGGTCTGGAGACCCTAGGTCCCTGCCTACAGCAGGGGATTGCAACTAGGTGATCTGAACGGTCCCTTCCAACCCAAGCTTTTCTATGATTCTACCATTTGTGCAGTCTCAAGCAGCACAGTCCCTGCAGCAAGGCAGAGCTGGTACCTGCAGCATTCTCTTACAGTCCTCTGTCACAGGGAGTGCAGGGCGGGTTTGGGCAGGAGTAGACGCGTCCTTCTGTCCCGCTTCCTTCGTCCCGCGGGAGCTGCCTACACACGGCGGGAGCACGCTGTAAGCAGACACAAGAGGAGTCTGCAGGAGCCCGAGGCACCTTGGTCTCCCCCCGTGCTCCCACAACCATAAAGATGGGCTCCGGTGCAATGTGGAGAAACCCCGGAAGGGAGAAGAGCTTCTGCAATCAATAGGGATCAGTGTTCAGCTCCGCCAGGGATCGGGGACCAGCGTGCAGCATGAAGCTGGTGCGTCTGCCTCAGGCAATCGTGCCGTGCGCTTGTCATCCCTGGAGAGAACAGCCCCCACTGGGACACACGTGTGTCAGGAGCCTTTCTGATTGCCGAGAGCTGGCACGTCCAAAGGGGAAGCCACTCCTCCATGAGCGCATGCGTCTCCTTCTTTTCACCCAAGGCTTTCACCTGGCAGAAGGCTTCTTCGCCACATCTTGCTGCTTTGAGCCTGGCTCGCATCACAGCAGCATGGAGGGGGGGAAATGTCTTCTGCCTCTGCAGCAGCCTGCCGACAGGGCCGCCTGCAACCAAGAAAGGAAGAAGATCTTCAGAGCAGCCCCACGGGCATGGCATGTGAACCACAATGCGGTCACACGGCATTGGACATCTCCCTGCAGCTGGGACCCGTTCCCTCACCTCTACTCATCTTCCATTCTATTGCAGCTTTCCTTTCTGCATCGGCCTCTGCTCTGCTCTTTCTCACAGTGAGCTGAAACCTGGAAACAGTGACAACCGTTGAAGGACGGCCTCCTATCCCACGCAGCTGTCGGCAGTATTTACCTATGTGTTACGCAAAGCCCTGCACCCTTTTCCTTCCCAGCCATGCCAAACCAGCACACATAGCCCAGTTTCCTTTCCATGTGCCGTCCGTTCTCCCTGATGGGAATCAGGACAGGTTGGGCACCAGGAACGCAACTGTGAGTCCGCATCACTCCAGGAGAAGACACACACAGCCAAAAGGCAGCTTTAGTGAACTGGGACTTCCCAGGATTTCTCCCTGACTGGATGCTGGTCATGGAGACCCAGCAGGGCACGTTCCAAAAGAGTAGTTGGGAAGGAAGCCTGTCTCCTGGCCAGCTAAGTGCTGCAGAGGAAATGCACTCACCTCAGCAACACCTCGATCCCATGAGACTCTGGCCCCAGGTCAGCGGAATGTTCCGGCCAAATTCTCTGCAAAGGGACAATGACCTGCTGGAGGCTTGCCAAGGCCATTTTGTCATGACCCTTGCTGACAGGAAGCAAGCCTGGCTCCCATGCCAAGAGAAAGCTGCTCCCCACCAAAGCCCCTTCCGTGAACATCAGAGCTTTGCTCTGCTCTGAAGGAGCTGGGTGGCAGAACACTGGGGCCGTGCAAGAGCAGTGACAGGTTTTTTGCAGGGGCAGAGATCTGGGAAATCTCTTTCCCCATGGAGAAAGCCGTGGGGGCAAGCATGGGGAAAGGCGTTTGACCTGCCTGCCACAGCCAGGCTGGCAGTGGTGACCTGATGGCGCAACCACAAAACTTCCTCAACTTACACTGTGGAGCACTGCAATTAGCCTGGCATTGCTCTCCAGCGTTGTAATGCAGCTGTGAAAGAACCTCATGCAGAGGAATTCGTCCTGGCAAGTCACGATACCGATGTTCTTGAAGGAGAATGAGACGTGCTCCTTGCTCCTCAGGAGCCTGCTCCTCATCCCCATGGAGCTACCCTGTGGTACTGCCACAGAATTTCTGTTGCTGTGGGGGAGCTAGGGGGACACGAGGACATAGCAGGGGGATTGAAACTAAATGATCTTCAAGGTCCTGTTCTAGCCAGGCCATTCCTTTGCTTCTACGATTTTCCATTTACAGGTGGAAAGCTGGACCGCTTTCCAGCTCCCGTGCTGAGAGCTCCAGCACGGTCACCACCGTTGCCAGCACCTTCCCCTCTGGAGCGGTACGAGCACCGAGCACTAGGGAGGTGAAAAGAACAGTGCCCAGAGCGTGACGGGCTGAGCGCAGGCAAGTACCGCAGGCTGGGCTCCAGCCCAGCTCTCAGGACCTGCAGCCTATGGAGCTTACCAGGGGAGCTGCCGTTTCAGCTCCAGCTTCTGCCGGTTTCTTTCAGCTGTGCCGGCAAAAGCCTCTGGCTGATGAAGGTGCGGCTCCAACCTTCGGAGCACCTGAGCTACTCGCAGGGAAAGGAGGCTGCAACAGGAGGAGAAAGTCATCCCTCAGGCTCTGCTGAGCCCCCTCTGCCCCTCCCCTCACCCAGCCCCGCACCCCCGTGCTGCCACGTGTCCTCACCCTTGCACCCCGCCAGCAGTTTTTGGCCGTGCCTGTCCCCAAGCTAAAGCATTGTCACAGCTGCCCGAGCGCCTCAGGCAGCCAACAGAGCCTGCACACACTTCCTCAGCATGCATTACCAGCCTGGTCGCTGTTCCCATGTTACTTGCCGGCAGAGGATCCACATCCTTCCTCCACCTCCTCCCCACTCGCTGTCCCCCGGGCTGGGCTGGAGGATGCGGAGCCCACACGCTTGCCCTGACAAACCGCTGCCAAAGACGAGACAGTGTCAGCAAACCGGCTGGAAGCACGGGGCTGTTTCCCAGAGGCCCTCTGTCAAGGGCCCTGCAGCAGGCGCTGGCAAGCAGGAGACTTGGCCCTGCCAGCCCACGGCTGCCCGCCACCCTTCTGCCTGCGGGGCTGGTGCCAAGCTCTTCTCCCAGGCAGGAGCAGGCCAGCCCCTGCCATGCCGCTTGGTGCCCGTCCTGCTCCCACCCCCTGAGCCCTTCTGAGCTCACACCCTGTCTCAGAGGATGGCGGCTGCTGTCAGCAGGGTCGATCCCTGACGGTACCTGCTCTGGATGCTGGTCCTCCCCTGCACTCCAGCCTTCCCATGCCGCCCTTTGTGCCCGTGCCTGCTCTGCTTGCTGCTGGTACACGGGCCACCTGCGGTCTGCTTCATTCCATGCTGCAGAATGTTTCTGCAGCTCCTGCAAAAACACGGCAGCAGACAGGGTCAGCCTCAGCCCCTGGGGCCTTCCTTCAGCTCCACACTCCTGCTCCTCGCCTCTGCCGGCCTGGTGGCACTGCTTTGGCCCTGGAGGACCAGGGGCCCCAAAGCCAGGCCGGGATCTGCAACTTGTGCTAAACGTGGCTCAGAGGTCCTATTCCACTCTCACAGCCCCTGCTCCAAATCAGTGTGCTGTGGCAGGTGGCAGGCCAGGAGGCGAGAAGAGACAGGGAAGCTGCGCAGCACCCTCCATCTACCGCAGAGGAGCTGAAGGAGCAGACAGAAATGTGAAATGATGGCACCCAAAGGGCTGTGCTCCAGATCACTGCACGCACACGGCCTTTTGCTTCCCTGCCTGTGGAAGCAGGCCAGAAAGGCCAGGGTGGATCGGGCTTAGAGCAACCTGGTCTGGAGACCCTAGGTCCCTGCCTACAGCAGGGGATTGCAACTAGGTGATCTGAACGGTCCCTTCCAACCCAAGCTTTTCTATGATTCTACCATTTGTGCAGTCTCAAGCAGCACAGTCCCTGCAGCAAGGCAGAGCTGGTACCTGCAGCATTCTCTTACAGTCCTCTGTCACAGGGAGTGCAGGGCGGGTTTGGGCAGGAGTAGACGCGTCCTTCTGTCCCGCTTCCTTCGTCCCGCGGGAGCTGCCTACACACGGCGGGAGCACGCTGTAAGCAGACACAAGAGGAGTCTGCAGGAGCCCGAGGCACCTTGGTCTCCCCCCGTGCTCCCACAACCATAAAGATGGGCTCCGGTGCAATGTGGAGAAACCCCGGAAGGGAGAAGAGCTTCTGCAATCAATAGGGATCAGTGTTCAGCTCCGCCAGGGATCGGGGACCAGCGTGCAGCATGAAGCTGGTGCGTCTGCCTCAGGCAATCGTGCCGTGCGCTTGTCATCCCTGGAGAGAACAGCCCCCACTGGGACACACGTGTGTCAGGAGCCTTTCTGATTGCCGAGAGCTGGCACGTCCAAAGGGGAAGCCACTCCTCCATGAGCGCATGCGTCTCCTTCTTTTCACCCAAGGCTTTCACCTGGCAGAAGGCTTCTTCGCCACATCTTGCTGCTTTGAGCCTGGCTCGCATCACAGCAGCATGGAGGGGGGGAAATGTCTTCTGCCTCTGCAGCAGCCTGCCGACAGGGCCGCCTGCAACCAAGAAAGGAAGAAGATCTTCAGAGCAGCCCCACGGGCATGGCATGTGAACCACAATGCGGTCACACGGCATTGGACATCTCCCTGCAGCTGGGACCCGTTCCCTCACCTCTACTCATCTTCCATTCTATTGCAGCTTTCCTTTCTGCATCGGCCTCTGCTCTGCTCTTTCTCACAGTGAGCTGAAACCTGGAAACAGTGACAACCGTTGAAGGACGGCCTCCTATCCCACGCAGCTGTCGGCAGTATTTACCTATGTGTTACGCAAAGCCCTGCACCCTTTTCCTTCCCAGCCATGCCAAACCAGCACACATAGCCCAGTTTCCTTTCCATGTGCCGTCCGTTCTCCCTGATGGGAATCAGGACAGGTTGGGCACCAGGAACGCAACTGTGAGTCCGCATCACTCCAGGAGAAGACACACACAGCCAAAAGGCAGCTTTAGTGAACTGGGACTTCCCAGGATTTCTCCCTGACTGGATGCTGGTCATGGAGACCCAGCAGGGCACGTTCCAAAAGAGTAGTTGGGAAGGAAGCCTGTCTCCTGGCCAGCTAAGTGCTGCAGAGGAAATGCACTCACCTCAGCAACACCTCGATCCCATGAGACTCTGGCCCCAGGTCAGCGGAATGTTCCGGCCAAATTCTCTGCAAAGGGACAATGACCTGCTGGAGGCTTGCCAAGGCCATTTTGTCATGACCCTTGCTGACAGGAAGCAAGCCTGGCTCCCATGCCAAGAGAAAGCTGCTCCCCACCAAAGCCCCTTCCGTGAACATCAGAGCTTTGCTCTGCTCTGAAGGAGCTGGGTGGCAGAACACTGGGGCCGTGCAAGAGCAGTGACAGGTTTTTTGCAGGGGCAGAGATCTGGGAAATCTCTTTCCCCATGGAGAAAGCCGTGGGGGCAAGCATGGGGAAAGGCGTTTGACCTGCCTGCCACAGCCAGGCTGGCAGTGGTGACCTGATGGCGCAACCACAAAACTTCCTCAACTTACACTGTGGAGCACTGCAATTAGCCTGGCATTGCTCTCCAGCGTTGTAATGCAGCTGTGAAAGAACCTCATGCAGAGGAATTCGTCCTGGCAAGTCACGATACCGATGTTCTTGAAGGAGAATGAGACGTGCTCCTTGCTCCTCAGGAGGTGACAGTACAAGAGGACGGTCTCTTGCACGCAGCGCCGCACCTCGTGCAGCGGGACGGCGGATGCTAGCGAGAGCTGCCAATAGTTCAGTGGCTCAATTTTGACATTGTCTGCAAGGAGAAGTAAGATCCACACTGCCACAACAAGCCACATTCCCTTGCAACATTCATAACCAAATCCCAAAGAAAAGGTCCTTTAGAGAAACAGCTCTCAGGCTGTGGTTCCTTTTGAAGGAACTCATGTTGCACCCTGAGCTTTGCAGACAATTCTCGGCTTCAAAAAGGGCATCCCCTGTGCCCTTTTTATTTCAGCAAATGACCTGTGGTAGGACTCACCACATGTCTGGAATTAGTCACTGACCACTGGACATCTGGTGGTTAATTCAGCAGATTTCAAAGTACAGTCATGATGCTGTTGTTTTTCAGGAACTGTTGCCCTTGAAGACCCTGGGACATCTCGGGGGAGATGAGTGGGAAGGATAAAAAAGACATCCTCTGCTGCTGAGCTGGGCCAGGCTCCTGGGACACAGGGAACTCATACAACTGAGCAGTGCTGCAGAGAGACAGCTGTGCTCAGGAGCGTCTCTTGTGCACAGCACAGCAGGGCAGGGGCATGATCTGCAGGTAACGTGAGGATAGAAGAGAAGGGAGAGAGAGCTTACAGGATGTGTACAGTGTGAGCAGGCTGTGAGCTTACCGCAGGAGCATTGCACACAGACCACGACACGGTCTCACTGCAGGCCATGCAGCTCCTTTTAACAGAGGGTTAAGTAAATCTGGAACATCCCATAGCAGATCTGGCTGCAGGCACTGCATGTTTCTTTACTGTGGAAAAAGACTTCTGCTCCAGCTTGAGGGCTTCCGTGCTGCAGCGGCAGAACACAGCCCTGAAGTCTGCGTGCCCCAGGACGGCTGCAGGCTGTGCAGCTGGGGCTGCAGGTGGGTGCCCAGGGCTGTCCTGCAGAGCAGGGTCCTTGCTGTGCCCCAGGGGCAGTGTGCCGGGGCAGGGGCTCTGCCGCCTGCCAGGCTCAGCACTCAGCCTGCCTGGGGAGCTGCCCAGGGCGCTTAGGGGAGATGGGGGGGCGGGGAAGGAGCCCCCCAGCAGGGCTTCCATTGCCACAGCTGCTGCCTGGGGCAGGGGGATCACAGCTCCTCTGCACAACAGAATGTTTCTAAGGGCACTTTGCAAGAGGAGAGCCAAGGCAGGGATTTTCCATTTCCTGTTCTTAGGGAAAGGACTGGAAGCAGGAATCTAAAAGGGGCTGTCAAATTTAAACACAGCTCTGAGACTCCAAAATTGTTCATTTCTCATTCACTTGTATTGAGAACAGTCACACATGGTGTGCTTTCAGCTTCTCCTTTCTCGAAGGGTGGAACTAATTGAAATTATCATCATTTTCTGTAGACATGAATAATGCACTTATCCTGCAAACAGGCAGGTTTCTTTAACAGAAATTGAAAGGCACAGAGGCTGGGGTTGGGGACTCTAAGAGCAGTTGGGGTAAAGATATGAGACATGAAACAGATGAAAATATCCAGGGAGACTGGATAAGATTAGGCAATGAGAGGAAGGTTAAAGCTCCATACGCTTCTTCTGCTTATGGAATGCTGAACTTCATGAAATTAAATTCAAGTAATGGTGCTAAATGAACACTGTCCTAAGAGAATGAAAACATTCTATAGTGTAGCAGGAGGAATGTCTCTGAGAATGGTCTGGACTCGTCATTCTCTTCTGCAATCTGACCAGGACTCCAAGCCCAGGAACAGCAGATGCCCAACAGCAGCTCCATCAGCGAGTTCCTCCTCCTGGCCTTGGCAGACACACGGCAGTTGCAGCTCCTGCACTTCTGGCTCTTCCCGGGCATCTACCTGGCTGCCCTCCTGGGCAACGGCCTCATCAGCACAGCCATAGCCTGTGACCACCGCCTGCACACCCCCATGTACTTCTTCCTCCTCAACCTCGCCCTTCTCACCAGGGATGATGTCAGTGGGAGACTGGAGGTCCTGCAGCCACAGCACCCCAATGCCCACCTGGAAGACAGGTCTCTGAACCGAAATCACCACTTCTTTGCTGTGGAATTGCTCTTGGACTGCAGCAAAGACCCCGAGTCCTGGAACCAGAACTCCCTGCATGGGGAAATGACAGAAAGGGTGAAGAGCGTGTACAGAGAGGGTGAAGGGGCGGCAAAAGCCATGAACATCAAGGGCATGGGGTCACTGCTCTCCACCCTCCCCACTCCCAAAGGGCAGCGGGGTGAGATGGGGCTCTCTGGAAAGCTTTGGAAAAATCTTTGGTCCCTGCAATACAATCACCTCTGCACGGTACTTCCCAACATCTCTTGGCTAGAGAAGAGCCCAAGGATTTACAGCACAGGGGTTAAGCCTGGGACCGATTCCCAAGGATTATTCTTGGCACGGGGCCAGAAAAATCTCCCATTTCTCCCTTTGCTCTCCCCATTCTGACCAAAGGGCAGAGTGAAGCCCCTGCGTGTGCCAAAAATTTGCTCAGGGCAGCTCTGGCCTTGGGTTTCCCTCCCAGTTGGCCAACAAGCAGCTCTGAGCACCCGGCTTGGGCTCAGTGTGCTGCTGTGGTGCTCAGGGAGGGATTGCTCTGTGGGGCCCACACTCTGGGCAGGACTGAACCCCTCTCCAGGGCAAGGGCCACCAGTACACCAGCCCACCTTGTCCAGCTTCATCTGTTCCAGGATGTAAACCGACACAGCATCCCAGACTGCCACAATCTCTGAAAAGGAAAGAAAAGACATGTCAGGCTCCAGGCCAGCCTCTTCACAACCTCTTGGCAAGCTCCTGCCAAGAGAGGTCCTGCAGCCACAGCACCCCGATGTCCAGCTGGAAGATAGGTCTTCGAACTGAAACCGCCACTTCTTTGCTGTGGAATCTGCGGTGGGTGCTGAGCTGAAACCAGGGCACACGGGAGTATTCTGGAGAGTTCTTCCACAGCGAGCCAGTGAACATACTGAATTATGTGTTTATGAAAATACGCAAGCCTAAATTTCATGGTTTAGTAAGAAAAGTTTCACGTCTGCTTAATAAAGAAACACCTGTGTGTTCACAGGCACGCACACACTTCGCAAGGTTGAAATCCTATTATCCACAGTCACCGTGGCTTACTCGGCAAATGGCACAGGAACTTGTCACACGTCATACGGGCTGAATCCAGCTCAACAGAGTCTGGGTGCTGGGTGCAAGAGGCAGTCAGCCCTGCACCGTGCCTGCCATGCATCACGCTGCACTCTTTCTGCTGGAGCCCACATGAATGTTGGTCAGTGATGACTCTCCCATAACCTATGTGTTAGATTGCGGTGTCTGCAGGCAGACAGGATGCCAGCAGGCACCGTGGAGGCAGTGGGGATGCAACAGACACTGGGAAGAGAGGCTGCAGAAGGATTCCTGTTGTCCTCCGGCATCCCTAGGCACAGCTGGTGCCCTTTGGAGACGCTCTGCTGCCATTCGAGCAGGGTCTCTAAGTTACAGAAACACTGTTTGACCAAGCGCGAGTTGTAGGCACTCCAGTGCAAAGAAACCTCACACACCCCCATCAGAAAAATAAAGACGTCAAGGGGAAGTTTTTCACTTAGAAGTTGGTGAGGGGCCGGCGCGGGCTGCCCAGAGACACTGTGCATACCCCGTCCTTAGGGGTTTTCAAGTTCAGGCTGGGTAGCACCCTGGGCAACCTGACCTAGCGCCTGATCTCGCTGTTGGCTGCAGCAGGGGGTTGGAAACAGGTGACCTTTGAGGACCTGTGTACTGAAAGGCAGCCACATGGTCTCCCCAGAGCCTTCTGTTCTCCAGGCTCAACAAGCCAAAATCTCTCAGTCTCTCTCCAAAGGAGACGCTCCTGATGCTGGCCTTTCAAGTCACGTTCCTGATGTCCAAGTTACGTGCCCATCATGTGCTAATGCTGTTGTGCCAATTGAGGGGCCAACCGGAAGGACAAAGACACCAACGTAAAGGACAGGCTTATTTTACTGCCCATTACAAAATAATACGAAAAAAATAAACCAGTACCTGTAGCCAAAAGATAAGCTTAGCAGTAAAGGAAATAAGCAAGGCAGTGGGCCTAATCATTGCTACGTGAGCTCAGCGATGAAGATACATCACCAGCTGACCCAATACTTTCCCATCACCCAGATCTGCAGTCACTGGGGAGCCCTGTTTGCAATGAGGACCTGGAGAACCTCTCCCAGCCGTTGGGAAGTTGTACAGCAATGCATCCATCCCACGGGTGAGGTGTCCAGAGCCGCTGCAAGCAGGTGCAGCCTTTATACCACTGAATAAACCAATCCAAGTAGCAGTCCGGGGGAACACCCGGTGCCCTCTTTTTCCCAAGAGGACTTGGCTTTCTCCCCAAAGCCTGGCCAGGGTTCAAGGAGGCACAAAAGGACTTGTGCTGTCAATGGTGGCGTACCACAGGCCTGTCTGGCAAGACCGTCTGCCCAGCCCCCCTGCAGCAGGCTCTATCGGGTCCCAAACATAGCAGCAAAGCCCCCCTTGGCTCGGGCCCGCTGTCGGCATGGAAACGCAGCGTGACAACACACAGGTTCCAGCAGCCCGGGTGATGTCAGCTGCACTGTGACTTCCTCTGCCTGCCCGGGGGCCGCAGCCTGCGAGCTTTCCCGGCCTCGCACACTAACCAGCCGAAGCCTGCCGTGCTGTATGTGGTCCCTCTGGGCAGAAGCGCTGCTGTAGGAACCCTCAGGGTCGGGGGGAGAGGCCTGTCAGGGCTGAGCCTCACCGGGCCGCGCTGCAGCCTGCCGGCCGCGCTGTACCAGCCGGGCCCCCCGGAGTCCGTTTTGGGCTACCACAGCGCACACGGGCGCCCTGGCTTTGGAAGCAGCCGCTTCAGCCCCGGGCAAAGTCGGCACGCAGACCGTGCAGGCTCCCATCGGCCCGAGGCCCCATCGAGCCCACACCTCCCCCATCCCAAATCCCCACACGACGGGGCTCCGACCGGCCGCAGCCCCGCGCCGCTCCCGGCCCCCGCGCCTCACGGCAACGGCCCGTCCCGGCCTCTCATTGGTCGGCGGCAGCACGGCCGTCTCCGATTGGCTGAGACGCGGCGCGCGGGAGCGGCCGTTGGCAGCCGGCTCGGGACCGCCCGACTCTGCCCTCAGACGGGGCCGGCACAGCAGCGCGGCAGACCCGCGTGTCCGCTGCGCTTCTTGCGGCAGAAGGCAGCCCGAGGGGGGCGATTTCGCTCCTCGCTGCCGGGCGCGGCTGCAGGGGCCCTCCCTGAAGCCCCTCCGCGGGCGGTCAGAGGGTTTGTCCAAGCAGTTATGCCACAGCCCTCTCGAGTGCCGTGCGGCACCAAGTGGGAGGCTGATCCCTTGCGGCCCTAAGAACGTGGCTTGCGGGGACGCTGAGTGGTGGGAGACCAATGGGGACATGGACAGTGGGGACATTGTGGAGATGTGGGGACATCATGGGGACACAAAGATATGGGGAAATGAAGACATCATGGTGATAGGAGGACGCGGGGGACATCAGGAGGTGGGGATATGGGACACGTGGAAGCCGGTGGGTGACAGGGACATGGAAGGTCATATATGGACAGTGGAAACAGGTGGTTAACCGGGGCGTCAGAACTTGTGAGGCCCCATGTAAAGTACTGTGTCCAGGCCTGGGGCCCCCGATACAAGAAAGATGCAGAGCTCTTGGAATGAGTCCAGAGGAGGGCCACTAAGATGGTCAGAGGGCTGGAGCACCTCTCCTATGAAGATAGGTGGAGGGAACTGGGCTTGTTTAGCTTGGAGAAGAGAAGGCTCCAGGGAGACCTCGTTGTGGCCTTCCAGTACTTGAAGGGAGCATTTAAACAGGAGGGAGAACGGCTGTTTACGAGGGAGGATAGTGATAGAACAAGGCGGAATGGTTTTCAACTAAGAGAGGGGAGATGTAGGTTAGATGATATGAGGAAGTTTTTCACTCAGGTGGTGTCTCGCTCCCATTTATAGGAGGGAGGGGAGATTCTTTGATATATGTATGCTCGGCGTGAGATTAAGAAACAACGGTTCAATTGTTGGTCCAACCAGTTTATTACAAGTCATAGCCATTTACGGAGATGGGGAAGGGAAGACGGGTGACAGGAAAGATAGGAAATATAAGCAAGGAGTCTCTGTAGAGAGCAAAAGAGATAGTCACCACCGTGGTACGTAGCACGAGGTATGTAGTAGGTCCATTGATCTCAGGAACTCATCTGGTTCCATCCCACGGGGGATGGGAGAAAGCCAGGAAGCTCTGCAGCAAGCAGGCCTTCCGAAGAGGTTTTCCCCTCAGAGAATTCTCCGTCAAAGGTGTCTTTGGGAGTTTTTCTCCAAAGTCCCTAGTTTAGTGAGGGCCTTTTATCCCCCATTTCTCTGGTTTTTTTCCTTCTTCTTCTTTTCTCTCAGGTTA
Source organism: Alectoris magna (assembly GCA_030625065.1). Lineage (NCBI taxonomy): Eukaryota > Metazoa > Chordata > Aves > Galliformes > Phasianidae > Alectoris > Alectoris magna. Next base: position 10,107,213 of record CM060577.1, on the reverse strand, counting down.
GTGTGACATACCTGGGCCAACAGATAAGCCAGCAGGGAGTGGTGCCTTTGTTGCCATGCACAAGCATTATCGCCTTTTGCAGTGGTCAGCTCCTTCAAGCCTCACGCCTGAAAAAGACTGCTTGTCCCACTTCTGCTTATCTTTGCAGTCATAAGCAGAGGTACAGTACCATTCACCCCTCTAGATAATTAGCAGTTGTCAGTTAGAGTCTTATCACCAGAAAGGCGTCACGAAGCAAGCTTTGAGACAAAAAATACAAGCAGTTTAGTCTGCCCATTCTAGGATTCTACTGTTCTCTGCTTCTACAATTCTAGGATTCTATGGTTCTATGATTCCGTGATTTTATGTTTCATATGTCGGGTTGCTCCGACCCAAGTGTAGCATCTTGTACTTGGTTTATTGAACCTCATTAGGCTCTCGTGGGCCCACTTTCCAAGCCCACCCAGGTCTATCTGGATGGAGCCTTCCTCCTGCTGTGTTGACTGCATCACTCAGCTAAGCATCATCAGCAAACTTGCTGAGGGTACTCTCAATCCCACAGCCGAAGTCGTTGATAAAGAGGACAAAGAGCACCGGTCCCCAGATGGACCCCTGGGGGACACCGCTGGTGACCGACCTCCGCCTGGATGTGGAGCCACTGACAACAAGCCTCTGGCTTCCACCAATCCAGCCAATTCTCTATCCACTGAAAGGTCCACTCTTCAAATCCATCTCTCTCCAATTGAGAGAGAAGGAGATGGTGCAGGACCATGCCAAAGGAATCACACAAGTCCAGGCAGATGACATCAGTTGGCCCTCCTTGGACCACCAGTGCCATCACTGCCACCACAGGAGGCCACCAGATGGGTCAGGCACCATCTGCCCTTGGTGAAGCCGTGCTGGCTCTCTTGGATCACCTCCTCATCTCACGTGTGTCCAAGCATCTCTTCAGGAACATCCACTTCCAGGAGGGCCTTTCGGATGCCCTTGTATTCCTCTGCTCCTCATCCCCATGGAGCTACCCTGTGGTACAGCCACAGAATTTCTGTTGCTGGGCGGGGAGCTATGGGGATACGAGGTGACCCATGACTTCTGCACAGGAAACGTGCACGGCCGGAAGAGATGACTGCTGTCTCAGGAACCCACTGTTGGAGAGCGTGGGCATACCGGGCCTTGAGAACAGCTCTCATTGCTGCCCCAATTCCTTTCTCAAAGCACAGCTCCAGCTTCCTCACGTTAGGTTATGGAAAGAGACACGACACCAGCAGACGCCAAGGCTCTTTATTTTTATCGGGATTACTGCGTCCAGGCCTGGGGCCCCCGATACAAGAAAGACGCAGAGCTCTTGGATCAAGTCCAGAGGAGGGCCACTAAGATGATCAGAGGGCTGGAGCACCTCTCCTTTGAAGAAAGGTGGAGGGCACTGGGGCTTGTTCAGTATGTGGAGGAGAAGGCTCCGGGGAGACCTCATTGTGGCCTTCCGGTTCTTGAAAGGAGGATATAAAATGGACGGGGATCGGCTGTTAACGAGGGTGGGTAGTGATAGGACAAGGGGGAATGGGATTAAACTGTGAAAGGGGGGTTGAATTTGGTTAGCTATTAGGAGGACTTCTTCACACATAGGGTGGTGATGCGCTGGAACAGCTTGCCGAGAGGTGGTGGATGCCCCATCCCTGGAGGCATTCAAGGCCAGCTGGATGTGGCTCTGGGCATCCTGGTCTGGTGGTTGGTGACCCTGCACATAGCAGGGGGGTTGAAACTACAAGATCTTCAAAGTCCTTTTCTACCCAGGCCATTCTACGAGCCTTTGCTTCCACGATTTTCCATTTACAGGTGGAAAGCTGGACAGCTTCCCAACTCCCATGCTGAGAGCTCCAGCGCGGTTACCACCGTTCTCCAGCACCTCTCATCCCTGGAGAGAACAGCCCCCACTGGGACACACGTGTGTCAGGAGCCTTTCTGAGTGCCGAGAGCTGGCACATCCAAAGGGGAAGCCACTCCTCCATGAGCACACACGTCTCCTTCTTTTCAGCCAAGGCTTTCACCTGGCAGAAGGCTTCTTCACCACATCTTGCTGCCGTGAGCCTGGCTCGCATCACAGCAGCATGGAGGGGGGGAAATGTCTTCTGCCTCTGCAGCAGCCTGCCGACAGGGCCGCCTGCAACCAAGAAAGGAAGAAGATCTTCAGAGCAGCCCCACGGGCATGGCATGTGAACCACAATGCGGCCACGCGCCACGGGACAACTCGCTCCAGTTTATAGGAGGGAGAGGAGGTTCTTTGATATATGTATACCCGGCGTGAGATTAAGAAACAACGGTTCAAATGTTGGTCCGACCAGTTTATTACAAATCTTAATCAGGGAGATGGGGAAGGGGAGGATGGACACTATTATGATGTAGAGTGATGGGGAAGGGAAGGCAGGCGATAGTAAAGATGGGAAACAGGAGCAAGGAGTCTTTATAGGAAGCAAGAGGGAGATAGTCACCACCATGGATCCAGCGTGGTTTCTAGTTCAGTCATTGATCTTCAGTAGCGGTGGGTCATCAGGCATTGTTGTTCCGTTGATGATGACAGTGACCACCGCGACCACGGCGACCACAGCGACAATGTCCAATGGTAGTACAATCTTATTTATAAGTCCAAAGTGGTTGAGTCAGCTTTCTTTGGAGTGACAGCTTGAATCCAAAGTAGTTGAGTCAGCTCTCCTTGGAGTGGCAGCTTCTGGCTTTGAGATCTCAGCAGAAATTCCATTGTTCCCATTTTCCGGGCCTTGCCAGCAGATAAGAGGGAGCAGGGATGCCCACCTGCATCCTGTTTTTCACAGGACATGATGGTATCATTCCCCAGTTTTCCCATACCAAGCTGGAGCTATTTAGTCACAGGCCAGATCTTCCGCCAATAAACACTCCTGAGCACTCTCTTCCGGAGACAAGCAGCTCTGAAGGAAGGTGCTTTCAAATGTCCACAAAGTGATGTTGATTGTCACAGGGTAGCACCCATCACTTGCCTCCTCCATAAATCAGTGAGAGTCTTATCACAAGAAATACCTCAGGAAGCAAGCTTTGAGCCAGAAAACAAAGAAGGGTTCTCACAGTTAGGCAAAGCCTGGCACCCTTTTCCTTCCTGGCCATACCAAACCAGCACATGTAGCCCAAACTCCTCTCCATGTGCCACAGAATTTCTGCTGCTGTGGGGGAGCTAGGGGGACACGAGGACATTGCAGGGGGGTTGAAACTAGACGATCTTCAAGGTCCTTTTCTACCCAGGCCATTCTACGAGCCTTTGCTTCTACGATTTTCCATTTACAGGTGGAAAGCTGGACAGCTTTCCAGCTCCCGTGCTGAGAGCTCCAGCACGGTCACCACCGTTGCCAGCACCTTCCCCTCTGGAGCGGTACGAGCACCGAGCACTAGGGAGGTGAAAAGAACAGTGCCCGGAGCGTTACGGGCTGAGCGCAGGCAAGTACCGCAGGCTGGGCTCCAGCCCAGCTCTCAGGACCTGCAGCCTATGGAGGGTACCAAGGGAGCTGCCGTTTCAGCTCCAGCTTCTGCCGGTTTCTTTCAGCTGTGCCGGCAAAAGCCTCTTGCTGATGAAGGTGCGGCTCCAACCTTCGGAGCACCTGAGCTACTCGCAGGGAAAGGAGGCTGCAACAGGAGGAGAAAGTCATCCCTCAGGCTCTGCTGAGCCCCCTCTGCCCCTCCCCTCACCCAGCCCCGCACCCCCGTGCTGCCACGTGTCCTCACCCTTGCACCCCGCCAGCAGTTTTTGGCCGTGCCTGTCCCCAAGCTAAAGCATTGTCACAGCTGCCCGAGCGCCTCAGGCAGCCAACAGAGCCTGCACACACTTCCTCAGCATGCATTACCAGCCTGGTCGCTGTTCCCATGTTACTTGCCGGCAGAGGATCCACATCCTTCCTCCACCTCCTCCCCACTCGCTGTCCCCTGGGCTGGGCTGGAGGATGCGGAGCCCACACGCTTGCCCTGACAAACCGCTGCCAAAGACGAGACAGTGTCAGCAAACCGGCTGGAAGCACGGGGCTGTTTCCCAGAGGCCCTCTGTCAAGGGCCCTGCAGCAGGCGCTGGCAAGCAGGAGACTTGGCCCTGCCAGCCCACGGCTGCCCGCCACCCTTCTGCCTGCGGGGCTGGTGCCAAGCTCTTCTCCCAGGCAGGAGCAGGCCAGCCCCTGCCATGCCGCTTGGTGCCCGTCCTGCTCCCACCCCCTGAGCCCTTCTGAGCTCACACCCTGTCTCAGAGGATGGCGGCTGCTGTCAGCAGGGTCGATCCCTGACGGTACCTGCTCTGGATGCTGGTCCTCCCCTGCACTCCAGCCTTCCCATGCCACCCTTTGTGCCCGTGCCTGCTCTGCTTGCTGCTGGTACACGGGCCACCTGCGGTCTGCTTCATTCCATGCTGCAGAATGTTTCCGCAGCTCCTGCAAAAACATGGCAGCAGACAGGGTCAGCCTCAGCCCCTGGGGCCTTCCTTCAGCTCCACACTCCTGCTCCTCGCCTCTGCCGGCCTGGTGGCACTGCTTTGGCCCTGGAGGACCAGGGGCCCCAAAGCCAGGCCAGGATCTGCAACTCGTGCTGAGCGTGGCTCAGAGGTCCTATTCCACTCTCACAGCCCCTGCTCCAAATCAGTGTGCTGTGGCAGGTGGCAGGCCAGGAGGCGAGAAGAGATAGGGAAGCTGCGCAGCACCCTCCATCTACCGCAGAGGAGCTGAAGGAGCGGACAGAAGTGTGAAATGATGGCACCCAAAAGGCTGTGCTCCAGATCACTGCACGCACACGGCCTTTTGCTTCCCTGCCTGTGGAAGCACTCAAGGCCAGGCTGGATCGGGCTTAGAGCAACCTGGTCTAGAGACCCTAGGTCCCTGCCTACAGCAGGGGATTGCAACTAGGTGATCTGAACGGTCCCTTGCAACGCAAGCTTTTCTATGATTCTATCATTTGTGCAGTCTCAAGCAGCACAGTCCCTGCATCAAGGCAGAGCCGGTACCTGCAGCATTCATCGATACCGATGTTCTTGAAGGAGAATGAGACGTGCTCCTTGCTCCTCAGTAGTTGAAGGATTCAAGAGGACGCAGCGCTGCACCTCGTGCAGTGGGAAGGCGGAGGCTCACGAGAGCTACCGATAGTTCAGCAGCTCAATCTTGACATCGTCTGCAAGGAGAAGGAAGATCCACGCTGCCACAGCAAGCCACATTCCCATGCAACATTCATAACCAAATCCCAAAGAAAAGGTCCATTATACAAACAGCTCTTGGTCTGTGGTTCCTTTTGGAGGAACTCATGCTGCACCCTGAGCTTTGCAGACAATTCTCGGCTGCTCCCAGCCATTTCCAAAGAGCAGGGAGAGCACACCCGGCTGGACACAGGCAGGGAGGGCGAAGGTAGCTGCTGCCTTCACGCCGGGGATGATGTCGGTGGGAGGCTGGAGGTCCTGCAGCCACAGCACCCCGATGTCCAGCTGAAGATAGGTCTTCGAACTGAAACAGCCACTTCTTTGCTGTGTAATCTGCGTTGGGCGCTGAGCTGAAACCAGGGCACACAGGAGTATTCTGGAGAGTTCTTCCAGAGCGAGCCAGTGAACTTACTGAATTATGCGTTTATGAAGGAACGAAAGCCCGAGGCGCGGTGATTTTGCTCGTCGCTGCCAGGCGCGGGTGCAGGGGCCCTCCCCGAAGCCCCTCCGCATGTGGTAAGAGGGTTTGTTTGATGCAGGGTCATCATGGGGACATGAAGATATGGGGAAATAAAGACAGTGGCAATATGGGGACATGAAGATATCATGGTGATATGCGGTTGGGGGGACATGGAGCTATCAGGATATGGGGATATGGGACACGTGGAAGCCGGTGAGTGACAGGGACATGGAAGGTCGTATACAGACAGTGGAAACAGGTGGGTGACCAGGACATCAGAACACAGGGAAACAAAGTGCATAAATGGTACATTTCAGGCTTGTGTTGGACGGGAGTTCAGCACAGCTCCTTTAAGCAGTTATTTCCTTGTACCACGTGCCATGCTGCATGAATCCAGTGGCACAGAGTCATTGTGCACTCTCTATAGTCAGGGCTGTATGTGTAAGAGAAAGAGATCCTGACACTTGAAATATGCTGTACTCTGACCTTTGCCAGGAGAGATTGCCGTAACTTTGCCTTAAGGTAAAGCAGTTAGTTCAAAATGTGTCATTTGCTGTGAAAGTCCTAACAGCTGTGGACATTCTACTGGGTCACGATAATGTCTGTCCCTGTTCTGAAACAGGATGACAGAATGATAGGATGGCTTGGGTTGGAAGAGACCCCAAGGATCATCAAGTTCCAATCCCCTGCCACAGGCAGGGCCACCAACCTCCAGGTCTGGCACTAGACCAGGTTGCCCACTGTTATAGATTCTCTTGACAAAACCAGACAAAGTCTAGTGTGATATGGGATAACTTTATTTAATTAAGCAAAGCGGTAAAGTGAGCAAAACAGCTCTGGGCGCCCAGGGAGCCTACACTCTGCCAAGGTCGCAATTTTAACAAAGGATTGGCTCTGTATTTATGTAATTCTTATCTCCTGTATACATTTCAGTCATTCTTGCGGCTGCGCAGGGTGTTGCTGGGGGTCGTAGGTTTTGCTGTGGATTCATTTTCCTGCCTCCTGATGGTTGTGGGGGTGAGAGCCAGTAGTCTTTTCCATTATCCTTTGGTTATTTTCTAGCAGTTTTATGTGCCCCGACAATGTGTAGTTCACAATGCCTGCAGCTTCCCAGTCTCCGTTATTTATGCACTATTTGCATTTTACAACACTATTTACATTCCCGGACACCTGAGAAAGCACCATTGAGTTTTGATTTGATTAACAGACTTAACCCTTACCTATCACACCCACGACCCTATCCAAGAAGGTCTTGAACACCTCCAGGGATGGAGTATCCACAGCCTCTCTGGGCAGCCCGTCCCAGCACCTCCACCACTCTACCTCTAAAGAACTTTCCCCTGACATCCAATCTAAACTTTGACTCCTTGAGCTTTGTCACAGGGTTATCCCTGGATATCAGTCCATGACAGGGGGGCACAGGCCCTGGGAAACGAAAAAAAAAGGAGAGACAAAGGAGCGAAGGAAAAAAAAGGAAGGGCTTTGCAGTGCGGCCCATCTGGCCCCGGACCACATGCTCCAGGAGAGGGGGAAGGGCAGAGAGCGAACAGATCGTTTTAACAAAGAATACACAACGGCAACGATCTGAGGAGGAACAGGAATTGACTAAATGTAACTAAATCAAACAAAATGAGAGACAAAGTATAAGTCAAACCACAACAGGGTGAGGGAAGCACATGCTTTTCTTAGTGGCGAACTGAGACTGCCAGATGCAGAGAGCGGCTGGGGTCTGGTCTGGAGTCCCACCTTACTTCCTCTTCTTGCCAAGTCCTCCGGGGATGCCACCACTCCCCTCCGGGAACCGAAAATGGCCAAAAAGGCAGTAATAGAGAATCAGAACGTAAACTCTTTAACTCCCACTATTCTGCATGATGTTCTGATGTGGAATACCGACAACAAAAATCACAAGACAGCAACAGTGAGCTCATCCATTTAGTCAGCTGAGTCACTCTGCATGCTCCATGGATGGTGACAAAGGCACTTTGAGGTGCCCTGAACGCTGAGGTCTGTAGTCATTTAGGATGACCAAGAATACCTCTGTCCTCTCTCTGGCCCTCAGCTGATGCTCAGGAAGGAGGTATCTATCTCAGGGATTTCCCACACAGTTTACAAGCACTGGCACACATCCAGGAGCACCCCAGGCACCTTGGGCATATCCCAGTGTCTGTGTGAGCAGTGACTGCTGAAGGACCAAGGACTCAGAGCAGGAGCTCACATGCAGGCAACTCCTTGTGCACACCTGCACTGAACCTGAGGAATCCCAGCTCCTGTGTGTCTGAAGGGAGCTGAATCCCATTTCAGCCCCAGGGTATGCGTCTAGGGATGAGATGCCTGCACTGCCTCAGCTGGATCACTGCCCTGCACAGCGGGGGGGGGGGGGGAAATCTGCTCATTATTGTCACTGTGATTAGCAGCCAACATCTGAACTCCCCCATGTACTTCTTCCTCTGCTACTTGTCCTTTGTAGACATCTGTTACTCCTCTGTCACAGCTCCCAAAATGATTGCTGACTTCCTTGTCAAAAACAAAACCATCTCCTTTGTGGGCTGCATAGCACAGCTCTTTGGGGTCCATTTCTTTGGCTGCACGGAGATTTTCATCCTCACAGTGATGGCCTACGATCGCTACACGGCCATCTGCAGACCTCTCCACTACACCACGCTCATGACCAGGTGCATGTGCGGCCGCATGGTGGTGGGCTCATGGCTGGGAGGTTGTGTGCACTCCATTGTGCAGACTCTTCTGACCGCTCGGCTCCCCTTCTGTGGCCCCAACAAAGTTGACCACTACTTCTGTGATGTCCATCCCCTGCTACGGCTGGCCTGCACTGACACCTACACCATCAGCACCATTGTCATTGCCAACAGTGGGATGATAGCTCTGAGCTCTTTCTTCATCTTGGTTGTGTCTTACGTGGTGATCTTGGTCTCCTTGAGAAGTCACACATCCGAAGGACGGCGCAAGGCCCTCTCTACCTGTGGGTCCCACATCACTGTGGTGGTTCTGTTCTTCGGGCCATGCACATTCGCCTACATACGCCCATCCAGTGATCTCTCGGAGGACAAGATCATGGCACTGTTTTACACCATCATCGCCCCCATGCTAAACCCCCTCATCTACACACTGAGGAATAAAGAGGTAAAGAGTGCCATGAGAAAACTGTGGGGTAGAAGAGTAGAAAGTGAAGAGGCGAAAGTGTAGAACTGTGGCCAGTTTTCCCAAAGGATCTTTCACGATGATATATTTGGTCAGCATTGCCACAAAAACTCCTTTTGAATAAAAGCTTGTTGTTCACTCACACTGAAGGCTCATCTTTGGTTTGGAGGACATTGTAAACCCTCTGACAAGTTGACATTTCCCGTCCTCTTGTCAACGAACACAGGCCCCCAGTGGGGCTCCCAGGCACTACCTGAAACACCAGCAAATAGAAAAACACCATCAGAAATAATGAACATGCTGTAGGACCTCAATGGGCTCTCAATTAAAGCTCTGACATGAGGCGCCAGCAGGACCATCAGGGATTGTGAGAGGGAGATCGACTGGTGGAGTGACTCACTGGCATCCCCGAGGGAAGGGTGCCAGGGAGATACCCCCAGAAAAGTGGTTGACCCCCTGCCCTGTCACAGTCAGACAGACCTGACTGATGAGGAGGGTTGGAAGAGAGTCCCAACTCAGCATCATGGGACCCCCCCTTCCTGCCTAGCCCTCTTCCCCAGCTCCCTCTAAGCAACAGGTTTGAGATGCTGGAAACTGAAGGAGATGTGAGTGGGGAGGCAATGGAGGATCTGCCTAGGAGGGAGCCTAAGGCAAGGTGGTCACCACCATGCCTTGAGATTTCCTCTGTCATGAAAGAAAGAAGGAGTGGTCGTGGTGGGTGACTCCCTTCTCAGAGGAATGGAGGGCCCCATATGCAGACTGGACCCATGCTGTCGAAAGTGTGCTGCCTTCCTGGTGCCAAGTCAGGGACATAAGCAGGAAACTCCCAAAGCTGGTTAGGCTCACTGATTATTTTTCACTACTTATAGTTCAGGTGGGCAGTGATGAAATTGATCAGAGAAGCCTACGAACTAGGAAAAGAGATTTCAGGGGTTTAGGCCGTTTAGTTCAAAGAGTGGGAGTGAAAGGTGAAAAAAGGGCCCCGCAGTAAAGGAGAGAAGGGAACTTTACAGAAACTGGGACAGGGTAGTGAAAAGTTAGTTTATGTAGAAGCTGTTAGAAGAATGGGGATTGCAGACACCGTGTCTGGAATAACAAGGGGGATGAAGGCCATAAAGATAAGGGTGTAACAGCCTGAGAACACTGAGGTGATTAGATGTCCACAGAGCAAGCTGGAACCAGTTTGAGGGGTGCTCCTCCCGCTGGGTCAAAAGTTTACAGTGAGGAAGACTACAAGCCTTCGCGAGGAAGACGATGAGCCTTCATCCCACGACCACCCCCACGACTCACTACGCACGCGCAAGGCGGGAGGGACCGCATGCTAATAGGGTCTCAGGAATGTAATGAATATGTATCTGAATTCCTGCCAACTATTGATTATGTATTAGTTCAGCCTATATCTGTAGCACGCTTTCTCCTAACGGTGTGCAAGTGAGGTGGAGCTATCCCCCTTGTACCAGGGTGTATGTGCATCACTCATTAACATACCTGCTTTATAACTACTTTGTGGTTATGAAGTTTGATTTCCGCAAGTCAGGAGCTCAAGTGATTTTTTTGTTCTATACCTTCAGGGGGAGTGAGGGACACGGAGCAGGCTTGGAAAGCACAAGCAATGAATAATTGGCTCAGAGGCTGCTGCCGAGCCAGAAACTTTGGGTTCTTTGATCATGGGGCAGTTTACTTGGGCCCTGGCCTGTTATCCATGAATGGAACCCAACTATCTCAAAGGGGACAACAAATCAAAGAGCAGAAGATAGCAGGGCTTATCGAAAGAGCCTTAAGCTAGCTATGACGGCGGGAGGGGACAAAACGGGGCTCACCAGAGATGAGCCTAGGGGAATGATGCTTGAGCTGGGGGTGAGACAGATGACTCAGCTGAAGTACATCTACACCAATGCACGCAGCAGGGCAACAAGCAAGAGGAGCTGGAAGCGATTGTGCGTCTGGGAAACTATGACCTAGTTGCTATTATCAATCCATGGTGGGACCACTCCTATGACTGGAGTGCTGTGATGGATGGTTGCAAGCTCTTCAGAAGGGATAGATGAGGCAGCAAGGGTGGTGGTGTGGCCCTTTCTATTCAAGGCTGTTTGGATGTTGAAGAGCTTGGGGTTGGCAATTAGAAAGTCGAGCGCCTGTGCGTAAGGACCGGGGGAAGGCCTGTAAGGGTGACATCTTGCTGGGGGTCTGTTACAGACCACCTAATCAAGATGAAGAGTTGGATGACGCATTCTAGGAGCAGCTTACCAAAGTAGCATGATCACCAGCACTCGTTCTCTTGGGAGACTTCAACTTCCCTGATATATGTTGGGAATATAATACAGCATGGAGGAAGCAGTCCAAGAAGTTTCTAGATCGTATGGAAGATAGCTTCCTTAAGCAGCTGGTCCGAGAGCATACCGGGGTGGTGCCCTGCTAGACCTGCTCTTCACTAACAGCAAAGAACTGGTAGGAGATGAGAAGGCTGGGGACTGTCTTGAGCAGAGTGACCATGAAATGGTAGAATTCTCTATTCTTGGAGATGTCTGAAGGATGACTAGCAAACTACTATCCTGTACTTCTAGAGGACAGACTTTGACCTGTTCAGGACACTTGTAACACAGGTCCCTCGGGAGTCGCTCCTTAAGGGCAAAGGGGTCCAGGAAGCCTGGACGCTCCTCAAGATGGAAATCTTAAAGGCACAAGAAGAGGCTGTCCCTGAATGCCGTAAGGCGAGCTGTAGGGGACAAAGACCAGTGTGGATGAACTGGCAACAATAGATGAAATTCTGGAAGGAGAGTCTATGTCCTCTGGAAGCAGGGACAGGCTACTTGGGGAGATTACAAGGAAGTTGCTAAGGTATGCAGGGAGGAAGTTAGGAAGGCAAAAGCCCAACTTGAACTCCGATTGGCCACTGCAGTAAAAGAGAATAAGAAATCCTTTTACAAATATATCAGTGGTAAGAGAAGAACCAGGGAAAATGTCTAGCCTTTAGCTGATGCAGCAGGGAATGAGCCCACTGAGGATAAGAAGGCTGAGGGAGCTGGCGGGGGTGATTGCCAAGCTGCTCTCTGCCATCTACCAGTGTTCCTGGTTATCTGGAGAGGTCCCATAGGGTTGGAGGCTTGCTGATGTGACTCCCATTTGCAAGAAGGGCTGTAAGGAGGATCCAGGGAACTACAGGCCTGTCAGCCTGACCTCAGTACCAGGGAAAGTTACGGATCAAATCATCTTGGGTGAGATCACAAGGCATGTGCGTGGCATCCAGAGGACCAGGCCAAGCCAGCATGGGTTCATGAAAGGCTGATTGTGCTTGACCAACCTCATCTCCTTCTACGACTGGGTGACCAGACTGGTAGACAAGGGAAACGTTGTTGATGTAGTCTACCTAGACTTCAGCAAAGCCTTTGACACGGTTTCTCACAGTATTCTCCTGGGGAAACTGGCTGCCAGTGACCTGGACAGGTATACCCTTCTTTGGGTAAGGAACTGGTTAGAGGGCTGTGCCCAACGGGTAGTGGTTAATGGAATTAAGTCCAGCTGGTGACCCGTTACGAGTTGGTGTCCCCCAGGGGTTGGTACTGGGGCCCATCTTGTTTAATATCTTTATTGATGACCTAGATGAGGGGATTGAGTGTACCCTCAGTATGCAGATGACACCAAGTTGGAGGTGGTGTCGATCTGCCTGAGGGTAAGGAGGCCCTTCAGAGGGCTCTAGATGAGCTTGATTGCTGGGCTGAGGTGAATGGGATGAGGTTCAGCAAGGCCAAGTGCTGGGTCCTGCACTTTGGCCACAATAAGCCCGTGCAGTGCTATAGGCGTGGGGCTGAGTGGCCAGACTCTTTTCAGCAGTGTGTGGAGACAGGACAAGAGGAAACAGACAGAAACTGGAGCATGGGAAGTTCCACACTAATGTGCGCAAGAACTTCTTTACGGTGAGGGTGACGGAGCACTGGAACAGGCTGCACAAGGGGGGTTGTGGAGTCTCCTTCTCTGGAGATATTCAAGACCTGCCTGGATGCCTACATGTGCGACCTGGTGTAGGGAGCCTGCTTTGGCAGGGGGGTTGGACTCAATGATCTCTGGAGGTCCTTTCCAACCCTTATGATTCTGTGATACTGTGTGGATGACTGTGAAGAGGAAAGGGACCTGGGGGTATTGGCTGATGCTCAGCTGAAAAATGAGCCAACAGAGTGCCCAGGTGGCCAAGGGGGCCAATGGTATCCTGGTCTGTATTAGAAGTAGTGTGGCTAGCAGGAGCAGAGAGGTAATCATCTCCCTGTACTAAGCTCTGGTGAGGCCGCATCTCGAGTACTGTGTTCAGCTTTGGGCTCCTCACTACAAGAAAGACATTGAGGCCCTGGAACATGTCCAGAAAAGGGCAACAAAACTGGTGAGGGGTCTGGAGCACAAGTCTGATGAGGAGCAGCTGAGGGGCTGGGATTGTTTAGTCTGGAGAAGAGGAGGCTCAGACCTCATGCACTCTACAACTTCCTGAAGGGAGGCTGTGATGAGGAGGGGTTTGGCCTCTTCTCCCAGGCAACAAAAAGGACCCATGCAAATGGCCGCAAGTTGGACCAGAAGAGGTTTAGATTGGACATAAGAAAAAACTTTTTCTCTCAGAGAGTGGTCAGGCACTGGAATGGCTGCCCAGGGAGGTAGTGAATTCGTCGTCCATGGCAGTGTTCAAGAGGCATCCGGATGAGGAGCTACGAGATATGGTTTAGTAGCTTGCGGTGGCAATGGTAATGGGAGGACAGTTGGACTAGATGATCTTGTAGATCCTTTCCAACCCTGTGATTCTATGATTCTATGATTCTATGAGCTGCACTACCAGCTGTATATCCTTTGAATGTCCTTGAGGATAAGCAAAATCTAGGCATGATCATAGAAAAAGAGAAAAGAATCACAGAATTGTTAAGGTAGGAAGAGACCTCTAAGATCATCTAGTCCAACCACTGACCCACCCCCACCATGTCCTCTGAACCATATCCCTCAGTACTGCATCTCCACGTTTCTTGGACAGCTCCGGGAATGGTGGCTCTACCACCTCCACGGGCAGCCCATTCCACCGCCTGACAACTCTTTCTGAGAAGTTCTCCTAACATCCAACCTAAACCTCCCCTGGTCATTCCCTCTCATTCTATCTCTGTTCCCTAGGAGAAGAAGCCAACCCCCACCTCACCACAATCTCCTCTCAGACAGTTGTAGAGGGCCATGAGGTCTCTCCTGAGTCTTCTCTTCTCCAGGCTGACCCATCCCAGTTTTCTCAGCTGCTCCCCATAAGACCTGTGTTCCAGACCCCTCACCAGCTCCGTTACCCTTCTTTGGACACATTGCTCCTGGGCAATTGGCTCTGGCTGACCTGTTTGAGCAGGGGCAATGGACTGGGTGATCTCAGGAAGTCCCTTCCAATCTCAAAGACTTTGTGATTTTGTGATTCTATATTTTGCATTAAGAGACAACCCTGAGGAGCTGAGACAGCGCTAATACCAAAGGAATGGGAGAGCCGGGGCACAACTGCCAGTCTGGGGAGGGGGCTCTTCCTTCCCCTCCCCTCTTCTTCAGAATCCACATCCCTCTGCCACCCACTGCAGGACCCCTATGCACTGGTAGTGTTGGAGGCACTCAAGGCACAGTTGGATGGGGTCTTGGCCAGCCTGGTCTAGTGGTTGGTGATCCTGCCCATGGCAGGGGGTTGGAACTCGGTGATCTTTAAGCCCTCTCCAATCTAAGCCATTCTACGCTTCCGTTGGCTGTCATCGTTAATCTGCCATTTGAGGCAACTTCTCTGCTCTGACATCCCAGAAGATATTGCAGAAAGGAGACCAAAGCATGCAGATGAACACATTCCCTGGGGCTGGTAAGCAAGGGGGTTTCTGAAAAGTGTGTGTCCACATGGAGTGACTTTTCTTGTCAGCAGTGTTTCAGTATCTATTTTAGTGCAACTGTCTGAGATCATCAAGAAACTTCAAGGTCTTGGTCTTGTCATTCCCTTACGCCTTATGAGGCTGTGGATCAAACCCCATGGATTTCAAAACTTGAACGGATCTGTTTGTCTGTGGAAGCTGTGGAACCAGGGCCTCATTTGGGAGCAGTGCCAAACTTCAAAAACTTTACTGTGAAAGTTTTGGGGTTTTTTAATTAACATAAATCGCAGACGGTGTCAGTGATGGACATTTGAGCTCAAAACAGAATTTCTCAGTTGCCACTTATTTTCTCGGGGTGTTAAGGCATGTCCCATGTTGAGTCCTTTCTGCTGGGGAGGCAGAAGGGAGGGACTGCAAAACGGGGCCGATGGCTGTTGGTGGATGACTAAAACTTTTGTTGGATGATAATGTACCCATGAGAACAAGTGCTGAATTTCTGTTGCTTCTTTGATCTGTAATTGCCCAACTGTCATTTTCTTCTTCTTCTTCTTCTTTTTTTTTCCTATTTTTTAAGCCTCACATTTCCTCCTGGGGAATTATCTGCTATGTTCTCTTTGCTGCAAGGAAACACAACACAAATCACTGCAGAAACTAGAAATAACTACTCTGAAGTCAAACACAAATTCCATTCAGCTTTTGGCCACCTGTATTCCAAGGCAAACTATTCAATAACGTTGGTTTGTCCCTCTGGGAGATTACTTGAGGTGATTTTAATGAGGTCTCAGTAGAGGTGATTAAAAAGTTGATGCCTGGCAAATGACGGTGATGCAACTCGGTGACTGAGTTCAAGTGTGTTTAAATTTAGAGTCTCAAGGTTTCTCTCCTTGAAATTAGCAGCTCTCCAATTAGGCACCCAGGCTTGATTACAGCTCTAATCTAGGGGACAGCAAGAGACTGCCCCAAAGGAAAAATGGCCTATGAGAACTGGAAGGAATCTACAGTGCTTTCGTTAGATCTCAAGACAAGTGAAGGTACTCTTGTCTAATCAATGCCATTTGTAAATGACGGGTAAATGACCGTCATGTAAATGACGGGTCAAGCAGAGCTAGCTGCATGTTGGGGTCTGGTTCTAATGCTGTTTAGAGTGGGCTGGTTTCAGACAGCTCCTAACTCTCCTAATCTCGGAAATGGTGAAAATAAGGCCAATTCAGTGTGCACCTGGCTCCCCCACTGGCTGCCCCGGGGCTCCTGTTCTGCAGAACTCTCATGGCCATTCCTTCCTCCCAGACCCTGGTCAGTATGGGTCAGTGTTTCAAATAGAACTGCTAATCCTAAATTTTATAAGGGAGGACATTGTTGGAGAGAGTGACACTGAACATGAATAAGATTCATGTTCACGGGGTTTCTGCTGTAGTACAGATAAGCAGCAGCTTAGGTGTATGGGAGATCCACCACACACATATCTCCAGTTTGTTTAGAGGCAAACTAGGTGAGGAAAACTACTTGGGAAACTGGAACTTGACTTGAGGCTGAATAATGCCTTATCTCCAGGCAACATGTGACATGCAGGCATTTGGACTTAAGGCCTCATCCTTTTTTCTGAACAATATTTCAGGGTTGCTGCAATTACTGCACGTGTACTGAACATTTCAGCCTCCAGTGTATGCAGAGGCAAGTAGGTCTATCCTTAGAACACACTGATATCCAATTCACTAGGCATTGGTATACATGTGGTTAGTAAAACTGATTAAAATATGTATTATTTGCATGACACAATACAGCTGAGGAAGCGTTTGTTTACTGATGACATTCACAAGAGTTTAAAGGCTGTGTTTTCACGTGGTAGATGGGAGTGGTGTATATAGCTCATTATGACCTTGGGACTTAGTGGTACTTTATCTGCAAACCTAGATATTTGCAGTCTTGTGCTAACAACATGGCAAGTAAACTCTGCTTCTCCTGGTGGGTGAGGCTTCCTCATCCTCTGATAAAAGCAGCTAATGGGGTCTTCCTTTGATTGACTTGGTGGAGGACCATAGCTTGCGGCCTAAGGCATCAGCAAATTTAGCCACTGGTGCTGAGCAAGTCACATTAAGTTCCGTGTAAGTATTATACAATATAATGTCTTTGTAAGCTTTGATTTGTAGCTCACTTGGAATGCTAAACAACCAAAGTCTTATTGGGTTATAGGCCAATACTCTTGCGAATGTACTTCAGCAATTGTGGAGACTAAGTAATCAGCCCTGGGCTGCTAAGATCAGGCCTGGGATTTGACGTACCAGTAAGGAAACAGCCCCGACACAGAGTGGAGGCCCAATCTGAGGTCAGTCCCAACCCAGCACTGCTTGCCCAGTGGCACAGCAAAGTGCTTTGGAGCTAAGGGCCGTGGATGTGACATCGCCCTTCACTGCCTCGCTGTCGTAAAGAACTTCTTCCTTAGACTCAACCTAAATCTCCCCTCTTATACTTCCTCTTATTATCAGTTTTAAGGTTTATTTCATCAAGTGAAAGGACAATCAGAGACAAATAAAACTATTACATCACCACCAAGCAATTGTAACTCCTCAGATTTGTTGGAGTTACTCTGCCCAGCAGAAAATACCATGATCATCATTAAAGAAATGGAAGGAAAGCCCCCAGCACAGCAAAGTCTGAACCACAAGTCCAATTGGTGACGGGTGGACAGGTGGCCTGGGTGATCTTGGAGGCCTTTTCCAACCTTGGTGATTCATTATGATTCCATGAATAAATTGGTCATTCAGTTCAGTTACAAAGAATATTTTTAGTGGAATCACTGCAAAACCATTATGTGAATACATAAAAAAAACCCAACATCCCACACTCTGAACCCAAAATATTACAAAAGCACTTGTAGCTTTTCCTGTAGTTGTGGATACAATAGATCTCTGCTGTATGTATTGCCAACCTCTGGGGTCGCTGGGCTGGTGGCTGTACACAGGGGATGAACTGGAACAGGTGGGCATACTCCAAAGGTCTGCATAACCACAGCAGGACAGGCCTGTGGTTTCTAAACCTTATTCTGCAGTGGAGCTCTTGCCAAAGTTATTTTTGCCCCATTACATGTAGGCGCCAGACCAAGGTAAGGTGGTTGGAAAACAGTGATAAAGACTTTGTAAAGGTGACAGAAGTATGGCTTAAAGAAATCAGACTCTGGACTCGTGTGATACATAAAATTTCCACAATCTGGAGTGGTCCCTGAGGCGTACTGGTAAGGACCTAGTGAGAACGATGCCTTCTATTCCCTTTTCCTGATGGTACACCTGAGTACTGAACCACAGCTCAATGGGAAGGTTCTACAACATCCAAGTGATTGGAATCCAAGGATTTGGGGCAAGGAAGTCATTCTGTTGCATTGCTACCTCCCTGTGACTCTTTGCACTCTTAAAGTGACTTGAATGTGCATCCAAGAAAACCTCAGAGACACTCCTCCCTAGGTACACCCCCAGCATATAATTATGACACCTTGTTGATGAAGAGACACTCATGCATCTGGGCTGGCGTTCTGGCTGATGCTCGTGTGTCTTTCAAGGTCTCTTCCAACACAAACCCATCTGTGACTCTACGCAAGAAAATTCTTTTGCTGCTAAATCAGGACCCATCTCTTCCTTAATAAATTGGTGCTCTGAAATCTCCTGTGGAATCATTTTTCTGTTACGCAGATCTTCTAATTGGATGTAGAAAGGAGCAGAAGGACAGGCAGGTTTCCTGGAGGTGCAGACCGCAGTATATCACCAGTAACAAACTTCCTGTTGCAGTGAGTATTTCCATGTGCTTCTCACTGTATTCCACCTGGCTAATTTCCCATCTTCCCAAGTGATGCTGTGATTTAAAACGCCACATGCGTTTTATTCCTGCTTAAGCATTTCTTACAGCATTCCAAGGAATTTGGTAAGCAAGGAAGGAGGTGCTCGTGCTTCACTTAATCTCCCTCTAGAATGACTGCATAAGTTATTACGAGTTATTCTTAATGCCGCAATATGCACTGAGTCTTCCTAGAGGTCGCTGAGTTGGAAGAGAGAAGTACAACGCCCAGCTAGATCCTAAAAGTGCTAATATTCTTATGTCTTTGTCTTCAACTCTTCAGATCTCCAATCTGAGAAAAGTTAAAGTTTTTGATTCGTCACTTTAAACTTAATATTATATTTATATAAATATATATGTATATCTTTAATTTTCCATTAGGTGATGCAAACTCGGAATTCTTTTTAAACTGCAAATCAGACCAAAACATCGCCTCGTTAAGAAGGAAAATTAAAATTTGACTGTTATTTTTATTTTTTTTTCCAGGCACACCTGTGAAATTTCCACAAGGAAAGATAAGATGCATAGGGTCAACATGTCAACAGTATCTGAGTTTATTCTCATAGGCCTTTCTGATACTCCAGAGGTGCATTTTCTTCTCTTTGCACTGTTTCTGAGTATCTATTTGGCCACCATGGCAGGCAACATCACAATCCTCATTGCCATTAGGACAGATGCTCACCTGCACAACCCCATGTACTTCTTCCTCGGAAACTTATCCTTATTGGATATCCTATGTCCCACCATCACCGTGCCGAAGATATTGCAGGCCTTGCTGTTGGGAAACAAGGTGATTTCATTTGCTGGTTGCATGCTCCAGCTGTTCCTCCTCATTGACGTTGTAGGCACAGAGATTCTTCTCTTGGCTGTGATGGCATACGACCGTTACATTGCCATATGCCACCCACTGCAGTACGTGAGTATTGTGAGTATGAAACTGTGTGCTCACCTCACCATTGGCACTTGGGTAGTTGGATTTTTTAATTCTCTGTTACACACCTCTCTGATTTTTACACTCTCATTTTGCGACTCTAACAAGGTTGACCAATATTACTGTAACATACCCCCTGTTCTGGCTCTCTCCTGCTCACCCACTGTCAGCAGGGAGCTGGTGACTCTCACAGTTGCTGGGATCCTCGGAAGCAGTGCCTTTGCAGTCACTCTCATCTCATATATCCACATCCTCTTTGCAGTCCTGTGCATGAACTCCGCTGAGAGCAGGCAAAAAGCTTTCTCCACGTGCAGCGCTCACTTGACAGTGGTAAGCCTTTTCTATGGGACCACCATCTGCACGTACGTACGGCCTTCCTCCACCTACTCACCTCATCAGGACAGGATAGTTTCCATGCTATACGGAATCCTCACTCCCCTGCTAAACCCCATAATTTACAGTCTGAGGAACAAGGAAGTCCAAGGTGCCCTGGGGAGAGTGGTCAGCCAGGTGAGAACCGCTTTTAAGAAACGAGGGCATCTCTCCCCTGGAGCCCAAGCATTAGGGTAGGCACTGCTGGTTCGGACTTCTCTGCTCTTGCTTTAATCATCCAGAAATTAGACACTGGAATAGAAACCCCTGCTCTGCGCTTTACCTTCACAGGTAAAAGTGAGACGTGTGCACCTCCAGAAAACAACCAGTGGCACAACTTGGGTCACCATCACAGGAGGAGGGAAACTCCATTGGTCATCTTTTCCTCCACTGAGCACAGAGCAAGCTTGGATCTGAACCTTGGTCTTAGACACAGGTGTTGAACAGCCTTGTTTTTCTCACCAATTCTGCTTCACAAGACACACTGGAGTCATAATAGACTGTTTCATCTTTGTACCCACCGGGTACAAGGACTTCTTCCTCAGATTTCTCATATATTATTTTGGATTAGAGTGCACCGAGGTGGAAAGTTGCTCGTTGTGGCATACCAAGCAATGGAAATCCATCAAATTGGGGACAAACAGCTGAGGGTCAGCCAAAAGCCTCTGTGATGAAGCTGATGATGGAAAAATGGGGATTAAGTAAATAATCACATGACCTCCACAGGTGCAACTGAGCATGCCCAGATGGACATCAGCATATATGAATGAGTTCTTGGAAAAGAATGAATATGTATGCCCATGTACTGCTTATGCATGTCCTAACAGTTCAAATGTAGAACCTGAACTTTGAGAGAGCACGCTTGCTTGTCAAGTGTCCGGAATAAAGGAAATACCACTCTGTGACACCACACTGGAGTTGGAGAGTTTTATTCCCAGATTTTGGGTGATGGAACATCAACACCTCCTGACAAATACAGAGGAATTTTTTTTTTTTTTTGCATTTAGGGGCATCTCTGATTCTGATCAAATTTTGTAAGAGGGCAGATGTCTGTCCATTTCAGGACTGCACAGGATTGTTTTTCATCGGTCAGATGCCTCTAGCCCTGTCTTGGTGCACCTTTGTGCTTTTCTTTGAGGTGTGCTCCAGTTTTTAACATGGGACAAAGGAGGAGGGGAAGTGAGGAAGGATGTGGTGGAGACCTCGTGGAGGAATGAGTGCCCAGAGTGAGGGAGAAGAAGTCCAGGCGCAGTGACAGGCGTCCATCCTGAAATGCAAACTGAACAGGTCTGTGGTCAGGAAACTGCGCTGCTTTCCAATCCCAGTTGTGGCTGTAGGGTCTGGAATTCTTCAGGCTTTTCCACCTTGGAGAACTACAGGATACTTCAGACTGAGACTGGGATTCTTGTCACCTCTATTCCTCTGACTGATCTCCGTGACAACTTTACAGGACATTTGCGTGGTTGCTTTTGATGTGAAACCCCTGCAACTTCCCAAGAGGTGACGAGTTTTCCAGGAAGTGTGATCTTATCCCAGCTGCTGGAATGCTGTCCTGAGGGAAAGAATTCTCTGAAACGCATTTCATTTTCCAACCCCACATGATAGAAAGAAGATAGGAAGACAAAAGACAGGAAAACAACTTGTTATTTAATTATTTATTTATTAACCCCATCTACATATTTTCTAGGGCCAGAGGTCTCTGTTTATTTACTTTCCCGTCAAAGAGTAAGACTTGAGATAAGGAGTATTCTGCTTTGCTCTCTGGTGTGTCTGCTTGCTTCCAGCTGTGTACAGTGTGCCCGAGAGGGATGCTGGAGGGAAATCTCACCAAGGTGACAGAGTTTGTTCTCCTAGGCTTCACTGACAGCCCTCGGGTACGAGCCCTTCTCTTCACTCTCCTGCTCCTCATTTACACTGCCAGCCTGGTGGGGAATCTCACCATCATCACGTTAGCCCGAGTTGACTCTCACCTGCAGACCCCCATGTACTTTTTCGTCTGCAACCTGTCCTTCATTGACATCATCTACTCCTCTGTGATCGCTCCCAAGACGCTGGCCAATCTGCTAGCAGAGAAGAAGGTAATTTCATTTCTGGGCTGTGCTGTGCAATTTTTTCTTCACTCTTTTTCCATCAATGCTGAAGTCGTGCTCTTAGCCGTGATGGCGTACGATCGGTTTGTATCTGTTTGCAACCCACTGCGGTATGCGGTCCTTATGTCCAGACAGGAGTGTGTTCAGCTGGTCTCTGTCTTGTACGTGTGTGGATGCATCAGTTCAGTTGCCCACACGGCTTCCCTGTTCAGCCTGTCCTTCTGCGGGTCCCGTGTCATCGATCACTTTTTCTGCGACATCCCCCCGCTTCAGCAGCTCTCCTGCTCTGACACACGCTTTGCACATGGGGTACACGTGGCCTTTGCTGCAGTGGCAGGCTCAGGCACTGTCAGCGTCATCCTCATCTCTTACCTGTGCATCATCTTTGCTGTCCTGCAGATTCGTGCTGCCCAAGACAGGTGGAAAGCCTTTTCCACCTGTGCCTCCCACCTGTCTGCTGTCACCCTGTTTGACGGCACTCTCTTCTTCATCTACCTAAGACCCATGCCCAGCAGCTCTGCTGATCAGTGCAAAGTGGCAGCTGTGTTTTACACACTGGCAATCTCTGCAGTGAACCCCCTGATTTACAGCCTGAGGAACAGGGAAGTGAAGGATGCCCTGAGGAAGCTGATACTGAAAGCATTTGTCAATAACTAAAATCCTCTCATGGAACAAATCTGAAGGTGTGTAAGATTAGGAGGTGACTACACAGAGGATAACTTGCGTCTTGTCAAAAACAGCAGGGTACCTCAATGAGACAGCACGCTGCTCTTTCATTTCCCTTGGGTTAGAGCTCCTTGGAAGTAAGTCAGCAGAGAGAAAATCCAACCACAATATTTTCACCCTTTACTTGTCTTCACCATCAGAAAACATAGGTCGGGGTCCTGAGAGACAGATCCCCGTTTCCTCCCACAAACTCACTGCAGTCTCCACTGCTCCCACAGGCTGTCAAACAGCCAGCTATGCACCTGAGGAATACAGCAGGAGAAATAAGGACTCGGGGTGAAAAACCTTCCCGATGTTTTATTGCAAACCAGATGATGTGATACCCAGTGTTACTAAGCGTCTTTGAAGTGAAGGGCTGGAAAGGAGCACCTTTCTGAAGATATCCAAAGCAGAGAGAGAAATGTCGGGTAAACAGAGATGATTTTCTTGTACTGAGAAGATATTGTGTATAGGATATGACAGGATTGTACAGAAAATCATCAGGCAGCTGTAGCAGTAAGGCAGAAGTCCACTCTCAACACGGGAGTATGACCCCCATCACCGTAATCTGCTTTGTGAGGAATATTCCGAAAACCAATAATGTAAGAATGACGGTATACTGAGTTGTACCAAGAAGTCACATCACCAGCTCAAATGAAACAGCACCTAACCTTTGTAGAAGTTCTTTCTGCATTTGTATGGCCTCATCCACCAAATGCGCAGGTCCAGCCGGCTGTCTAGGTTTCCTCGCTGGTTGTGTAGGAAGAATCGTGTCTCTTGAGAACTACTCTCTCTCCCTAGGCACCTTTCATAGCAAAGGAACTTTCTTTCTGAAGGTTTCTGCCTGCCACAGAATGCGAGCAATGACAAGTATGGAGTAGAACACATATCACCCAGCTTTGTTTTTCCTGAGAGAAATAACACAATGCTCACATTCCTCATTTCCCAGCTCTGCTTAATGGGTTCTATTTATTCCTACATAATCCTTTCACCTTTGCACGTTAGTTAGGCATCTGCCAGACTGTAGAAATAATATTAATGTTCAGTTGAAAGATAAATTTATGTGGAATTTATGTCCAGAGCTCATTGCATCTTGTCTTGTAGTCAGCTGTGATTTCAGAGATATTTCAGGTAGCCTGCTCTGCAGGCAGTTAAAATCTTATAGACTGGGCTGTTGCAAATGAATTGCAAATGACATTCCAGAAAGTGGAGTTTTTATCTCCAAGGCTTATATCTGTAAAGGTTGTGCGGAAGGAGAATGTCTGCTCCTAGAAGGTATTGGTCAGTGCTCTTTACCCTTGTCCTATCCCTACAGACCCCGCTAAAGAGTCTGGCCTCTTCCTTCTTACAGCCCCCTTTTAGATATTGAAAGGCCACTCTCAGGTCACCTCACACCCTTCTCTTCTCCAGGCTGCACGGCCCCAGCTCTCAGCCTGTCCACGTAGCAGAGATGTTCCATCCCTGGGATCATTTTTGTGGCCCTCCTCTGGGCGAGCTCCAACAGCCCCATGTCTCTCCTGCACTGAGAACTTCACATCTGAACACAGTGCTGCAGGGGAAGTCTCACCAGCACAGAGCAGAGGGGCAGATCCCCTCCCTCTGTCTGCTGAGACAAGTTCACCCACCTTGGTACCAAGGGAAGCTTGCTGGAGGCTGTGGCCATAAGCTGCTGGAGTTGAAAAAGCACTTGGAACACACTCTCATAGGTATGATTTGAGCTTTGAGTGGTCCACAGAACCAGGAGTGGCAGTTAATGATCCTCATGGGTCCCTTCCAGTTCAGGGTATACTCTGATTTCATGATTCTACAGACTTGCAGGATGTCACCTGTTCTTGGGCCTGCTGTCGGGTTACATGGGCCTTCTGGCTGTGGTGATGAGCTACATAGGAATTTTGGCCCCAGTAGAGGCAGAGCTGCTGGCAGGAGTCACTGCCCAACCAGGTGTGCCCAACCCATCCCAGCTGAGCAGGGATGCCAAGGCAGCCCTCAGGGCCATTGGCTCAGGCTGCAGCTATCTCACTCTGCTGGAGGATGTTCAAGCCTTTTCTCTGTGCCTCTGCTGGATCCAGAGCTCAAGATGGACCAGCAGAGCCTCTGTGGGTGTTGTGTTTTAATCCAGCAGGTGCCTGAGTAACACACACTCATCTGCTCACTCCCCACTCTTCCTAGTGGGATGGGAGGAGAGAATTGGGAAAAAAACCCAAAGAGGAACTGGTGGTTAAATACAACTTTTTACTAAGACAGAGAAAAAGAAAAGGATAATAATTATGACAAATGCATACATATGAATGTAGCATTTACTAAGCTAATCCTTCCAGTAGTGGCATGGGGCACAGGATATGTTTCCAGCCATCGGGTGGTTGCTTCCACCACTGTGAATACATGGTGAGTTTGTGAGAGTGATAGAATGCACCTGCCAGGCCTCCCCATGTGGGTGGAGACATGGCAGTGATTTCATTGACCACATCTGCTGGGATGTGACGATGCCCATCCTGCCACTTTATACCTAGGAACTGAAACTCCTGGGCAGGCCCTTTCACTTTGCTTCGCTTAATAGCAAAACCAGCTTGCAGAACAATTTGGATTAGTTGTTCTCCTTCCGTGAAACCTTCTTCTGCTCTATTGCCCTACACAACGAGGGCAATAAGACACACTGCGACACCCTGAAGGTGTAGGGACCCATTTTAGGCACTAGAACACCACAGCCAAGGCATGGTCCTGTAGCCTGCTCGGCCTCTACTGCCCCCCATTGCCTCCTTCCCCTCCCCATTGCCTGCCCACATCAGGAGAAAGCCCAACAGCAGCCTTGGGGCCCCAGGGGTGTCCCAAGTCCCAGGGTAACTGAGAGAACAGCAACACATCCCAGCCCCATCCTCGCTGCAGGGTCACCCCTCAACTCATAGGTCCAGGAAGGGCAATAACAACAAGTGGAGGTGCCTGGGGAAGAAAAGCCATGGGGCAGCCATGAGGGAACTGTGAGACTGGGGGATCACAGGGTGACCCCATCCAAGCATTCTGGTTGGTCTCAGGGCTGCCCCCACCCCCATGGCTGCCAGGGTGTCTGTGCACTTCTGCCCATGGAGGAGCCCAGGGTTGGTGTTGGACATAGGGACATCTTAGGGTTTTGGGGGGCCCAAAGGGAGGGCAATAAGGGTACCAAGACACATGGGGCTGCCAAACAGAGAGGAGGGGGGATCTCATAAACAGGATAGTGAGGGAAAATGAAACACAAGGGGTTGGGGACCCAAAGAGATGAGAATCAGGTTGCCAAAGAAAGGAGATCTGTTGGTGCTAAAAGGATGGGATATGGGGAACCAAAGAGAGGGCATTTGGAGCTGCCAGGAGAAGGGATTTGGGGGACCCAGAGAAACAATGAGTAGGGTGCATATGGGAGAAATTTGGATGCATCAAATAGAAGGGTGGCCTCTGCCAGGCAGGGACAGACCCCACCTGCCTCTGCAGAGCTCCCTGCAGGGCCACCCTTGGGCTCAATCAGCGTGGCTGCCTGAGCACTCACCACAACTTCTGAGGGCGGCACTTGCACAAGTGCCTGCAAGAGAAGAGTAGGAGAGGGAATGAGAGAGACACTAGCATCGGGGACCCCCATGGCCAATCGCCTCCAGCCCCAGACCACATCCCCCATGGATGCTTCACCTGAGTTTCCACTGTGCAGCACAGGGCAGCGAGGAGCATCACGAGGCTGAGCGCAGCTGCCTTCATCTTCCTCTGCGTTCTGGGAGCTGGGTGAGGCTGCAGGAGGCAATGCCTGCATTTCTCCTCCCAGAGCCCCTCCCAATCCCCAAATGACCCTGAACTTGGCAGACTCCCCTAGCATGGACTGAGCCTGGCATGCAGCCATCCCCTGCCCTCATCCCAGGAAACAGGAGGAAGCCAGGGATCAGAGGAATAACGCTGAGTGCTGGGATCCCAATGGCATTGAGCCCAAAGCCCCCAGGTCTCAGCACTCAGCACACCCTGGCCTTTCTGTCCCCCAGGACCACCCAGAGATGATGCCATCCCCGCATCAAGGCTTTGTCCAAGGACTCATCCCTGAGTTCTGTCCAGTCCTGTGAGGAAGCAAGGTGTGAGGCAGCAAGGTGTGAGGCTGATCCTTTGGGGAACTGGGACACAGCATCTGGGGACACAGCATCTGGGGACACTGGGAGCTGAGAGGGTAATAGAGACATGGGCAGTGGGGAAATTATGGAGATATCGGGAAGGCAAGGGGACAGAGGGATATGGGGAAATGAAGACACGGGGACATCATGGGGATATAGGACTCGATGAGGACATGAGTATATCATAGCAGTATGGAGACATCATGGAGATATGGGAAAATGGGGAAGTGCAGCCAAATGGGAACACGTTGGTGGCAGGGACCTAGAAGTGCATAGGTGGGGCCTTCAAGACCAGGCTGGATGTGGCTCTGGGCAGCCTGGTCTGATGGTTGGCGACCCTGCTCATAGCGGGGGGATTGAAACTAGATGATCAATGTGGTCCTTTTCAACCCAGCCCATTCTATGATTCTATTTGGGCAGTGGGGACAGGTGGGTGATGGGGAAACACAGACATAAGGAGGCTGGCAGTGTTCCTTCAATGTCTTTGTCATCATGCAGGAGCTTAGGAGTGATTAACAGACCTTGGCTATGGCTGACTGGTTTCCTCCTCATTTCTTGCTGCAAAACCCAAAGACCATGACTTTTAGAATCATGGCATCTCAAAATCATGGAATACCTGAACCACGGAGTCACAGACTCATAGAATCAGCGAGTCATGGAATCACAGAACCATGAAACCACAGCACCATAGAATTATAGAATTGTGGAATCATTCAGGTGGGACAAGACCCCGTAAGTCACATCAGGAGATGTGTCGTGTATTTTCTGCTCTCTTTAAATAGCCAAGACCAGAAGGCCCCGTTTTACATCCAGAAATGTGTATCGCGTGTCTGTGATGGCAGTAGTGCTGCCTCTGTCCATGAGGACAGTTTGTCATTAGGACACACAGGGAGGGAATCCAAGGCTGGGGGTGAAAATTGGCTGAAGGTACCTGAATAGGTTCTGAAGTCACTGGGCTGTGTGCCCAAGCTTCAGCAGAACAAAGGTGTCCTACGGGTTTTGTTCCCGTGATGATCCAGCCTCCTGTCATGGCTTCAAAGAAAGTGAGTCTTGTTTTATCCAGATAAAAGGAAAGAAATTATAGAGTGCTGATAAATGGCTTAGAACTGCAAACAACTCAAGGATTCTTCAAGGAAACATGATATGCTGATTTGAAGTGCTTCATCTGACAGAATAGCCAGCTGGTCACAGCTTTCACGGGGCGTTTCCCATAAACAGGAGAGCTGTTGTGGGTCATCTCTGAAAAGAAGACTTGAGTGTTTACACTGGAAATTGCCCAGAGAGCAGCCAGCTAGAAGAACTTCCTTTGGGCTGACTGCTCTGCGCAGTATTTCTCAGAACTGATCAGTGCTGCCAAATTCACCATACTTAAATTTAACGTGGCATTATTCCTACTATGGGGTTCTTTTGGAAAGCACCCACGAATTGTCCGTGCTGCCATCACTGAGGAATCTTGACTGAGGTGAGGTACAGACTGCCTTGGAGATCAATGCAAAGCAGGTGGATGACACTTGATAGCAATTTCACGTGGAAGGTTCTCCTCAGGAAAACCCCTTGGCTGGTTTGATGACACCTACAAAGAAATACTCAGGCGTTTGCAACAGTCGAACACTGAACAAGTGAAATGTGATGAGGTCTGAGTTCTCAGGCTGCTCAGCCAACAGCCTCCCCTGCAGTGATCTCCCCATCATGGCCTCACTGAGGTTAGAAATGACCTCTCAGGTCATCCAACTGTTAACTCAGAGCCATCAAGTCCACCGCTAAACCCGTATCTGTGACATGTCACCCTATCTGTGCTATGGCACCCTGCTGGGCCCTGAACTTGTGCTGCTGGGGAACAGGTGCAGGGACTTCCATGGCACGGCACGTCCTTGGTTGGGCTTGATGACCTCAGAGGTCTTCTCCTACCTAGATGATTCTGGGATTCTGGGACATTCAGATTCTGTCACGACAGTAGGATTCTCGGATTTTATGTTGTTTCTTGGATTTTAGATTTCTAGCATTCTAGAGCTGAAGGAGTGTAGAAATTCAAGCACGTAGGATTCTTGTTTTCTAGTGTTCTGGGTTTTTCCTTTCCTTAGGTTCGTAGGATGGTAGGACTCTGGGTTTCTTAGATGTCTGGATTTCAATGGATTCGCTGCGCCCCCCGGTGGCCGCCTTTGTATTTGCGGGGTGCAGCCCCACTGTTCCGGGCTCTGCTCCGCTGTGTCAGAGCGCAGCCACCGTGAGGAGGGCAACGGCGGCCGGCAGCTGCTCCCGGAGGTGATTCTTTGCTTCTGCATGGAATGTGGACCTTCCCACCAACATCCCATTCCATGTTGCTGCCATGTGTGCGTGTGGACAGGACAAGGGGAAATGGGATGAAGCTACAGCATAGGAAGTTCCGCACGAATGTGCGCAAGAACTTCTTTACGGTGAGGGTGACGGAACACTGTAACAGGCTGCCCAGGGGGGTTGTGGAGTCTCCTTCTCTGGAGATATTCAAGACCCGCCTGGACGCCTACCTGTGCGACCTGCTGTAGGGAACCTGCTTTGGCAGGGGGGTTGGACTTGATGATCTCTGGAGGTCCCTTCCAACCCCTACAATTCTGTGATTCTGTGACAGATGGCAGCAGAGGGGCAGTCTGACAGAATGGCATCTGACATGGAAATGCACATGAAGCAAAGGTGTGCCATTGAATTCCTCCAAGTGGAAAAAAGGTGTACTCGCTGACATTCACAAATGCTTGCTGAATGTTTCTGGAGACCAACCAGTGGATGTGAGCAGAGTGAGGCAGAGGGAGGTGTGTTTCAGCAGTGGTAACAGTGGGTTACCTTGACTGGTGCAGATTGTTGTGAGCATGGCATGTAGGCTTTTCTTCCCACCCCTCAGTCACCCATCTCTGTTCTCCAGGCTTCTCCTGACCTCCTCCTGTTAGTCATCTCATTAGGGGCCGCTTTCTACCTACTAGCCTATGCTCCAGAATGGCTCCTGTAGAGGTCCTGGGTAACTTTTATCAGACTATTTGCACAATTCCTCTACCACAGACCATCCTGGAGGCAGTGACCACCTCTGTGCACAAAATGGAAGAAGCCCTGAAGGAAGATTGGAAACTTCTGACATGATAACCCATATCCAAGAACTTGTCCTGTGCAGGCTTTCACAGGGAACGAGGAAGAGGGGACATGGCAACCAACGTGCAAAACCGCTGCTGCTGCTGGCTGGTCAGAGGCACTGACAGACGTGAGCCTGAAAGCACAGACCCCAGCCAGGAGCCCAGGGATGGCCCATCAGCTATTGCAGGCTGCAGTCACCGCACAGTTTGACTAACAGCCGTATGCTTCCTGCTGGATTGTGGGTTTCTGAGAACATCCGACCCCGACAGCTCCAGAAATGTCTCACAAGAAGGAGGACAGACAGAGTCACTGCATGTCCTTTGTTCTGTTAAGGTTCACAGACAGCCTGGTTCATTATGTGCAGTGTGTCTGGGCTACACTACAAAGGTACAAGCTGAATAGGAATTGATTTGAATGATGACGTTTTACTGAAAAACATTAGAGTATTTTAAAAAAAAGAATAAGACAATAAATTACACTTATTAAATTTCACACACACACACATACACACACAAAGATTGTTCGATTCAGTAAAAAGCTGCATTACAAGTCATGAATTCAAAAAGATGGTTAGTTCACTGCTCTTGAAACACATTTGGTCATCGCTTTTCTCACTGCATTCTTGACCTCCCGGTTCCTCATGCTGTAGATGAGGGGGTTCACTGCTGGAGGCACCACTGCGTACAGAACTGCCACCATCAGGTCCATGGATGGGAAGGAGATGGAGGGGGGCTTCAGGTAGGCAAAAAAGCCAGTGCTGAGAAACAGGGAGACCACGGCCAAGTGAGGGAGGCACGTGGAGAACGCTTTGTGCCGTCCCTGCTCACAGGGCATCCTCAGCACGGCAAGGAAGATCTGCACATAGGACACAACAATGAAAACAAAGCACCCAAAGACTAAACTGACACTAAAAATGATAAACACAACTTCCCTGAGATAGGAGCCTGAGCAGAAGAGCTTGAGGATCTGGGGGATTTCACAGAAAAACTGGTTCACAACATTCCCTTGGCAGAGAGGCAGTGAAAATGTACTGGCAGTGTGCAGCAGGGAATAGAGAGCCCCAGTGCCCCAGGCAGCTGCTGCCATGGTGGCACAAGCTCTGCTGTCCATCAAGGTCCCATAGTGCAGGGGCTTGCAGATGGCAACGTAGCGGTCATAGGACATGATGGTGAGAAGGGAATACTCTGCTGAGACGAAGAAGAGAAAGGAAAAGACCTGTGCAGCACATCCTGCGTAGGAGATGGCCCTGGTGTCCCAGAGGGCGTTGGCCATGGCTTTGGGGAGAGTGGTGGAGATGCAGCCCAGGTCGAGGAGGGCGAGGTTGAGGAGGAAGAAGTACATGGGGGTGTGCAGGCGGTGGTCGCAGGCTACGGCTGTGCTGATGAGGCCGTTGCCCAGGAGGGCAGCCAGGTAGATGCCCAGGAAGAGCCAGAAGTGCAGGAGCTGCAGCTGCCGCGTGTCTGCCAAGGCCAGGAGGAGGAACTCGCTGATGGAGCTGCTGTTGGGCATCTGCTGTTCCTGGGCTTGGAGTCCTGGTCAGAGAGCAGAAGATAATGACAAGTCCAGACCATTCTCAGAGACACTCCTCCTGCTATACTCTAAATGTTTTCCTTTCCCTTTGGAAAATGTTCATTTAATTCCAGAACTTGAATTTGTTTTCATGAGCTTCACCACCCCTTAAGAAGTAGAAGAAAAAGGAGCTCTTACTTTCTTCTAATTTCCAAATCATATCCCAGCCTCCTGGACATTTTCCTCTTAGGAGCTGTTTACACATCTCAGATCTTTGCCCCAACTGCTCTTAGAGCCCCCATCCCCCCAGCCTCTGTGCACTTAAATTTGTCTTGGAGATAGCTGCCTGTTTGCAGCATAAGTGCACTATTAATGTCTGCAGCAAACAACTACAATTTAAACTGATTCTGTACTTTGAAAAAGGAGAGGCTGAAAGCACATTCTGTGTGACTGTTCACAAAACAAGCGATTGATTGAAGAAAAAATTGGAGTCTCAGAGCTGCGTGTAAATTTGACAGCCCCTTTTAGATATCTGCCTCCAATCTTTTCCCCTTCCCCACGAACAGGAAATGGAAAATCCCTGCCTTGGCTCTCCTCTTGCAAAGTGCCCTTAGAAACATTCTGTTGTGCAGAGGAGCTGTGATCCCCCGGCCCCAGGCAGCAGCTGCGGCAACAGAAGCCCTGCCGGGGGGCTCCGTCCCAACACACGTCTCCGCGCAGCGCCCTGGGCAGCTCCCCGGGCAGGCTGAGTGCTGAGCCTGGCAGGTGGCAGAGCCCCTGCCACGGCGCACTGCCCCTGGGGCACAGCAGGGACCCTGCTCTGCAGGACAGCCCTGGGCACCCACCTGCAGCCCGGCTGCACAGCCTGCAGCCATCCTGGTACATGCAGCCCTCAGGGCTCTGCTCTGATGCTGCAGCACGGAAGCCCTCAGCTGGAGCAGAAGTCTTTTTCCACAGTAAAGAAACATGCAGTGCCTGCAGCCAGATCTGCTATGGGATGTCCCAGATTTGGTGATCCCTCCAGGAAAAGCAGCTGCATTGCCTACTGCAAGAGACTTACCCTATCAAAGGCTGTGAACAACACTCCTCCAGTGAGCTCACAGCCTGCTCCCACTGTTAAAATCCTGTAATCTCTCCCTCCTTTCTTTTTTATCCTTATGTCACCTGGAGATCATGACACAGCTATGCTGTGCTGTGCACAAGAGCTGCTCCTGAGCACAGCTGTCTCTCTGCAGCACTGCCCACTTGTATGAGCTCCCTGTGTCCCAGGAGCCTGGCCCAGCTCAGCAGCAGAGGATGTCTTTTTAATCCTTCCCACTCATCTCCCCTGAGATGTCCCTGTGTCTTCATGGCCAATAGCTCTTGAAAGACAACAACATCATGACTGTACTTTGAAATCTGCTGAATTAACCACCAGATGTCCAGTGGTCAGTGACTAATTCCAGACATGTGGTGAGTCCTACCAGAGATCGTTTGCTGAAATAAAAAGGGCACACAGACAAAGACAGGGAGGGTTGGACTTCCCCCCCCCCCCCCCCCCCCCCCCCCCCCCCCCCCCCCCCCGCTGTGCAGGGCAGTGATCCAGCTGAGGCAGTGCAGGCATCTCATCCCTAGACGCATACCCTGGGGCTGAAATGGGATTCAGCTCCCTTCAGACACACAGGAGCTGGGATTCCTCAGGTTCAGTGCAGGTGTGCACAAGGAGTTGCCTGCATGTGAGCTCCTGCTCTGAGTCCTTGGTCCTTCAGCAGTCACTGCTCACACAGACACTGGGATATGCCCAAGGTGCCTGGGGTGCTCCTGGATGTGTGCCAGTGCTTGTAAACTGTGTGGGAAATCCCTGAGATAGATACCTCCTTCCTGAGCATCTGCTGAGGGCCAGAGTGGGGACAGAGGTATTCTTGGTCATCCTAAATGACAACAGACCCCAGCGTTTATGGCACCTCAAAGTGCCTTTGTCACCCATCTCCATGGAGCATGCAGAGTTACTCAGCTGACTAAATGGATGAGCTCACAAAAACAGAGCCAGATCTTTCTCTGTTATCTACTGCATATTCTGGCGCTCAAGGCAATACAAAGCTAACACACATCTTTATTCTTCAACAGGCATAACCTCAGTTTTCTATGGGCTCTTTGGTGAATGGCATCAGAAGCAGCCTAGTGTCATGAGTTCTATGGGCTGTCCAGCACACTCACATGCAGCTGCAAATGCAGCACAGGGCCTTCCAAAAAGCAATGCTCTAGGAGTGTCTGTGCTGCAACGTCAACTCCAAGACCCACAACGGGTCTAATGCCTGGGTGCCACCTTCTGCACAACTAATACCATAGATGAGCTATCCAGTCAGGCTAAGTCCAATGATGCTTTCCAATTAGGATGTTTACTTCTGTGTTTTTGCGCTAATGAGAGCACCAACACATGATGAGCTAGAAATCTTTGTAGGGTTGCAGGCCTGAGCTCTTGTTTGGACCACAAGGACACGTTTAAATGGCTTCCACAACTGCACTGTAGCGCATGGGGGATACAGAGTCTTTATGAGAGATGGGCGAGGAGACAAGGAAGGGCGACTGCCCTCTGTGAGAGTGCACCGAGCTCTGCCTGGGGCTGGCAGAGCAGCCAGGTCAGAGCTAATGGAAATGGCAAACAGAGGAGACCAACAGCCTCTGTTCCTGGCTTCCTGATCAGGAAGAGCAAGTGGAAGGTGCCCTCTGCAGACAGATGGGAGCCTCGTGTTGTCAGGCTCTTGTCCCCTTTGGGGGCCTTTTTCACTCCAGTATCTGCTGCAGGGACAGCGCAGCAGGGCATACGCCACCCAGGAGATCCCTGGAGAGCACAGATGGCAGCTTCTTGACCAAGCCATGGAGGAACCAAAGAGGAGAGGTGCTCATGTGAAGGTCAAAGGGGCACCAGGCCATGTGAGAGACACAAATGGATCTTCCTTTTTCTTTTCTTTTCTTTTCTTTTCTTTTCTTTTCTTTTCTTTTCTTTTCTTTTCTTTTCTTTTCTTTTCTTTTCCTTTTCTTTTCTTTTCTTTTCTTTTCTCTTTTCTTTTCTTCTTTTCTTTTCTTTTCTTTTCTTTTCTTTTCTTCTTTTCTTTTCCTTTCCTTTCCTTTCCTTTCCTTTCCTTTCCTTTCCTTTCCTTTCCTTTCCTTTCCTTTCCTTTCCTTTCCTTTCCTTTCCTTTCCTTTCCTTTCCTTTCCTTTCCTTTCCTTTTCATAATTCTTTATTCTTTTTTTTCTTTTTGAAGCTGTAACTCTGAAAGATGTTCATTAATGTCAATAAAATTGGAACAAAGAATTGAAGACAAAGGTAGAAATCAATGAAAATGTGTTAACCCTTCTCAACATGTGTAATTCTCGTGACTCCTGTTCCATTTTAAGTTGTAAATACTGGTCTTCAACAGGATTTTGTCTTTTTCTTTTTCTTTTTCTTTTTTTTCCTGAAATTACGATGTTTTCCAGAACTGTGTTTGCAGGACACAGATGCCTCCAGGTACAGGGACACAGACAGTGGTGCCAGCACCAATGCACTGTGACTAATGCCCAGCTTCCACAGCTGCTCTACCCTCCTGCGTATTTGATGTCCCTCATTCTCCAGGTGTCTCCAGCTCTCCTAAATAAACGGCCATGGTTAAGGGCATGTTTTCAGCAGACCATCTGGACACGTGCTCCTCTCAGCGCTCTCCAGATTTCCCCATCCCTTGCTCTTTGTTCGGTCAGATACCTCCCAACTATCTGGCTGATCTATGACTTTCAGGGAGATTACTGGAATTTGCTCCAATGGACTCTGTAGCCAACTCCTTCACTGTGATTCTATCTATCCCTTCCTATCTCTGCCTAACTCATTTCTTGTACAAATATTCCCCGTGAAGGACAAATCTCAGTAGATGCAGCTTGGACATGGCATGCAGTTGATCACTGTGGTTTACTGTTCACTCAATTGCATCACCTTTCCTTCTGTTTGTTGGCAAAAAAAAAAAAAGAAAAAAAGAAAGAGAGAAATCTTTCCCTGCCCATGTGCAGCTGGTTCTCTAAGGAAAGCCAGTGGGAGTTGGTGCAAAGGAGGTTTAACACTGAGTGGGTGACTGCAGAGGAGAAGAGTGATGTGAGGAAAAGTGATGCAAGTCCCGTGGGGCCAGTGTGAGTAGAAATGGGGTGGGGAGGTTGAGGAGGACCTTTGTCCACGCAGTAGCAGAATAGAACTCAACGGGGACATCCCGGATCAACATCTGTTGCAAAGTGCTGCTTTAACGTCTTGTTTAAACCCAACTATAAATAAATAGACAAAAAATGTCTGTTGGATCCTTCCTCTTTAAGCTCTCTCCAGGAACCTCTCCATTGTGCTGAACAAGTTCTGAAAACCTGAAGAAGATGACAGGAAGGCACAAAGCACAGGAGGGCTCTTTAGGTTGCAGTGGGCCCCAGGGGGCATTTGCTGCTGAGTCCATCGACCTCCAGTGCAGAGAGAAGATTGCACAAAGTGCTCAACAACTCAAAGTCAGAAGTAACAGTGAAGTTTCCTGCAGTATGAATGGTCCCACTGAGGGCCATCAACAAGCAAGCTTCCCCAGAGACTTGTTAGAGCAGATAATTGGAAGCCATGACTACAGGCAGACAAAGGCACTGGCATGGTGTCTCTGATGCTGAGAAACCCCTCCTTTGCCTTATGAAGCAGAAAGGCCAAGCCCTGATCCCCAGACCCTTGGCAGGGAGATCCTGTCCCTCATGCTGGCTCAGGACCCTTCCTGGGGCAGTGGGATGGAGGTTTGTATGGTGTCAAATGAAAGACAAGGGGACAGCAGATCCCAGACTCTGCACAGAATGCAAGGAGGTTTATGTCCCATGTGGGCCCTGTGTCTCATCGCAGGATGTGGGATGTGAGAAGGGCCCAGTCTGAGCAAGTAGTCAATCCCAGTGAACCTTTGAACTTCAGATCTCTCAGTTCCAGTGCCCTCCTTTGCACACTCTCCCATACCTTTATGTCCTTTATGTTCTGTGGTGCCCAGAATTGAACCCAGTGCTCCAGGTGAGGCTGCAGCAATGCAGAGCAGAGAGGGAAAATCCTTTCCATCACCCAGATGGCAATACCTTGCTTGACGTGCTCCAGGAGACTGTTGGCCTTCCTGACTCCCTGGGCACATTGCTGACTCACGTTCAGTTTGATGTTGACCAGGACCCCCAATCCTTTTCAGTCAGACCTCTCTCCAGTCTCCCATATCCAGTCAGTGTGTATGTCCAGGATTGCCCCTACCCAGGTGCAGAACCAAGCACTTGTTCTTTATGCACTTTACATGCACTTTACATGCTTTGTTTGTTTGTTTTTCTTTTGTTTTTTGTTTTTTGTCATTCAGAAAAAACATGAAAGAGAAGTGGTCCTAAAATGGATTCCTGGGGAACCCTGATAATGACCATCCACTAGCCTGATGGAACCCATTGTCATGATTTTGTAATTTTTGGTATTGGCATTCCACATCATGACATCATGTGGAACACAGAGAAGAACTACACGTCCCAGAGGACCTCATGGTCAGAGAGGAAAATATGTCACGGAAGTGACGCTCTCTCTCTCTCTCACTGCCTGGCAGCGAGTGTGGGTGTGCTTCCAAGCCGTGCGCCTTCAGTTTCAAAGTAGGCTTCTCGGT
Organism: Alectoris magna; assembly: GCA_030625065.1. Lineage (NCBI taxonomy): Eukaryota > Metazoa > Chordata > Aves > Galliformes > Phasianidae > Alectoris > Alectoris magna. The sequence continues at coordinate 10,070,302 of CM060577.1, read as the reverse complement.
CTTTGGAAAGCTCTCTCTCTCTTATTTTACTTGATTTATTATCCTCAATTTCAATTAGATTGGATTATATTGTTATCTTGCATTCCAATATCATAGTTAGTAAAATCAGTTTTCCACCTTAGATCATTGCCACTGCTCTGTTTGTTTCCTTGAGCCCAGCTCCCATCTCCCTACACCTTTCCCTTTTCTCTTCCCATTTTTGAGGTCAGGTTGGGGGGGGGGCCATGGGCCTACTGCCCCCTGTCATGGACATAGATTGATTTAGATAACTCCATGACACCAAGATATTCAAGAGAAGACCAAAAAAATAAAAATAAAAATAAAACAAAACAACAACAACAAAAAAACCCCAAACCTAAAAGAGGACTTAGGAGGGCAGGTGTTGCAGAATGGCTAAAAGACCAAGGGGGCCACAGGTCTCTGGGGGCATTGTACAAGCAAGACAGAGTAGGCAGCAGTGACTACAGGGCCGTAGGATAGTACGGCCTGCTGAAAAACACCAGCTGGCTGCAAAAAACAAGGTCAGCCTGGTCCTGCTCTGGTGGGAAACAACTAAGGAGGAACTGAGATACGGGTAGAATGAGGGGGAAGAGCAGACCCCTGAGAGCGGTATCCTGATTGTAGCTATGGTATGTTGCCATGGGAAGTAAACAAAGGCAGTGGGTTTTACAACCAATCAATTAAAGCCAAGAGTAATAAAACCAATCAGCCTGAACCAAGTGTGCCTAGTAGACTATAAAAGTAGTGTGACCACAAGTAATAAACAGAGTTTGATGCACTCATATTGGGTCCTTGTCATCTCTCCCCCATGCCGATCCACGAACAGCTCAGATTCCAGGAACCCAGCCTCAGTCCGCGGCAGGCAGGTGGGAGAAGGAGTACGGCAACAGGTGGATTAGAGTTCAAAACAAAATAATAATTCCCATGTCCATATTAAGGGCAATAATCATGGCTGAACACAGGAAAACTGGCAGGGGAGCTGAGGCTCTGTATAATTTCCTGAGCCAAGTGGATTGTGGCTGGAAGTTATACACCACCACTGAGCAAGTAACTCAGCAGTGTGAAATTTGACTACAAAATAATCCTAAAACAGGCCATAGGGTCCAACTGGAGCAAATAGGCAGAGGAAATCATCCAGGGCAACAATGACAGGTGGACTTCACAGATCTCCCAAGAAAAGGGAGGTATAGATACATGTTGGTTCTAAATGCATACCTGCTTTATAGCATAACTCCAGGTTAAAGAGTTTGATTCCACAAGTCAAAACCATGCATCTGGAATCAGTCAGTCTACTGGTGAATAATTCATCTGAATTCAAAGTGCGTTTTGTAGAGATGAGCCTGGTGTCTATCAGGAGCTGTCAGCCCCGGAGTCCCAAGGATATCTCCAGGGGAAGCAGCAAGGATGAGAAACTTACATCATCTGCTGCTGAGCTGGGCCAGGCTCCTGGGACTCAGAGAGCTCATATAAGTGGGCAGTGCTGCAGAGAGACAGCTGTGTCCAGGAGCAGCTCTTCTGCACAACACAGCCTGCAGGTGACAGAAGGAGAGGAGAGAAAGGGGAGAGAGCTTACAGGATGTATACAGTGTGAGCAGGCCGTGAGCTCACCGCAGGAGCATTGTTCACATGACTAAGTATGACTGCAGTCCATGCAGACACTTTTAGCAGAGGGTTAACTAAAACTGGGACATCCCATAGCAGATCTGGCTGCAGGCACTGCATGTTTCTTTACTGTGGAAAAAGACTTCTGCTCCAGCTTGAGGGCTTCTGTGCTGCAGTGTCAGAGCACAGACCGCAGGGCTGCGTGTCCCAGGATGGCTGCAGGCTGTGCAGCCGGGCTGCAGGTGGGTGCCCAGGGCTGTCCTGCAGAGCAGGATCCCTGCTGTGCCCCAGGGGCAGTGTGCCGGGGCAGGGGCTCTGCCACCTGCCAGGCTCAGCACTCAGCCTGCCCGGGGAGCTGCCCAGGGCGCTGCGCGGAGACGTGTGTTGGGACGGAGCCCCCTGGCAGGGCTTCTGTTGCCGCAGCTGCTGCCTGGGGCCGGGGGATCACAGCTCCTCTGCACAACAGAATGTTTCTAAGGGCACTTTGCAAGAGGAGAGCCAAGGCAGGGATTTTCCATTTCCTGTTCGTGGGGAAGGGGAAAAGATTGGAGGCAGATATCTAAAAGGGGCTGTCAAATTTACACGCAGCTCTGAGACTCCAATTTTTTCTTCAATCAATCGCTTGTTTTGTGAACAGTCACACAGAATGTGCTTTCAGCCTCTCCTTTTTAAAAGTACAGAATCAGTTTAAGTTATAGTTGTTTGCTGCAGGCATTAATAGTGCACTTGTCTTACAAACAGGCAGCTATCTCTAAGGCAAATTTAAGTGCACAGAGGCTGGGTTTGGGGGCTCTAAGACAAACTATGGTAGAGATCTGAGATGTGTAAACAGCTCCTAAGAGGAAAATGTCCAGGAGGCTGGGATATGATTTGGAAATTAGAAGAAAGTAAGAGCTCCTTTTTCTTCTACTTCTTAAGGGGTGGTGAAGCTCATGAAAACAAATTCAAGTTCTGGAATTAAATGAACATTTTCCAAAGGGAAAGGAAAACATTTAGAGTATAGCAGGAGGAGTGTCTCTGAGAATGGTCTGGACTTGTCATTATCTTCTGCTCTCTGACCAGGACTCCAAGCCCAGGAACAGCAGATGCCCAACAGCAGCTCCATCAGCGAGTTCCTCCTCCTGGCCTTGGCAGACACGCGGCAGCTGCAGCTCCTGCACTTCTGGCTCTTCCTGGGCATCTACCTGGCTGCCCTCCTGGGCAACGGCCTCATCAGCACAGCCGTAGCCTGCGACCACCGCCTGCACACCCCCATGTACTTCTTCCTCCTCAACCTCGCCCTCCTCGACCTGGGCTGCATCTCCACCACTCTCCCCAAAGCCATGGCCAACGCCCTCTGGGACACCAGGGCCATCTCCTACGCAGGATGTGCTGCACAGGTCTTTTCCTTTCTCTTCTTCGTCTCAGCAGAGTATTCCCTTCTCACCATCATGTCCTATGACCGCTACGTTGCCATCTGCAAGCCCCTGCACTATGGGACCTTGATGGACAGCAGAGCTTGTGCCACCATGGCAGCAGCTGCCTGGGGCACTGGGGCTCTCTATTCCCTGCTGCACACTGCCAGTACATTTTCACTGCCTCTCTGCCAAGGGAATGTTGTGAACCAGTTTTTCTGTGAAATCCCCCAGATCCTCAAGCTCTTCTGCTCAGGCTCCTATCTCAGGGAAGTTGTGTTTATCATTTTTAGTGTCAGTTTAGTCTTTGGGTGCTTTGTTTTCATTGTTGTGTCCTATGTGCAGATCTTCCTTGCCGTGCTGAGGATGCCCTGTGAGCAGGGACGGCACAAAGCGTTCTCCACGTGCCTCCCTCACCTGGCCGCGGTCTCCCTGTTTCTCAGCACTGACTTTTATGCCTACCTGAAGCCCCCCTTCATCTCTTCCCCATCCATTGACCTGATGGTGGCAGTTCTGTATGCAGTGGTGCCTCCAGCAGTGAACCCCCTCATCTACAGCATGAGGAACCGGGAGGTCAAGAATGCAGTGAGAAAAGTGATGACCAAATGTGTTTCAAAAGCAGTGAATTAACCATCTTTTTGAATTCATGACTTGTAATGCAGCTTTTTAATGAATCAAACTCTCTTTTTTTGTTTGTTTTGTGTAATTTTATAAATGTAATTTATTAAATCTTATTCTTTTTTTAAAATACTCTAATGTTTTTCAGTAAAACGTCATCATTCAAATCAATTTCTACTCAGCTTGTACCTTTGTAGTGTAGCCCAGACACACTGCACATAATGATCCAGGCTGTCTGTGAACTTTAACAGAACAAAGGACATGCAGTGACTCTGTCTGTCCTCCTTCTTGTGAGACATTTCTGGAGCTGTCGGGGTCGGATGTTCTCAGAAATCCACAATCCAGCAGGAAGCATACGGCTGTTAGTCAAACTGTGCGGTGACTGCAGCCTGCAATAGCTGACGGGCCATCCCTGGGCTCCTGGCTGGGGTCTGTGCTTTCAGGCTCACGTCTGTCAGTGCCTCTGACCGGCCAGCAGCAGCAGCTGTTTTGCACGTTGGTTGTCATGTCCCCTCTTCCTCGTTCCCTGTGAGAGCCTGCACAGGACAAGTTCTTGGATATGGGTTATCATGTCAGAAGTTTCCAATCTTCCTTCAGGGCTTCTTCCATTTTGTACACAGAGGTGGTCACTGCCTCCAGGATGGTCTCTTGCTGCGTTTGATGCACGCACTCAGATGTGAACGATCCAAATCGCTTATTACAAGTTCTCACATCACTTATATACCTTCACAAGTTTTCTTTTCCTAGCTTTCCCATTCGCCCCTACATGTCAACAGAACATTCCACAAACACTTCTTCAACCATTCCTGCAGGCACTTATCCAATCAGAGCCGCAAGCTGTTCTTTCTTCTTCTAGAGGTGTCCTTGTTTCTCATGCTGTTTATCTTGCTCCGCATCTGCTGCTCCATACAGTCCTTCTTGTATTCCCACAGTCTGTGGTAGAGGAATCGTGCACAAAGGTCTGATAAATGTTACCCAGGACCTACAGGAGCCATTCTGGAGCATAGGCTGGTAGGTAGAAAGCTGCCCCTAATGAGATGACTGACACCAGGAGGTCAGGAGAAGCCTGGAGAACAGAGATGGGAGAATGAGGGGAGGGAAGAGAAGCCTGCAGGCCATGCTCATGACCGTCTGCACCAGTGAAGGTGACCCACTGTTACCACTGCTGAAACCTCCCACTGCCTCACTTTGCTCACATCCACTGTTTGGTCGCCAGAAACATTCAGCAAGCATTGGTGAATGTCAATGAGTGCAACTTTTTCTGCTTGGAGGAATTCAACGGCACACCTTTGCTTCATGTGCACTTCCGTGTCAGATGCCATTCTGTCAGACTGCCCCTCTGCTGCCATCTGTCACACAGCAGCTACATGGAATGGGATGCTGGTGGGAAGGTTCAGCCTCTACAGCCACACCTCCAACATCCGCCTCTGATCTGAGGGCCTTGGTAATAAAAGAGGAGGCATCACTTGCCGTGGACTGTGGCTGGGTTCCCGGAATCTGAGCTGTTCGTGGATCGGCGGGGGGGAGAGATGACAAGGACCCAATATGAGTGCATCAAACTCCCTTTATTGCTTGTGGTCAAACTGCTTTTATAGTCTACAAGTCACACTTGGTTCAAGCTGATTGGTTTAACTACTCTTGGCTTTAATTGATAGGTTGTAAAACCCACCACCTTTGTTTACCTTCCATGGTAACACACCATAGCTACGATCAGGATACCGTTCTCAGAGGTCTGCTCTTCCCTCTCATTCCACCCGTATCTCAGTTTCCTCCTTAGTTGTTTCCCAGCAGAAACAGGGCCAGGCTGACCTTGTTTTTCTCAGCCAGCTGGTGTTTTTCAGCAGGCCGTACTACCCTACGGTCATGTAGTCACTGCTGCCTACTCTGTCTTGCTGGTACAGTGCTCCCACTGGCCTATGGTCCTTTGGCCATTCTGCAACAATTACTTTTGAAGCAGCTCTTATTGCTGGAGGTTAGCAGACCTCCCTGTGGCAGGGGGTTGGAACTTGGTGATCCTTGGAGTCCCTTCCAACACAAGTCATTCTGTGTTTGATGAATCTCATAAAATAGACAACAGTGTTAATAGATAAATAACAAAACATTTTATTTTTTTTTTTTATTACAATATTGAATGGAAAAAAAATAATAAATAATAATTAAAAAAAAAGATGGTCAAAACCATAAAACCAGTGGGATATTTGGCACAGGTGAACAGGGGTTATGTTTACATTATAATCGCACGGTCAAAGCACGAGACCCTTGGGTCCATGTGCTGCTAAGAGACGCTGCAAGCATTGGAATGCCAAAAGCAAAATAGACCTAAATATGGCTACTTCAGTTTTCCATGGGAATGACGTCTGCTTAAAGGACAAGTGGGGTTGGAGCACCTCTCTTTGGATGGCGGCACACTGTGCCATTCCAGGGGAGAAAATACAAGTTGGCTGCTGGGTAATTAATGGGTCTGTTTATCAGTGACCCACTGGAATTGAAACAGGTTACACTGATTCCTTCAAAACACAGAACTGAAATAATAATTGTTGTGAAAGATCAGAACTAAATGGAGATTGCTTGAATAATTACACTGTTATCATACTCACAGTCGTACATTGTACTGGGGACTTAATAGGCACAGGCTGTTTATTTGAGACTATTTGAGTCTATGATTGACACACGAGGCATATGGAATCTGTGTACCACGTGGTGGCCATGGGTCCATGCCAACACCAGTCATAATGAGACATGTGAAGTCTATCTGACTGAAAACATGGGACAAGAATTTCTCTTTAACCCTCCTTTGTCTCTAGTAAGTGTAGAGCTGGTGCTGCACATCAGAGCCTGAGAAATTGAATCAAACTTTTCCACCTTTTTGGAATAAGCTGCTGGCTTATTGGGAACAGGAGGTTCAGTAGCACAGATGCAGTGTCTTCATCAACTTTCAGCTTTAGCAGCAAGACTATGGCTTTCATCACCTCTTACCAATTGTTACAATCCAGTTACATGCTCATTTGAAACCTGCTGACTATGACCTAATTGGGATCACAGAAATGTTCCTCCTTGTTGTGAAGTGCAATGCTGCAGGCAGACACAATCCATGCAGAAGCAAAGAATCACCTCCGGGAGCAGCTGCCGGCCGCCGTTGCCCTCCTCACGGTGGCAGCGCTCTGACACAGCGGGGCAGAGCCCGGAACAGTGGGGCCGCACCCCGCAGATACAAAGGCGGCCACCAGGGGGCGCAGCGACTCATTGAAATCCAGACATCTAAGAAACCCAGAGTCCTACCGTCCTACGAACCTAAGGAAAGGAAAAACCCAGAACACTAGAAAACAAGAATCCTACGTGCTTGAATTTCTACACTCCTTCAGCTCTAGAATGCTAGAAATCTAAAATCCAAGAAACAACATAAAATCCGAGAATCCTACTGTCGTGACAGAATCTGAATGTCCCAGAATCCCAGAATCATCTAGGTAGGAGAAGACCTCTGAGGTCATCAAGCCCAACCAAGGACGTGCCGTGCCATGGAAGTCCCTGCACCTGTTCCCCAGCAGCACAAGTTCAGGGCCCAGCAGGGTGCCATAGCACAGATAGGGTGACATGTCACAGATACGGGTTTAGCGGTGGACTTGATGGCTCTGAGTTAACAGTTGGATGACCTGAGAGGTCATTTCTAACCTCAGTGAGGCCATGATGGGGAGATCACTGCAGGGGAGGCTGTTGGCTGAGCAGCCTGAGAACTCAGACCTCATCACATTTCACTTGTTCAGTGTTCGACTGTTGCAAACGCCTGAGTATTTCTTTGTAGGTGTCATCAAACCAGCCAAGGGGTTTTCCTGAGGAGAACCTTCCACGTGAAATTGCTATCAAGTGTCATCCACCTGCTTTGCATTGATCTCCAAGGCAGTCTGTACCTCACCTCAGTCAAGATTCCTCAGTGATGGCAGCACGGACAATTCGTGGGTGCTTTCCAAAAGAACCCCATAGTAGGAATAATGCCACGTTAAATTTAAGTATGGTGAATTTGGCAGCACTGATCAGTTCTGAGAAATACTGCGCAGAGCAGTCAGCCCAAAGGAAGTTCTTCTAGCTGGCTGCTCTCTGGGCAATTTCCAGTGTAAACACTCAAGTCTTCTTTTCAGAGATGACCCACAACAGCTCTCCTGTTTATGGGAAACGCCCCGTGAAAGCTGTGACCAGCTGGCTATTCTGTCAGATGAAGCACTTCAAATCAGCATATCATGTTTCCTTGAAGAATCCTTGAGTTGTTTGCAGTTCTAAGCCATTTATCAGCACTCTATAATTTCTTTCCTTTTATCTGGATAAAACAAGACTCACTTTCTTTGAAGCCATGACAGGAGGCTGGATCATCACGGGAACAAAACCCGTAGGACACCTTTGTTCTGCTGAAGCTTGGGCACACAGCCCAGTGACTTCAGAACCTATTCAGGTACCTTCAGCCAATTTTCACCCCCAGCCTTGGATTCCCTCCCTGTGTGTCCTAATGACAAACTGTCCTCATGGACAGAGGCAGCACTACTGCCATCACAGACACGCGATACACATTTCTGGATGTAAAACGGGGCCTTCTGGTCTTGGCTATTTAAAGAGAGCAGAAAATACACGACACATCTCCTGATGTGACTTACGGGGTCTTGTCCCACCTGAATGATTCCACAATTCTATAATTCTATGGTGCTGTGGTTTCATGGTTCTGTGATTCCATGACTCGCTGATTCTATGAGTCTGTGACTCCGTGGTTCAGGTATTCCATGATTTTGAGATGCCATGATTCTAAAAGTCATGGTCTTTGGGTTTTGCAGCAAGAAATGAGGAGGAAACCAGTCAGCCATAGCCAAGGTCTGTTAATCACTCCTAAGCTCCTGCATGATGACAAAGACATTGAAGGAACACTGCCAGCCTCCTTATGTCTGTGTTTCCCCATCACCCACCTGTCCCCACTGCCCAAATAGAATCATAGAATGGGCTGGGTTGAAAAGGACCACATTGATCATCTAGTTTCAATCCCCCCGCTATGAGCAGGGTCGCCAACCATCAGACCAGGCTGCCCAGAGCCACATCCAGCCTGGTCTTGAAGGCCCCACCTATGCACTTCTAGGTCCCTGCCACCAACGTGTTCCCATTTGGCTGCACTTCCCCATTTTCCCATATCTCCATGATGTCTCCATACTGCTATGATATACTCATGTCCTCATCGAGTCCTATATCCCCATGATGTCCCCGTGTCTTCATTTCCCCATATCCCTCTGTCCCCTTGCCTTCCCGATATCTCCATAATTTCCCCACTGCCCATGTCTCTATTACCCTCTCAGCTCCCAGTGTCCCCAGATGCTGTGTCCCCAGATGCTGTGTCCCAGTTCCCCAAAGGATCAGCCTCACACCTTGCTGCCTCACACCTTGCTTCCTCACAGGACTGGACAGAACTCAGGGATGAGTCCTTGGACAAAGCTTTGATATGGGGATGGCATCATCTCTGGGTGGTCCTGGGGGACAGAAAGGCCAGGGTGTGCTGAGTGCTGAGACCTGGGGGCTTTGGGCTCAATGCCATTGGGATCCCAGCACTCAGCGTTATTCCTCTGATCCCTGGCTTCCTCCTGTTTCCCGGGATGAGGGCAGGGGATGGCTGCATGCCAGGCTCAGTCCATGCTAGGGGAGTCTGCCAAGTTCAGGGTCATTTGGGGATTGGGAGGGGCTCTGGGAGGAGAAATGCAGGCATTGCCTCCTGCAGCCTCACCCAGCTCCCAGAACGCAGAGGAAGATGAAGGCAGCTGCGCTCAGCCTCGTGATGCTCCTCGCTGCCCTGTGCTGCACAGTGGAAACTCAGGTGAAGCATCCATGGGGGATGTGGTCTGGGGCTGGAGGCGATTGGCCATGGGGGTCCCCGATGCTAGTGTCTCTCTCATTCCCTCTCCTACTCTTCTCTTGCAGGCACTTGTGCAAGTGCCGCCCTCAGAAGTTGTGGTGAGTGCTCAGGCAGCCACGCTGATTGAGCCCAAGGGTGGCCCTGCAGGGAGCTCTGCAGAGGCAGGTGGGGTCTGTCCCTGCCTGGCAGAGGCCACCCTTCTATTTGATGCATCCAAATTTCTCCCATATGCACCCTACTCATTGTTTCTCTGGGTCCCCCAAATCCCTTCTCCTGGCAGCTCCAAATGCCCTCTCTTTGGTTCCCCATATCCCATCCTTTTAGCACCAACAGATCTCCTTTCTTTGGCAACCTGATTCTCATCTCTTTGGGTCCCCAACCCCTTGTGTTTCATTTTCCCTCACTATCCTGTTTATGAGATCCCCCCTCCTCTCTGTTTGGCAGCCCCATGTGTCTTGGTACCCTTATTGCCCTCCCTTTGGGCCCCCCAAAACCCTAAGATGTCCCTATGTCCAACACCAACCCTGGGCTCCTCCATGGGCAGAAGTGCACAGACACCCTGGCAGCCATGGGGGTGGGGGCAGCCCTGAGACCAACCAGAATGCTTGGATGGGGTCACCCTGTGATCCCCCAGTCTCACAGTTCCCTCATGGCTGCCCCATGGCTTTTCTTCCCCAGGCACCTCCACTTGTTGTTATTGCCCTTCCTGGACCTATGAGTTGAGGAGTGACCCTGCAGCGAGGATGGGGCTGGGATGTGTTGCTGTTCTCTCAGTTACCCTGGGACTTGGGACACCCCTGGGGCCCCAAGGCTGCTGTTGGGCTTTCTCCTGATGTGGGCAGGCAATGGGGAGGGGAAGGAGGCAATGGGGGGCAGTAGAGGCCGAGCAGGCTACAGGACCATGCCTTGGCTGTGGTGTTCTAGTGCCTAAAATGGGTCCCTACACCTTCAGGGTGTCGCAGTGTGTCTTATTGCCCTCGTTGTGTAGGGCAATAGAGCAGAAGAAGGTTTCACGGAAGGAGAACAACTAATCCAAATTGTTCTGCAAGCTGGTTTTGCTATTAAGCGAAGCAAAGTGAAAGGGCCTGCCCAGGAGTTTCAGTTCCTAGGTATAAAGTGGCAAGATGGGCATCGTCACATCCCAGCAGATGTGGTCAATGAAATCACTGCCATGTCTCCACCCACATGGGGAGGCCTGGCAGGTGCATTCTATCACTCTCACAAACTCACCATGTATTCACAGTGGTGGAAGCAACCACCCGATGGCTGGAAACATATCCTGTGCCCCATGCCACTACTGGAAGGATTAGCTTAGTAAATGCTACATTCATATGTATGCATTTGTCATAATTATTATCCTTTTCTTTTTCTCTGTCTTAGTAAAAGTTTTATTTAACCACCAGACCCTCTTTGTTTTTTTTCCCCAATTCTCTCCTCCCATCCCACTTGGAAGAGTGGGGAGTGAGCAGATGAGTGTGTGTTACTCAGGCACCTGCTGGATTAAAACACAACACCCACAGAGGCTCTGCTGGTCCATCTTGAGCTCTGGATCCAGCAGAGGCACAGAGAAAAGGCTTGAACATCCTCCAGCAGAGTGAGATAGCTGCAGCCTGAGCCAATGGCCCTGCGGGCTGCCTTGGCATCCCTGCTCAGCTGGGATGGGTCGGGCACACCTGGCTGGGCAGTGACTCCTGCCAGCAGCTCTGCCTCTACTGGGGCCAAAATTCCTATGTAGCTCATCACCACAGCCAGAAGGCCCATGTAACCCGACAGCAGGCCCAAGAACAGGTGACATCCTGCAAGTCTGTAGAATCATGAAATCAGAGTATACCCTGAACTGGAAGGGACCCATGAGGATCATTAACTGCCACTCCTGGTTCTGTGGACCACTCAAAGCTCAAATCATACCTATGAGAGTGTGTTCCAAGTGCTTTTTCAACTCCAGCAGCTTATGGCCACAGCCTCCAGCAAGCTTCCCTTGGTACCAAGGTGGGTGAACTTGTCTCAGCAGACAGAGGGAGGGGATCTGCCCCTCTGCTCTGTGCTGGTGAGACTTCCCCTGCAGCACTGTGTTCAGATGTGAAGTTCTCAGTGCAGGAGAGACATGGGGCTGTTGGAGCTCGCCCAGAGGAGGGCCACAAAAATGATCCCAGGGATGGAACATCTCTGCTACGTGGACAGGCTGAGAGCTGGGGCCGTGCAGCCTGGAGAAGAGAAGGGTGTGAGGTGACCTGAGAGTGGCCTTTCAATATCTAAAAGGGGGCTGTAAGAAGGAAGAGGCCAGACTCTTTAGCGGGGTCTGTAGGGATAGGACAAGGGTAAAGAGCACTGACCAATACCTTCTAGGAGCAGACATTCTCCTTCCGCACAACCTTTACAGATATAAGCCTTGGAGATAAAAACTCCACTTTCTGGAATGTCTGTTATTCATTTGCAACAGCCCAGTCTACAAGATTTTAACTGCCTGCAGAGCAGGCTACCTGAAACATCTCTGAAATCGCAGCTGACAGCAAGACAAGACACAATGAGCTCTGGACATAAATTCCACAAAAGTTTATCTTTTAACAGAATATTACTATTATTTCTACTGGCTCAGATATGCCTAACTAACGTGCAAAGGTGAAAGGATTATGTAGGAATAAATAGAACCCATTAAGCAGAGCTGGGAAATGAGGAATGTGAGCATTGTGTTATTTCTCTCAGAAAAAACAAAGCTGGGTGATACGTGTTCTACTCCATACTTGTCATTGCTCACATTCTGTGGCAGGCAGAAACCTTCAAAAAGAAAGCTCCTTTGCTAAGAAAGGTGCCTAAGGAGAGAGAGTAGTTCTCAAGAGACACGATTCTGCCTACACAACCAGCGAGGAAACCTAGACAGCTGGCTGGACCTGGGCATTTGGTGGATGAGGCCATACAAATGCAGAAATAAATTCTCCTACAAAGGTTAGGTGCTGTTTCATTTGAGCTGGTGATGAGACTTCTTGGTACAACTCAGTATACCGTCATTCTTACATTATTGGTTTTTGGAATATTCCTCACAAAGCAGATTATGGTGATGGGGGTCATACTCCCGTGTTGAGAGTGGACTTCTGCCTTATTGCTACAGCTGCCTGATGATTTTCTGTACAATCCTGTCATATCCTATACACAATATCTTCTCAGTACAAGAAAATCATCTCTATTTACCTGACATTTCTCTCTCTGCTTTGGATATCTTCAGAAAGGTGCTCCTTTCCAGCCCTTCACTTCAAAGACGCTTAGTAACACTGGGTATCACATCATCTGGTTTGCAATAAGACATCGGGAAGGTTTTCACCCCGAGTCTTTATTTCTCCTGCTGTATTCCTCAGGTGCATAGCTGGGTGTTTGACAGCCTGTGGGAGCAGTGGAGACTGCAGTGAGTCTGTGGGAGGAAACGGGGATCTGTCTCTCAGGACCCCGACCTATGTTTTCTGATGGTGAAGACAAGTAAAGGGTGAAAATATTGTGGTTGGATTTTCTCTCTGCTGACTTACTTCCAAGGAGCTCTAACCCAAGGGAAATGAAAGAGCAGCGTGCTGTCTCATTGAGGTACCCTGCTGTTTTTGACAAGACGCAAGTTATCCTCTGTGTAGTCACCTCCTAATCTTACACACCTTCAGATTTGTTCCATGAGAGGATTTTAGTTATTGACAAATGCTTTCAGTATCAGCTTCCTCAGGGCATCCTTCACTTCCCTGTTCCTCAGGCTGTAAATCAGGGGGTTCACTGCAGGGATTACCAGTGTGTAAAACACAGCTGCCACTTTGCACTGATCAGCAGAGCTGCTGGGCATGGGTCTTAGGTAGATGAAGAAGAGAGTGCCGTCAAACAGGGTGACAGCAGACAAGTGGGAGGCACAGGTGGAAAAGGCTTTCCACCTGTCTTGGGCAGCACGAATCTGCAAGACAGCAAAGATGATGCACAGGTAAGAGATGAGGATGACGCTGACAGTGCCTGAGCCTGCCACTGCAGCAAAGGCCACGTGTACCCCATGTGCAAAGCGTGTGTCAGAGCAGAAGAGCTGCTGCAGCAGGGGGATGTCGCAGAAAAAGTGATCGATGACACGGGACCCGCAGAAGGACAGGCTGAACAGGGAAGCCGTGTGGGCAACTGAACTGATGCATCCACACACGTACGAGACAGAGACCAGCTGAACACACTCCTGTCTGGACATAAGAACCGCATACCTCAGTGGGTTGCAAACAGATACAAACCGATCGTACGCCATCATGGCTGAGAGCACGACTTCAGCATTGATGGAAAAAGAGTGAAGAAAAAATTGCACAGCACAGCCCAGAAATGAAATTACCTTCTTCTCTGCTAGCAGATTGGCCAGCGTCTTGGGAGCAATCACAGAGGAGTAGGTGATGTCAATGAAGGACAGGTTGCAGACGAAAAAGTACATGGGGGTCTGCAGGTGAGAGTCAACTCGGGCTAACATGATGATGGTGAGATTCCCCACCAGGCTGGCAGTGTAAATGAGGAGCAGCAGAGTGAAGAGAAGGGCTCGTACCCGAGGGCTGTCAGTGAAGCCTAGGAGAACAAACTCTGTCACCTTGGTGAGATTTCCCTCCAGCATCCCTCTCAGGCACACTGTACACAGCTGGAAGCAAGCAGACACACCAGTGAGCAAAGCAGAATACTCCTTATCTCAAGTCTTACTCTTTGACGGGAAAGTAAATAAACAGAGACTTCCAGCCCTACAAAATATGTAGATGGGGCGAAAAAAAAAAAAAAAAAAAAAAAGTTGTTTTCCTGTCTTTTGTCTTCCTATCTTCTCTCTATCATGTGGGGTTGGAAAATGAAATGCGTTTCAGAGAATTCTTTCCCTCAGGACAGCATTCCAGCAGCTGGGATAAGATCACACTTCCTGGAAAACTCGTCACCTCTTGGGAAGTTGCAGGGGTTTCACATCAAAAGCAACCACGCAAATGTCCTGTAAAGTTGTCACGGAGATCAGTCAGAGGAATAGAGGTGACAAGAATCCCAGTCTCAGTCTGAAGTATCCTGTAGTTCTCCAAGGTGGAAAAGCCTGAAGAATTCCAGACCCTACAGCCACAACTGGGATTGGAAAGCAGCGCAGTTTCCTGACCACAGACCTGTTCAGTTTGCATTTCAGGATGGACGCCTGTCACTGCGCCTGGACTTCTTCTCCCTCACTCTGGGCACTCATTCCTCCACGAGGTCTCCACCACATCCTTCCTTGCTTCCCCTCCTCCTTTGTCCCATGTTAAAAACTGGAGCACACCTCAAAGAAAAGCACAAAGGTGCACCAGGGCTAGAGGCATCTGACCGATGAAAAACAATCCTGTGCAGTCCTGAAATGGACAGACATCTGCTCTTTTACAAAAATTGATCAGAATCAGAGATGCCCCTAAATGAAAAAAAATAAATAAATAAATAAAAAAATAAAAATTCCTCTGTTTTTGTCAGGAGGTATTGATGTTCCGTCATCCAAAATCTGGGAATAAAACTCTCTAACTCCAGTGTGGTGTCACAGAGTGGTATTTCCTTTATTCCGGACACTTGACAAGCAAGCGTGCTCTCTCAAAGTTCAGGTTTTACATTTGAACTGTTCAGACATGCATAAGCAGTACATGGGCATACATATTCATTCTTTTCCGAGAACTCATTCATATATGCTGATGTCCATCTGGGCATGCTCAGTTGCACCTGTGGAGGTCATGAGATCATTTACTTAATCCCAATTTTTCCATCATCAGCTTCATCACAGAGGCTTTTGGCTGACCCTCAGCTGTTTGTGCCCAATTTGGTGGATTTCCATTGCTTGCTATGCCACAACGAGCAACTTTCCACCTCGGTGCACTCTAATCCAAAATAATATATGAGAAATGTGAGGAAGAAGTCCTTGAACCCGGTGGGTACAAAGATAAAAGCAGTCTATTATGACTCCAGTGTGTCTTGTGAAGCAGAATTGGTGAGAAAAACAAGGCTGTTCACACATCAAGCTGTGTTGAAGTGAAAGTTTCAGTACTAGCACTCATTGATTCCTTTTGCGAAGGACATCATCCCATTAGGCATCTCGGATGCCTAAGTGGGTTCAGCTTCAGGCTAAGGACACAAAGGACACGAACCAAAACATGCAGGTAATATTACCGTGCAAAGCGTGGCCAACAGGAGCCAGCAGGCATGCTGTAGTGTCTGTGGGCAAAAGCCATCCTGCCCTTCCTGCTGCGCTGCCCGTGTGGACAAACAATAAAGCACCCTGCACAATGCTGCCAAAAGTCTGTGGCACATTATCCAACCATGGAAACTTCAAATAAAACAATGTGGGCTTCTGCTCCAAACACAAACAGATATTCTTGAATGTTTACAAGCAATTCAGTGCAATGCTATCACTGTCACTCTCACTGTCGCTGTTGCTGTCACTTTCACTCTCACTGTCACTATGTCTATCACTACCTCTATCACTCTCACTATCACTATCACTATCACAATCACTATCACTATCACAATACTCCTACGGTGCCATCAGCACAATGCCATTGCTCCTGACACAGCATGCAGCTGCAACGAGCACCAGCTACGGGCATAGCTCCTCACCTGGGCATCTCCCACGACAAAACAAAACACGTGCTGACCTAATCGCTGCCGCGGTGTGAAGACGCCTGCTGCTGCAGCTCTCTGTCCCACCTGTGAATGCCAGCGGGCACAACTCGAGCCAGCAAATATATGTGCTCTGAACAGATCTGAAAATACCTTTGTCTTTAGGGACTGAAGCAATTAGTGCTCCAAATGAGTCATTGAGAAGTTCTTCATACCTGCCATGAGCAAGCATACCCCAGTATTTTCAGTACTCCAGTCGTGCTTATGTATGCACGTACTTCTCTTGCCTGATCATAGAATCATAGAATCATAGAATCACTCAGGTTGGAAGGGACCTCAAAGATCATCAAGTCCAACCGCAGCCTAACCATAGTGTCCTAACT
This sequence comes from Alectoris magna, assembly GCA_030625065.1. Taxonomy (NCBI): domain Eukaryota; kingdom Metazoa; phylum Chordata; class Aves; order Galliformes; family Phasianidae; genus Alectoris; species Alectoris magna. Next base: position 10,053,842 of record CM060577.1, on the reverse strand, counting down.
CTAACAACCCTCTGGTAAATCATATCTCCGAGCGCCACATCCAAACGACACTTAAACACATCCAGGGATGGTGATTCAACCACCTCCCTGGGGAGCCTATTCCAATGTTTAACCACCCTTTCTGTAAAGAAGTGTTTCCTAATGTCCAACCTAAACCTACTTTGGAGCAACTTGAGGCCATTTCCCCTCGTCCTGTCACCTGTCACCACTGAGAAGAGACCAGTCCCTCTCTCTCTGTAAGCACCTTTCAGGTACTGGAAGGGGGTAATAAGGTCTCCCCTCAGCCTCCTCTTCCCCAGACTAAACAGCTGTAGCTCCCTCAGCCTCTCCTCATAGGGCTGATTTTCCAAGCCTTTCACTAGCCTTGTTGCCCTTCTCTGGACCTGCTCCATTACCTCCACATCCTTTCTGTACTGAGGTGACCAAAACTGAACACAGTACTCGAGGTGAGGCCTCACCAATGCCGAGTACAGGGGCAGGATGACTTCCCTAGTCCTGCTCACCGCCCCATTCCTGATCCAAGCCAGGATGCCATTGGCCTTCTTGGCTGCCAGGGCACACTGCTGGCTCATATTCAGCCGACTGTCCATCAGCACACCAAGGTCCCTTTCCATCAGGCAGCTTTCCAGCCACACCTCCCCAAGCTTGTAGGGTTGCCTGGGGTTGTTGTGGCCAAAATGCAGGACCCAACACTTGGCCCTATTGAAACTCATGCCGTTAACCTTGGCCCATTGATCCAGTCTATCCAGGTCCTTCTGCAGTGCCCTTCTCCCCTCTAGCAGATAAACACTCCCTGCCAGCTTGGTGTCATCTGCAAACTTACTGAGGGTGCACTCAATCCCCTCGTCAAGATCATCAATGAAGATGTTAAACAGAAGCGGCCCCAGCACTGAGCCCTGGGGGACACCGCTCGTGACTGGCTGCCAACTGGATTCAACTCCATTGACCACAACTCTTTGGGCCCGGCCATCCAGCCAGTGCTTCACCCAGTGGAGTGTATTCCCATCCAGACCATGGGCAGCCAGCTTCTTCATGAGAATGTTATGGGGAACAGTGTCAAAGGCCTTACTGAAGTCCAGGTAGACCACATTGACAGCCTGACCCTCATCCACCAAGCGGGTCACCTTGTCATAGAATGAAATCAAGTTTGTCAGACAGGATCTACCATTCATAAACCCATGCTGACTGGGCCTGATGCCCCGGTTGACCTTTAACTGGTCCATGATAGTTCCCGAGATTATACGTTCCATGATCTTCCCAGGCACCGAGGTGAGACTGATAGGTCTGTAGCTACCAGGATTATCTTTCCAGCCCTTTTTGAAGATGGGCGTCACATTTGCCTTATTCAGGGTATCTTTTGGGTGTGTTTTGGATGTGGGGTTTTTGTTGGTTGGGGTTTTTTTTGTGGTCTTTTTTCCGTGGTAGGTTATTTTTCTTCGTTCTGTTCTTTTGTGTATGTGTGTGTGTGTGTGTGTGTTGGTTTTAATCTTTCCCACATTAATCCACTTATGGATCTCTCTTCATACTGATACAGACTGGTTTGTTTAGCAATAGGGATCAGTATATGAATTCAAGGACCAACATCTTTGTTTAGCAAAAGGAATCAATGAGTGCTAGTTCTGAAAGTTCCCATTTCAACATAGTTTGATGTGTGAACAGCCCTGTTTTCCTCACCAATTCTGCTTCACAAGACACACTGGAGTCATAATAGACTGCCTTCATCTTTGTAACTAACAGGAAGTTAGAAGGATCAAAGCCCCAGTGGAGCTTACAATAAAAAGTTCTTCTATAAGTACGTCAGCAACAAAAGGACTAAGGAGAATCTCCGTCCTTTTTTTTTGATGTGGGGGGAAAGAGTGACAAAGGAAGAGGGAAAGGTTGAGGTACTTGCTGACTTTCTTGCCTCAGTCCGTAGTAGTATGGCCAGTTTGTCCCTTGATGCCCAGCCCCCTGAGCTGGAAGACAGGGATGGGGAGCAGAATGAAGCCCTCATTATCTAAGAAGAAATGGTTACTGACCAGCTGCACCAGTTAGATGCGCACAAGTCTCAGATCTCTAGCTGAGATCCACTGAAGCCTTCTGCTCCATTCAGGTGTTCGCAATCGTTAGGGACTCAACGGTCTGTCCATCTACCCAGGTGCACACCAATGTGGTGGGAGGTAAAAATGGCCTTTATTAAATCGTGACAGGAACTTATATAGCCTTGTACAACTTCGTCTACGCCCCTCTTATCTTGCGTAAGCACTTGCGTCACTACTTCCTTATCTGGTTGCTACTAGCAACTACTCGAGGGTGGAGTCTTTCTATGCTCGCCGCCTACATTTCCCCCTCCCTATGCACAAGCGTAACTACCACATTCTGAGAGGACCCTAACCGCGTACAACCGAAGCCCCGCTTTGCGCCTATACATGCCATTGTCCTCTCAGTTAAACCTTGCCCCGTTACATCCCGACTCGCAAAAGGATCCCGTACTACCCTTATACCGCCGTGTTTTCTGACTGCCTACAAGCCTTTTGCATTCTCCTATATTCTACGTGATAATTAATAGTGCGATCAATCATTCGCTGTGTACAGCATAGCATAATTTGCAACAAACAAGGCACACAAACCAGCAAAAGCAAGATTACTACAAGTCCCATAAGCAGACCCTTAAGCAGATGTATACCCCATTCCCCTATGCCTCCGAACAGTCCACGCAGCCAATCTCCAATCGGGTCCTTTTCCACGCCGATCTTGTTAACATGTTCCTTCATAAGCTGGAACTTCCTTTGTATGGATTCACTGTGGTCGCTAAGATTAAACAGCACATTCCTGCGATGTCCTCACAACCATGGCCATGAGCCAAAAGCAGGAAATCAATAGCTGCTCGGTTTTGCAGGACCGCGTGCCTGATGCTCGTGACATCCATTAGCAAATCGCTAAGGAGCGACGTCGTTAAATTGGCCTGCTTAACGGACCAACAAGCCAGTCTCTCAATTTCCCTTAAGGCTTGTGCCGCTGCTACTCCCGGGGCCAGGAAGGACGCGAAGATTCTCGCCGTGGCGCTCCAAAGCTGTACTTCATCTGAGCACGTATTGTCCAAACGTGTTAAGCTTCGTCTATGTCTCACAACTGCTCGGGATGTAAAGGCGAGCATTTTAAGGATTTCCGTGTGATTGGGTGCTAACATGGTGAGCTTCCCTAAGTAGCAAGGACCCCCTATCGGATGGCTTGGAATTCCTTGCCACGCGCGATCTCCGCAGATGAGGAAGATGTTAGGTGGTAACGCTTTTGGCTTAGTAAAGCTGCCGCTATGAACCCATGGTAATGGTTTGGCTATCTCCCCCCAGCACAATGTTTCTCCATTGGGGAGTTTTAATGTGGACTGTCCCGGTAAGCATCCGCCTTCCGATACTCTCCACTGTATGTCGCCCCCGGGGGGAGATGAAACCTGTCCACATGCAGGGGATGTGCCTGAGCAATTGAGCGAATCCCAGTATGTGTGTCTACCGCAATATCCTCCTCCCGTGAAGAGTGTGTACCTATCAGCTGTTACTACTGTAAACGGCTTTGAGGAGTTGGTTTTATAGTCAAAAAAAGGGTTAAGCCATGGGAATTTTTGGAAGTAATGCAGCACTTCCTTATGGCCCCGTCCGTAAGCGACGGTCGGGTTAGATCTTGGGCCGAACCCTATACATCCCCCAGCCGTAGGGTCAGTGGTATTGGTGACGTTAGGGAGGGCTTGGGAGCCTAATAATTGCAGCTCTAGTGGCTCGTCCCAGAGGGAAACATTCAACTTTGCCAGCAAACGAGACACCTTCCGATAGGCAAAGGTGGCTCTATTGTCTGTGCAACTAGTATCAGAGACATAACCCTCAAAATCCCGTTTTCGAATCTCTAATGGGACACCAATTAAGCACGTCTGAAACGGCGAAGTGGCTGACTGTGTGGAGAGACAAAAGTCTGTCTGGCCGGTACGGTTGGCCCAAGTGACCCAAAGGTTCCCTGGCTGTTCTAACAGGTGTATATCAGCGCCCGTTCCCGTGACCCCACATAGGATCAATAAACAGACAAACACTGTAATTCCATTAATTCTCGTTGGCAGCAAGGGCTTCTTCTCCGGGTCTTTCTTGCCTGCCTTCAAGGGCCTCTTCTTCGGGTCTTTCTTGGTCGTGTTCCCGGAGTATCCAGCCAGAAATGCCTGCAAAGGGAGAGCTCGCCTCATCTTTTCCAGTCACCTTACTTTCGCGACTTATGTCCGGTTTGACCTTTCTGGAGGGAATCCGGATAATTTTGTCTGTCTCCCCATTCTTAACTGCTGCATAACCCTGACCCCAGACCAAAACATTCCATCCCTTTTCCCATTCACCTGCTTCTGTACGTATTTTAACAGGTGGTCCTTCTGTAAGGATGGTCGGTTTCCAGTGTTTCTGCATCGGGGGCTTAGCATTGTCACCTCGCTCGAAATGGTTCAACGCATACAAAGCTTTCGCCAATATTTCTCCTTGCTTAGTCGTCGGGATCCTTCTCATAAATCCGTCTCCCTCCGCAAGTACGCGGATCTTATCTTTCAGAAGACGGTTAGCCCGCTCCACCATGGCCTGACCTTGGGAGTTCCCTGGGATTCCCGTCGTGTGTGCTATTCCCCACCTCGCCAGCCACTCTCGAGTGGATCTTGAGGTGAAGCATGACCCATTGTCTGTCTTGATTGTCTTGGGCTTTCCTAACGCGGCAATAGCCGTGGCCCAGTGATGCTGGGCTGCAGTTGATGTGGCACGCCCATGTTGGGTCGCTACCACTACCGACGAGGCAGTATCCACGGTAACGGCAAGCCAAGAGCGCGCAGCCATTCTCGGTTCGAGCGTGAAGTCTGTCTGCCATATCTGCAGGGGCCCCAAACCTCTAGGGTTCACCCCGGCCTCCAGTGCAGGGGCCGAGTTGCAATAAGGGCAGGCCTGAATAACTTCCCGAGCTTGCTGCATAGATATATTACATGCCCTAGACAAAGCACGAGGCCCGATGTGGAAAGCTGTATGAAGGTCTTTGGCTTCCCTCAGTGGGTATGCCTGGAGGGTGGCCTGAGTGTCCGCCATAGTATTTCCCTCTGTAAAAAACCCTGGTACATCAGAATGACTACGCACATGAAGGACCGCGACCATGGCTGTTCTCTGGCTTAATGCATCCTCCAGGACAAAGGCGGCCGTCGTGGACGGGACCCCCTCTTGCCCCATCTTGAGTAGCATTTTTGCAACAAACGCGGAGTCTGTAACTACATTAGTGGGCGTTGTTGGCCATAACAGAAGTGCCATGGCCACGGCACGAGCCTCTAACTGTTGTACACTTGCCTCTGGATCAATAGTCTCTTTTATCTGCCACTCAAAACCTTCCCTCCACACCATCACCCCTTTATGGGTACTCGAGGAGGCATCGGTGAAAACCGTGGGCCCTACCACGGGGCAATCAGTAACCCTCATCTTCAGCGAAACGCGTAGCGGTCGCGCGATATCAAAAATAGGTGGCGAATCACCGCTCCTTATTTTTCCCGCAAATCCCCTAAGGGCCAACAAGATCCCCTCTGGGAATGGAAGATCTTCTCGGAAACACGCGGGTAACAGAAGGGTCTCAACATCCTTACCGAAGGTTCTCACAGCTGAGGCGCGGAGCTTAGCGATTAGGAGAGCAAGCACCTCCAGCCAAGCGGTGAATGCTCTAGTGGGTTGAGTGGAGAACACCCACAAGCATGGTTTTGGGTGTGTCGACAACCCCTGCCCTAGGACCCCTATCGCCCCTTGCTCACATCGAGAAACTGCTCCCTCCAGAGGTAGGGCAGGGTCCCAGCGCTCCAAAGCAGCGGTAGTGCTGAGCTGTACGATTTCATTCCATGCTAATCTCATGTCCAGGTTCCACTCTCTCTCCTCATTCGGGTCTGACCCTTTCAACTGTTCGTAAAAGGGGCTCATCAGTCGTGGTGGGATCCCTGACGCTGGTCGGATCCACTGGAGGGATCCCACCAGTTTCTGAACATCCCACAGGGTGGAGATCTTCGGTTCTGCTAATAGACCCACTGGAGTTACATAGGTACTTCCTAACCGATAGCCAAGGTACTCTATGCCAGGTTCTCTTTGGATTTTGTCCTGAGAAATAGTAAAGCCCGCCCCCTCTAGTACACTTATGACCTCTCTCCCCACCATCTCCAACTTCTCATGGTCGGGGGCGGCTATCAAAAGATCGTCCATATAATGCAGCATGCACAGGGATGGGTATTCCTGCCTGAGGGGCTCTAATACCCGACCCACGACCAACTGGCAAATGGTGGGGGAGCATGCCATTCCCTGAGGCAAGACTTTCCATTGAAATCTGCGTGCAGGAGCCTGGTTATTGACAGAGGGAAGGGTGAATGCAAAGGCTTCACGGTCCTGCTCCGCAAGGGGAATAGAAAAGAAGCAGTCCTTGAGGTCCAGTACCATCAAGGGCCAACCACGCGGGAGCGCCGAAAGAACTGGTGCCCCCTGTTGGACTGCCCCGAAAGGGACTAGTTTAGCGTTAACAGCACGCAAATCGTGCAGCAGACGGTAGGATCCGGACGCTTTCCGGATCACAAAGACAGGTGTATTCCAGCAGCTAAGCGAAGGTTCTATGTGCCCTAATTGTAATTCCCTTTCAACCAAATGTATTAGCGCTACTAGTTTAACCTCGGGAAGGGGCCACTGATCAATCCACACAGGGGTGTGGTCTGGCTTCCATTTCAGTGGAATAGCCAGATGTAGCGCTGCAGTAAGAACAGTGGCCCTTTTTATAAATTTGTCAAACGGAGCCCTAGGCCCTGCAAACAATCTCTCCCTAGGATACTTCCTTTAACCAGGGCTACCGCTGGGAAAATAAGCAAAGGTCGCTCCAAAGAACCGTCTCGATTTATGACCCCTACTTCAATCATTTCTCGGGATTTCCGCATAGGGACTCCCCCTCCTATCCCATAAACTTGTGTACTCGCAACTTCCATCAATGGCCAGTCAGTCGGCCAATCCTCTTCTGAGATGATAGTAACATCAGCCCCAGAATCCAGCAGCGCTGTGATATAAACCGTGCGTTGCTTCACTAGGTGGCTGCCCGTGTTAGTCATCATAACCCTGACCAGGGGGCGATCCTTGTGCTCCATAGTCATTGCCAATGACACGGTGGGATGAGTTGAAATAGGCCACGGCCCTGAGGAAGGTCCCTTCCCAGGTCGATGATCCTGGCCCATACCTTCACCCCGCGGGACATGTTGAAATTTCCGGCATTGCTTAGCGTTATGCCCTGACCCGTCACATAGTTGACACCGATCACGGTTACCCCCTGACCTCTTTCCTTTAGGGCATTGCGCCTGGTAGTGCCCCGGGGATCCGCAGGAATAGCAAAGTCCCCGGGCGCGACCACCCGGTCCACCTTGTCCATCCCTTTCTTTGTTGACTACCGCCATGACTAAGGGTTGGATGGCTGACGACATAGCCGCAGCTATTCCCTGGTCCGTGAGTGGAGTAACCTTCTGTCTGTCTAGAACATATTTAATTATCTCTCCTGGTGTCGTTAATGTGGAGGGTGCTGCTCGTATAAGCTGTTGGACATCTGGGTGTGACTTCTGTCTAAAGCAGTCAATAATCACGGGGGCTCGTGCCGAAGATGGAAGGTCCGACCCCTCAACCGCCTTTATGAGGCGATTGGCAAAATCCACAAAGGACTCCGACGGCCCCTGTATGATGTCCGCCCAAGGGTCTGTAGGCTCCGCTAACCGGGCAACTTCTCTGAGCGCCTGGAGAGCCGACGCCGTGATAGCAACCAACTCCCCCGGTCTCAAAAGCGCGGCCTGGCCCTCTGGGTTCCCAGCCATTCCATCCGCCAGGCCCTTTAAGCGATCTAAACTAGTTCGTCCCCCTCGTCCCTGACCATTCGCAGGGTGTCGAGGGTCTCAGGTAGCCGCCGCTATAACCGTCTGTAGCTGGACGTCCCAAGCGTCCGACCACAGGGCATATTGGGCAGGGGCTAGTATGACCCTCATAAGATTCGTGACGTCATGCGGCAGCAGCGAGGAAGACATAAGAGCTTCCACTTCTGCCATAGTGATTGGAGATCGTAAACCTTTAGTCCTGACTGTGTCGGCCAATCGCGTAATCAGTTTTGGCTCCAGAGGAGTCCAAGCCGGTCCCTCCGTTTTTATCACTACGGGCATGGCCACCACGGACGGAGCCGCCGTTGCGAGCTCCTCCTGAATCCTCGCCCAATCAGTAAGGGCCGGGCTATGGCAACCACGCCCCTGTTCCATCCCCCATGGGGAAGAGGGGGCAGAGGGGGGGGCAGGAGCAGCGATTTGCTGTTCCACCTTGACGAGCCCCTCCTTTCCCCCGCCCATTTCCTGTTGATCTACCGCCCCTTTAACTTCACCCCCTCCCCACGCGGCAAGAGAAGGATAAAGGGAAGGACCACACCCATAAGCTGGCGGGGGGGCCGCTGGCGGAGGGGCCGCTGGCGGAGGAGCTGCTGGCGGAGGAGGGGCTACAGCCGAGAGATAAGGCTCGAGCTGTTCTTTGTCTCGAATCGGCGGTTCGAGTGCGGCCCCCGTCTCCATCGGCGCCATCTTCTTTCCTTGCTGCGCAACCATTTCCTCCTTCTCCTCTTCGACCTGGGGCTCGGTAATCGGTTTTCCTGTGGGAGAGACCTTTCCTCCCCCCAGACCCGACCAAAACTTCGCCTGTTCAGATGTAATCTGCTCCTCTCGCGCTGCCTTCAGCGCCCCCAAGACCAGCCCCCAGGTTTTCAGCTCCCCCGACTTCCTCAGTACCATCGCCCGCTGGGAAAGCGCCGCGGTAATGGGATCCCAGGACCCCGGGGAATACAAGTCTGAGGAGGATGTAAGCAGTCCCTCCTTTTGTAAAAGGGACAGCATTGCCCCTATTTCCTTCTTAGAAGGAGAAGTTTTCCCGCAGTATGTCTTACACGCGGACGAAATCACCTTTATGACGGCATCCATGTTCACTCCGCCGGGCGTTCCTTCCCGCAGACTGAACTCCCACCGGGCTCCTCTTCTGATGGGTTCCTGGGTCCTCGGCAGGGTAAGCAGACTCCAGGCGCCTTGGAGCCCCCTCCGACGCTACCCAGCTTCCACTCTCCTAAGCCGCAGCCCCCTCTTCTAGGGTCATTGCCTCCTTCCCCACGGGAGACGGATGAGAGCAGGATCGCCACGCCGTCAGTGGCCGACCACTATTCCCTAACGATCACGTCGGGGTCACCAAATGAAGCCTTCTGCTCCATTCAGGTGTTCGCAATCGTTAGGGACTCAACGGTCTGTCCATCTACCCAGGTGCACACCAATGTGGTGGGAGGTAAAAATGGCCTTTATTAAATCGTGACAGGAACTTATATAGCCTTGTACAACTTCGTCTACGCCCCTCTTATCTTGCGTAAGCACTTGCGTCACTACTTCCTTATCTGGTTGCTACTAGCAACTACTCGAGGGTGGAGTCTTTCTATGCTCGCCGCCTACAATCCACCCAATGGTAGTGAGGAAGACGGTAATAGTGCTCACCAAGCCACTTTCCACCATTTATCAACAGTCCTGGCAAAAACAGGAGGTCCCAGTTGACTAACAGATGTGATGCCCATCGACAGGAAGGGTCAGGTGGAGGATCCAGAGAACTATAGGCCTGTCAGCCTGACCTTGGTGCCAGGAAGGTTATGGAGCAGATCATCCTGAGTGTGGTAGCACAGCACATACAGGACAACCAAGTGATTGGGACCAGTCAACATGAGATTATGAAAGGTGAGTCCCGCTTTAATAACCTGATCTCTGGCCATGACAAGGTGACCAAATTGGTGGATGAGGGGAAAGCTGTTGATGTTGGCTACTACACTTTAATGAAGCTTATGACACTGCTCCCCACAGTATTCTCCTGGAGAAACTGTCTGCCCATGGCTTGGATGTGTGTGTGCTTCTCTGGTGAAAAACTGGGTGGGTGGCTGTAACCAAAGACTTGTGGTGAGTGGAGTTATCCCAGCTGGAGGCCATTCAGGACTGGTATTCCCCAAGTTTCAGTGCTGGGGCCAGTTCTCTTTGCTATTTTCATCAGTGTTCCTCAGGGGTTGGTATTGGAGGCTGTCCTGTTTGATATCTTTATTGATGACCTGGATGAGGGGGTTGAGTGCACCCTCAGTAAGTCTGCAGATGGCAGCAAACTGAGAAAGTGTTGATCTGCCTGGGAGTAGGAACATCCTGCAGAGGGATCTGGACAGGCTGGATTGCTGGGCTGAAGCCAATGGGATGAAGTTCAACAAGACCAAATGCCAGGTCCTGCACTTTGACATCAACAACCCCAGGCAGCGCTGCAGGCCTGGTGCGGGGTGGGTGGAAGACTGCATGGAAGAAAAGGACTGGGGGTGCTGGTTGATACTCAGCTGACTGTGAGCCAGCAGTGTGGCCAAGAAGACCAATGGCATCCTGGCTTGTACCAGAAACTGTGTAGTCAAGAGGGCTAGGGAGAAGATGATTCCCCTGTTCTTGGCACTGGTGAGGCCGCACCTTGAGTACTCTGTTCAGTTTTGGGCTCTTCACTGTAAGAAAGACATTAAGGCCATGGAGCAAGTCCAGAGAAGGACAACAAAGCTGGTGAGGGGTCTGGAGCACAAGTCTTGTGAGGAGCAGCTGAGGAAACTGGGGTTGATTAGTCTGGAAAAGGGGTGGATCGTGGGAGACATCACTCTCTACAACAATCTGAATGGAGGTTGTGGCAAGGTGGGCACTGGCCTCTTCTCCGTGTAACTAGTGATAGGCATAGAGGGAATGGCCTCAAGTTGTTCCAGGGTGTCACGGGGTTATCTAGATCAATCTGTGTCCGTGACAGGGGGGCAGTAGGCCCGTGGGCCCCCGGCCCCTGACAAAGGGGAAGGGAAAAAAGGGAAAGGGGTAGGGAGATGGGAGCTGGGCTCAAGGAAACAAACAGAGCAGCGGCAACGATCTAAGGAGTAAAACTTATTTTACTATAATACAATCTAATTGGAATTGAGGCTAATAAATCAAGTGAAATAAGAGAGAGAGAAAGAGAGGTTTCCGAAGACCGAGAAGCCTACTTTGAAATTGAAGGCGCCGCGGCTTGGAAGCACACCCACACTCACTGCCAGGCAGTGAGAGAGAGAGTGCCAGCGTCGCTTCCGTGACGTATTTTCCTCTCTGACCGCGAGGTCCCCTGGTATGTGTAGTACTTCTTCTCTGTGCTCCACATGATGTTATGATGTGGAATACCAATAGCAAAAATTACAAAACCATGACACAGGGGAGGTTCAGGAATCACAGAAAAGACCACTAGGAACATATCTGAAATTTGCTTTTTAGTAAGGAGCCACATGCAAACAACAAAAACACATCAGTTATTCAGCAGCAGGTGACACAAACAGCAGGACTAGAAAGCCTCCCTGTCACCCCACTTACTGTAGAGCATTTTCCAGTATTCGTTCTAACACACCGGCATCAGCATGTCTGACATCCCACTAATGGGGGAGCTGAATCAGAGCCTGGCAGGCTGAGAAACATGGCACAAACTGTGGCCAGATGTGCTTGTTGGCACTGCAGCTGGATTCTCAACATGTCAGTTGGGAACACCCAGACTGGTGAACTCACATGAAGGCACAGCAGCTTTCCCTCCAGTCAGACTCCCACAAAGGATGTGCTTGTGTTCTTTTTCACAGGAGCGATATGGTCAGTGAGAAGAACTGGTCTTATAAGCTGCTGTAACACAGAGGCCTGTGAATCTGTAAGTACACCTCCAGTATCATTTACTGCAAGAGAAATGTTCAACACCTGTGTCTAAGACCAAGGTTCAGATCCAAGCTTGCTTTGTGCTCAGTGGAGGAAAAGATGACCGATGGAGGTTCGCTCCTCCTGTGATGGTGACCCGAGCTGTGCCACTGGTGGCTTTCTGGAGGTGCACACCTCTCCCTTTTATTTGTGAAGGTAAAGTGCAGAGCAGGGGTTTCTATTCCAGTGTCTAATTTCTGGATGATTAAAGCAAGAGCAGAGAAGTCCGAACCAGCAGTGCCTACCCTAATGCTTGGGCTCCAGGGGAGAGATGCCCTCGTTTCTTTAAAGCGGCTCTCACCTGGCTGACCACTCTCCCCAGGGCACCTTGGACTTCCTTGTTCCTCAGACTGTAAATTATGGGGTTTAGCAGGGGAGTGAGGATCCCGTATAGCATGGAAACTATCCTGTCCTGATGAGGTGAGTAGGTGGAGGAAGGCCGTACGTACGTGCAGATGGTGGTCCCATAGAAAAGGCTTACCACTGTCAAGTGAGCGCTGCATGTGGAGAAAGCTTTGTGCCTGCTCTCAGTGGAGTTCATGCACAGGACAGCAAAGAGGATGTGGATATATGAGATGAGAGTGACTGCAAAGGCACTGCTTCCGAGGATCCCAGCAACTGTGAGAGTCACCAGCTCTCTGCTGACAGTGGGTGAGCAGGAGAGTGCCAGAACAGGGGGTATGTCACAGTAATATTGGTCAACCTTGTTAGAGTCGCAAAAAGAGAGTGTAAAAATCAGAGAGGTGTGTAACAGAGAACTAAAAAATCCGACTACCCAAGTGCCAATGGTGAGGTGAACACACAGTTTCATACTCACAATACTCACGTACTGCAGTGGGTGGCATATGGCAACGTAACGGTCGTATGCCATCACAGCCAAAAGAAGAATCTCTGTGCCTACAACGTCAATGAGGAGGAACAGCTGGAGCATGCAACCAGCGAATGAAATCACCTTGTTCCCCAACAGCAAGGCCTGCAACATCTTCGGCACAGTGATGGTGGGACATAGGATATCCAGTAAGGATAAGTTGCCGAGGAAGAAGTACATGGGGTTGTGCAGGTGAGCATCTGTCCTAATGGCAATGAGGATTGTGATGTTGCTTGCCATGGTGGCCAAATAGATACTCAGAAACAGCGCAAAGAGAAGAAAACGCACCTCTGGAGTATCAGAAAGGCCTGTGAGAATAAACTCAGATACTGTTGACATGTTGACCCTCTGCATCTTATCTTTCCTTGTGGAAATTTCACAGGTGTACCTGGAAAAAAAAACAAAACAAAATTAACTGTCAAATTTTAATTAAAGGAAAAAAAAAAACCCAAAAACCTTATTAAGTTTAACACTGATGAATCAAAAAGTTTAACTTTTCTCAGATTGGAGATCTGAAGAGTTGAAGACAAAGACATAACAATATTAGCACTTTTAGGATCTAGCTGGGTGTTGTACTTCTCCCTTCTGTTTCAGAGGCCTCTGGGAGGACTCGGTGCATATTGCGACATTAAGCATAACTCGTAATAACTTATGCAGTCATTCTAGAGGGAGATTAAGTGAAGCACGAGCACCTCCTTCCTTGCTTACCAAATTCCTTGGAATGCTGTAAGAAATGCTCAAGCAGGAATAAAAGGTACGTGGAGTTTTAAATCACAGCATCACTTGGGAAGATGGGAAATTAGCCAGGTGGAATACAGTGGGAAGCACATGGAAATACTCACTGCAACAGGAAGTTTGTTACTGGTGATATACTGTGGTCTGCACCTCCAGGAAACCTGCCTGTCCTTCTGCTCCTTTCTACATCCAATTAGAAGATCTGCGTAACAGAAAAATGATTCCACAGGAGATTTCAGAGCACCAATTTATTAAGGAAGAGATGGGTCCTGATTTAGCAGCAAAAGAATTTTCTTGCGTAGAGTCACAGATGGGTTTGTGTTGGAAGAGACCTTGAAAGACACACGAGCATCAGCCAGAACGCCAGCCCAGATGCATGAGTGTCTCTTCATCAACAAGGTGTCATAATTATATGCTGGGGGTGTACCTAGGGAGGAGTGTCTCTGAGGTTTTCTTGGATGCACATTCAAGTCACTTTAAGAGTGCAAAGAGTCACAGGGAGGTAGCAATGCAACAGAATGACTTCCTTGCCCCAAATCCTTGGATTCCAATCACTTGGATGTTGTAGAACCTTCCCATTGAGCTGTGGTTCAGTACTCAGGTGTACCATCAGGAAAAGGGAATAGAAGGCATCGTTCTCACTAGGTCCTTACCAGTACGCCTCAGGGACCACTCCAGATTGTGGAAATTTTATGTATCACACGAGTCCAGAGTCTGATTTCTTTAAGCCATACTTCTGTCACCTTTACAAAGTCTTTATCACTGTTTTCCAACCACCTTACCTTGGTCTGGCGCCTACATGTAATGGGGCAAAAATAACTTTGGCAAGAGCTCCACTGCAGAATAAGGTTTAGAAACCACAGGCCTGTCCTGCTGTGGTTATGCAGACCTTTGGAGTATGCCCACCTGTTCCAGTTCATCCCCTGTGTACAGCCACCAGCCCAACGACCCCAGAGGTTGGCAATACATACAGCAGAGATCTATTGTATCCACAACTACAGGAAAAGCTACAAGTGCTTTTGTAATATTTTGGGTTCAGAGTGTGGGATGTTGGGTTTTTTTTATGTATTCACATAATGGTTTTGCAGTGATTCCACTAAAAATATTCTTTGTAACTGAACTGAATGACCAATTTATTCATGGAATCATAATGAATCACCAAGGTTGGAAAAGGCCTCCAAGATCACCCAGGCCACCTGTCCACCCATCACCAATTGGACTTGTGGTTCAGACTTTGCTGTGCTGGGGGGCTTTCCTTCCATTTCTTTAATGATGATCATGGTATTTCCTGCTGGCCAGAGCAACTCCAGTAAATCTGAGGAGTTACAAGTGCTTGGTGGTGATGTAATAGTTTTAATTGTCTCTGATTGTCCTTTCACTTGATGGAAAAAACCTTAAAACTGATAATAAGGGGAAGTGTAAGAGGGGAGATTTATGTTGGGTCTAAGGAAGAAGTTCTTTATGACAGCGAGGCAGTGAAGGGCGATGTCACATCCACGGCCCTTAGCTCCAAAGCACTCTGCTGTGCCACTGGGCAAGCAGTGCTGGGTTGGAACTGACCTCAGATTGGGCCTCCACTCTGTGTAGGGGTTGTTTGCTGACTGGTATGTCAAATCCCAGGCCTGATCTTAACAGCCCAGTGCTGATAACTCAGCCTCCACAATTGCTGAAGCACTTTTGCAAGAGTATTGGCCTATAACCCAATAAGACTTTGGTTGTTTAGCACTCCAAGTGAGCTACAAATCAAAGCTTACAAAGACATTATATTGTATAATACTTACACGGAACTTAATGTGACTTGCTCAGCACCAGTGGCTAAATTTGCTGACGCCTTAGGCCGCAAGCAACGGACCTCCACCAAGTCAATCAAAGGAAGACCCCATTAGCTGCTTTTATCAGAGGATGAGGAAGCCTCACCCACCAGGAGAAGCAGAGTTTACTTGCCATGTTGTTAGCACAAGACTGCAAATATCTAGGTTTGCAGATAAAGTACCACTAAGTCCCAAGGTCATAATGAGCTATACACACAACTCCCATCTACCACGTGAAAACACAGCCTTTAAACTCTTGTGAATGTTATCAGTAGCCAAACGCTTCCTCAGCTGTGTTGTGTCATGTAAATATTTTAATCAGTTTTATTAACCACATGCGTACCAAGGCCTAGTGAATTGGACATCGGTGTGTTCTAAGGCTAGACCTACTTGCCTTTGCATACACTGGAGGCTGAAATGTTCAGTACACGTGCAGTAATTGCAGCAACCCTGAAATATTGTTCAGAAAAAAGGATGAGGCCTAAAGTCCAAATGCCTGCACGTCACATGTTGCCTGGAGATAAGGCATTATTCAGCCTCAAGTCAAGTTCCAGTTTCCCAAGTAGTTTTCCTCACCTCATAATACCTCAAAGCAATCTGGAGATGTGTGTGTGGTGGATCTCCCATACACCTAAGCTGCTGCTTATCTGTAGTACAGCAGAAACCCCGTGAACATGAATCTTATTCATGTTCAGTGTCACTCTCTCCAACAATGTCCTCCCTTATAAAATTTAGGATTAGCAGTTCTATTTGAAACACTGACCCATACTGACCAGGGTCTGGGAGGAAGGAATGGCCATGAGAGTTCTGCAGAACAGGAGCCCCGGGGCAGGCCGGGGGTAGGACCTGGTGCACACTAAATTGGGCTTATTTTCACCAAGAACCATTTCTGTTTGAAACCAGCCCACTCTAAACAGCATTAGAACCAGATTCCAACATGCAGCTAGCTCTGCTTGACCCATCATTTACAAATAGCAATGATTAGACAAGAGTACCTTCACTTTTCTTGGGATCTAACAAAAGCACTGTAGATATCCTTCCAGTTCTCATAGGCCATTTTTCCTTTGGGGCAGTCTCTTGCTGTCCCCTAGATTAGAGCCGTAATCAAGCCTGGGTGCCTAATTGGAGAGCTGCTAATTTCAAGGAGAGAAACCTTGAGACTCTAACAATGCACAGTGGAGCCAATTTAGACACACTTGAACTCAGTCACCGAGTTGCATCACCGTCATTTGCCAGGCATCAACTTTTTAACCACCTCTACTGAGACCTCATTAAAATCACCTCAAGTAATCTCCCAGAGGGACAAACCAACGTTATTGAATAGTTTGCCTTGGAATACAGGTGGCCAAAAGCTGAATGGAATTTGTGTTTGACTTCAGAGTAGTTATTTCTAGTTTCTGCAGTGATTTGTGTTGTGTTTCCTTGCGGCAAAGAGAACATAGCAGATAATTCCCCAGGAGGAAATGTGAGGCTTAAAAAATAGGAAAAAAAAAGAAGAAGAAGAAAATGACAGTTGGGCAATTACAGATCAAAGAAGCAACAGAAATTCAGCACTTGTTCTCATGGGTACATTATCATCCAACAAAAGTTTTAGTCATCCACCAACAGCCATCGGCCCCATTTTGCAGTCCCTCCCTTCTGCCTCCCCAGCAGAAAGGACTCAACATGGGACATGCCTTAACACCCCGAGAAAATAAGTGGCAACTGAGAAATTCTGTTTTGAGCTCAAATATCCATCACTGACACCGTCTGCGATTTATGTTAATTAAAAAACCCAAAACTTTCACAGTAAAGTTTTTGAAGTGTGGCAGTGTATATCCCAAAATAGGACCTGGTCCTGCAGCTTCTGCAGACAAACAAATAGATCTGTTCGAGTTTTGATTTCCATGGGGTTTGATCCACAGCCTCACGACATAAAGCAGAAGGGATCGACATGACCAAAACCTTGAAGTTTCTTGATGGTCTCAGAAAGTTGCACTAAAATAGAGACTGAAACCACTGCTGACAAGAAAAGTCACTCCACGTGGACACACACTTTTCAGAAACCCACTTGCTTACCAGCCCCAGGGACTCCCACAATGTCCAACATGTTCATCTGCATGCTTTGGTCTCCTTTCTGCAATATCTTCTGGGATGTCAGAGCAGAGAAGTTGCCTCAAGCAGCAGATTAACGATGACAGCCAATGGAAGCTTAGATTGGAGAGGGCCTTAAAGATCACCGAGTTCCAACCCCCTGCCATGGGCAGGTTTACCAACCACTAGACCAGGCTGCCCAGGACCCCTTCCAACTGTGCCTTGAGTGCCTCCAACACTATCATGACTCCAGTGCAGAGGGGTCCTGCAGTGCGTGGCAGAGGGATGTGGTTTCTGAAGGAGAGGGGAGGGGAAGGAAGAGCCCCCTCCCCAGACTGGCAGTTGTGCCCCGGCTCTCCCATCCCTTTGGTATTAGCGCTGTCTCAGCTCCTCAGGGTTGTCTCTTAATGCAAAATATAGAATCACAAAATCACAAAGTCTTTGAGATTGGAAGGGACTTCCTGAGATCACCCAGTCCATTGCCCCTGCTCAAACAGGTCAGCCAGAGCCAATTGCCCAGGAGCAATGTGTCCAAAGAAGGGTAACGGAGCTGGTGAGGGGTCTGGAACACAGGTCTTATGGGGAGCAGCTGAGAAAACTGGGATGGGTCAGCCTGGAGAAGAGAAGACTCAGGAGAGACCTCATGGCCCTCTACAACTGTCTGAGAGGAGATTGTGGTGAGGTGGGGGTTGGCTTCTTCTCCTAGGGAACAGAGATAGAATGAGAGGGAATGACCAGGGGAGGTTTAGGTTGGATGTTAGGAGAACTTCTCAGAAAGAGTTGTCAGGCGGTGGAATGGGCTGCCCGTGGAGGTGGTAGAGCCACCATTCCCGGAGCTGTCCAAGAAACGTGGAGATGCAGTACTGAGGGATATGGTTCAGAGGACATGGTGGGGGTGGGTCAGTGGTTGGACTAGATGATCTTAGAGGTCTCTTCCTACCTTAACAATTCTGTGATTCTTTCCTCTGTTTCTATGAACATGCCTAGATTTTGCTTATCCTCAAGGACATTCAAGGGATATACAGCTGGTAGTGCAGCTCATAGAGTCATAGAATCATAGAATCACAGGGTTGGAAAGGATCTACAAGATCATCTAGTCCAACCGTCCTCCCATTACCATTGCCACCGCAAGCCACTAAACCATATCTCGTAGCTCCTCATCCAGACGCCTCCTGAATACTGCCATGGACGACGAATTCACCACCTCCCTGGGCAGCCATTCCAGTGCCTGACCCCACTCTGAGAGAAAATGTTTTTTCTTATGTCCAATCTAAACCTCTTCTGGTCCAACTTGCGGCCATATCCTCGGGTCCTTTTTGTTGCCTGGGAGAAGAGGCCAAACCCCTCCTCATCACAGCCTCCCTTCAGGAAGTTGTAGAGTGCATGAGGTCTGAGCCTCCTCTTCTCCAGACTAAACAATCCCAACCCCTCAGCTGCTTCTCATAAGACTTGTGCTCCAGACCCCTCACCAGTTTCATTGCCCACCTCTGGACACATTCCAGGGCGTCAATGTCTTTCTTGTAGTGAGGAGCCCAAAACTGAACACAGTACTCAAGATGCAGCCTCACCAGAGCTTAGTACAGGGGGATGATTACCTCTCTGTTCCTGCTGGCCACACTACTTCTAATACAGACCAGGATGCTGTTGGCCTTCTTGGCCACCTGGGCACATTGTCGGCTCATATTAAAATGAACATCAACCAACACCCCCAGATCCCTTTCCTCTTCACAATCTTCCAGCCCCTCAGCCCCAAGCCTATAGCTCTGCATGGAGTTATTGTGGCCAAAGTGCAGGACCCGGCTTTTTGACTTCATCAACAGTCTTTCCCTCATCTACCAGACTGGTCACCAAGTCATAGAAGGAGATGAGAGTGGTCAAGCACAACCTGCCTTTCTCGAACCCATGCTGGCTTGGCTTGATCCTCTGGGTGCCACGCACATGCCTAGTGATCTCACCCAAGATGATTAGTTTGGTAACTTTCCCTGGTACCGAGGTCAGGCTGACAGGCCTGTAGTTCTCTGGATCCTCCTTACACCCTTCTTGTAGATGGGAATCTCATCGGCAAGCCTCCAATCCTCTGGGACCTCTCCAGATAACCATGAACACTGGTAGATGGCAGAGAGCAGCTCAGCAATCACATCTGCCAGCTCCCTCAGCACCCTAGGGTGGAGCCCATCTGGTTCCATGGACTTGTGACAGTCCAGATGGAGGAGGAGCTCTCTAACTGTCTCCACCTGAAGCACTGGGGGTGTATTCTGCGTTCCATCCCAGACTTTCAGATCAGGGCGTAAGGTGCCCTGAGGATAACTGATCTGCCTATTAAAGGCAGATGTAAAGAAGGTGTTGAGGACCTCAGCTTTCTCCTTATCCTCAGTGGTTGCACTCCCCGCCGCATCAAGTAAAGGATGGACATTTTCCCTGGTTCTTCTCTTACCACTGATATCTTTGTAAAAGGATTTCTTATTCCCTTTTACTGCAGCGGCCAATCGGAGTTCAAGTTGGGCTTTTGCCTTCCTAACTTCCTCCCTGCATACCTTAGCAACTTCCTTGTAATCTCCCCAAGTAGCCTGTCCCTGCTTCCAGAGGACATAGACTCTCTTTTTCTTCCAGAGTTTCAACAGTAGTTCCTGGTTCATCCACACTGGTCTTCTTCCCTCAGAGCTTGCCTTATGGCATTCAGGGACAGCCTCTTCTTGTGCCTTTAAGATTTCCATCTTGAGGAGTGTCCAGGCTTCCTGGACCCCTTTACCCTTAAGGAGCGACTCCCAAGGGACCCATGCTACAACGGTTCTGAACAGGTCAAAGTTTGCCCTCTAGAAGTTCAGGATAGTAGTTTTGCTAGTCACCCTTCGGACATGTCCAAGAATAGAGAATACTACCATTTCATGGTCACTCTGCTCAAGACAGTCCCCAGCCTTCTCATCTCCTACCAGTTCTTTGCTGTTAGTGAAGAGCAGGTCTAGCAGGGCACCACCCCGGTATGCTCTCGGACCAGCTGCTTAAGGAAGCTATCTTCCATACGATCTAGAAACTTCTTGGACTGCTTCCTCCATGCTGTATTATATTCCCAACATATATCAGGGAAGTTGAAGTCTCCCAAGAGAACGAGTGCTGGCGATGATGCAACTTCCACAAGCTGCTCCTAGAATGCCTAATCCATCAATTCATCCTGAGGAGGTGGTCTAGAACAGACCCCCAGTAAGATGTCACCCTTACAGGCCTTCCCCCTGATCCTTACCCACATGCACTCAACTTTATCATTCTCAACCCCAAGCTGTTCAACACCAAAACAGCCTTTAATCTAAAGGGCCACACCACCACAATTCCTTCCTCCTCTATCCATTCTCAAGAGCTTGTAACCATCTATCACAGCACTACAGTCATGGGAGTGGTCCCACCATGTTTTGGTATGTCATGGAGTTATCTAGATCAATCTATGTCTGTGACAGGGGGGCAGCAGGCCTATGGGCCCACCCGCCCCCAAAAATGGGAAGAGAAAAGGGAAAAGGGGTAGGGAGATGGGAGCTGGGCTCAAGGAAACAAACAGAGCAGCGGCAACAATCTATGGAGGAAAACTTATTTTACCAACTATGATATTGGACTGCAAGATGACACACTATAATACAATCTAATTGAAACTGAGGCTAATAAATCAAGTAAAATAAGAGAGAGTGAGCTTGATTCTGCACCTGGGTAGGGGCAATCCTGGACATACACACTGACTGGATATGGGAGACTGGAGAGAGGTCTGACTGAAAAGGATTGGGGGTCCTGGTCAACATCAAACTGAACGTGAGTCAGCAATGTGCCCAGGGAGTCAGGAAGGCCAACAGTCTCCTGGAGCACGTCAAGCAAGGTATTGCCATCTGGGTGATGGAAAGGATTTTCCCTCTCTGCTCTGCATTGCTGCAGCCTCACCTGGAGCACTGGGTTCAATTCTGGGCACCACAGAACATAAAGGACATAAAGGTATGGGAGAGTGTGCAAAGGAGGGCACTGGAACTGAGAGATCTGAAGTTCAAAGGTTCACTGGGATTGACTACTTGCTCAGACTGGGCCCTTCTCACATCCCACATCCTGCGATGAGACACAGGGCCCACATGGGACATAAACCTCCTTGCATTCTGTGCAGAGTCTGGGATCTGCTGTCCCCTTGTCTTTCATTTGACACCATACAAACCTCCATCCCACTGCCCCAGGAAGGGTCCTGAGCCAGCATGAGGGACAGGATCTCCCTGCCAAGGGTCTGGGGATCAGGGCTTGGCCTTTCTGCTTCATAAGGCAAAGGAGGGGTTTCTCAGCATCAGAGACACCATGCCAGTGCCTTTGTCTGCCTGTAGTCATGGCTTCCAATTATCTGCTCTAACAAGTCTCTGGGGAAGCTTGCTTGTTGATGGCCCTCAGTGGGACCATTCATACTGCAGGAAACTTCACTGTTACTTCTGACTTTGAGTTGTTGAGCACTTTGTGCAATCTTCTCTCTGCACTGGAGGTCGATGGACTCAGCAGCAAATGCCCCCTGGGGCCCACTGCAACCTAAAGAGCCCTCCTGTGCTTTGTGCCTTCCTGTCATCTTCTTCAGGTTTTCAGAACTTGTTCAGCACAATGGAGAGGTTCCTGGAGAGAGCTTAAAGAGGAAGGATCCAACAGACATTTTTTGTCTATTTATTTATAGTTGGGTTTAAACAAGACGTTAAAGCAGCACTTTGCAACAGATGTTGATCTGGGATGTCCCCGTTGAGTTCTATTCTGCTACTGCGTGGACAAAGGTCCTCCTCAACCTCCCCACCCCATTTCTACTCACACTGGCCCCACGGGACTTGCATCACTTTTCCTCACATCACTCTTCTCCTCTGCAGTCACCCACTCAGTGTTAAACCTCCTTTGCACCAACTCCCACTGGCTTTCCTCAGAGAACCAGCTGCACATGGGCAGGGAAAGATTTCTTTCTTTTTTTTTTTTTTTTTTGCCAACAAACAGAAGGAAAGGTGATGCAATTGAGTGAACAGTAAAACACAGTGATCAACTGCATGCCATGTCCAAGCTGCGTCTACTGAGATTTGCCCTTCATGGGGAATATTTGTACAAGAAATGAGTTAGACGGAGATAGGAAGGGATAGATAGAATCACAGTGAAGGAGTTGACAACAGAGTCCATTGGACTTTGAAGAGATGGAGCAAATTTAAGTAATCTCCCTGAAAGTCATAGATCAGCCAGGTAGTTGGGAGGTATCAACTTAAAATGGAACAGGGTTCATGAGAATTTAACACATTCAGAAGGGTTAACACATTTTCATTCATTTCTACCTTTGTCTTCAAGCCTTTTTTTCCAATTTTATTGACACTAATGAACATCATTCAGACTTACAGCTGAAAAAAAAAAAAAGAAAAAAAAAAAAAAAGATCCATTTGTGTCTCCCACATGGCCTGGTGCCCCTTTGACCTTCACATTCCCCAACAGCCCTTCCTTGCTGGTGAGTATGAGATCCAGCACCAGCAGAGCACCTCTCCTCTTTGGTTCCTCCATGGCTTGGTCAAGAAGCTGCCATCTGTGCTCTCCAGGGATCTCCTGGGTGGCGTATGCCCTGCTGTGCTGTCCCTGCAGCAGATACTGGAGTGAAAAAGGCCCCCAAAGGGGACAAGAGCCTGACAACACGAGGCTCCCATCTGTCTGCAGAGGGCACCTTCCACTTGCTCTTCCTGATCAGGAAGCCAGGAACAGAGGCTGTTGGTCTCCTCTGTTTGCCATTTCCATTAGCTCTGACCTGGCTGCTCTGCCAGCCCCAGGCAGAGCTCGGTGCACTCTCACAGAGGGCAGTCGCCCTTCCTTGTCTCCTCGCCCATCTCTCATAAAGACTCTGTATCCCCCATGCGCTACAGTGCAGTTGTGGAAGCCATTTAAACGTGTCCTTGTGGTCCAAACAAGAGCTCAGGCCTGCAACCCTACAAAGATTTCTAGCTCATCATGTGTTGGTGCTCTCATTAGCGCAAAAACACAGAAGTAAACATCCTAATTGGAAAGCATCATTGGACTTAGCCTGACTGGATAGCTCATCTATGGTATTAGTTGTGCAGAAGGTGGCACCCAGGCATTAGACCCGTTGTGGGTCTTGGAGTTGACGTTGCAGCACAGACACTCCTAGAGCATTGCTTTTTGGAAGGCCCTGTGCTGCATTTGCAGCTGCATGTGAGTGTGCTGGACAGCCCATAGAACTCATGACACTAGGCTGCTTCTGATGCCATTCACCAAAGAGCCCATAGAAAACTGAGGTTATGCCTGTTGAAGAATAAAGATGTGTGTTAGCTTTGTATTGCCTTGAGCGCCAGAATATGCAGTAGATAACAGAGAAAGATCTGGCTCTGTTTTTGTGAGCTCATCCATTTAGTCAGCTGAGTAACTCTGCATGCTCCATGGAGATGGGTGACAAAGGCACTTTGAGGTGCCATAAACGCTGGGGTCTGTTGTCATTTAGGATGACCAAGAATACCTCTGTCCCCACTCTGGCCCTCAGCAGATGCTCAGGAAGGAGGTATCTATCTCAGGGATTTCCCACACAGTTTACAAGCACTGGCACACATCCAGGAGCACCCCAGGCACCTTGGGCATATCCCAGTGTCTGTGTGAGCAGTGACTGCTGAAGGACCAAGGACTCAGAGCAGGAGCTCACATGCAGGCAACTCCTTGTGCACACCTGCACTGAACCTGAGGAATCCCAGCTCCTGTGTGTCTGAAGGGAGCTGAATCCCATTTCAGCCCCAGGGTATGCGTCTAGGGATGAGATGCCTGCACTGCCTCAGCTGGATCACTGCCCTGCACAGCGGGGGGGGGGGGGGGGGGGGGGGGGGGGAAGTCCAACCCTCCCTGTCTTTGTCTGTGTGCCCTTTTTATTTCAGCAAACGATCTCTGGTAGGACTCACCACATGTCTGGAATTAGTCACTGACCACTGGACATCTGGTGGTTAATTCAGCAGATTTCAAAGTACAGTCATGATGTTGTTGTCTTTCAAGAGCTATTGGCCATGAAGACACAGGGACATCTCAGGGGAGATGAGTGGGAAGGATTAAAAAGACATCCTCTGCTGCTGAGCTGGGCCAGGCTCCTGGGACACAGGGAGCTCATACAAGTGGGCAGTGCTGCAGAGAGACAGCTGTGCTCAGGAGCAGCTCTTGTGCACAGCACAGCATAGCTGTGTCATGATCTCCAGGTGACATAAGGATAAAAAAGAAAGGAGGGAGAGATTACAGGATTTTAACAGTGGGAGCAGGCTGTGAGCTCACTGGAGGAGTGTTGTTCACAGCCTTTGATAGGGTAAGTCTCTTGCAGTAGGCAATGCAGCTGCTTTTCCTGGAGGGATCACCAAATCTGGGACATCCCATAGCAGATCTGGCTGCAGGCACTGCATGTTTCTTTACTGTGGAAAAAGACTTCTGCTCCAGCTGAGGGCTTCCGTGCTGCAGCATCAGAGCAGAGCCCTGAGGGCTGCATGTACCAGGATGGCTGCAGGCTGTGCAGCCGGGCTGCAGGTGGGTGCCCAGGGCTGTCCTGCAGAGCAGGGTCCCTGCTGTGCCCCAGGGGCAGTGCGCCGTGGCAGGGGCTCTGCCACCTGCCAGGCTCAGCACTCAGCCTGCCCGGGGAGCTGCCCAGGGCGCTGCGCGGAGACGTGTGTTGGGACGGAGCCCCCCGGCAGGGCTTCTGTTGCCGCAGCTGCTGCCTGGGGCCGGGGGATCACAGCTCCTCTGCACAACAGAATGTTTCTAAGGGCACTTTGCAAGAGGAGAGCCAAGGCAGGGATTTTCCATTTCCTGTTCGTGGGGAAGGGGAAAAGATTGGAGGCAGATATCTAAAAGGGGCTGTCAAATTTACACGCAGCTCTGAGACTCCAATTTTTTCTTCAATCAATCGCTTGTTTTGTGAACAGTCACACAGAATGTGCTTTCAGCCTCTCCTTTTTCAAAGTACAGAATCAGTTTAAATTGTAGTTGTTTGCTGCAGACATTAATAGTGCACTTATGCTGCAAACAGGCAGCTATCTCCAAGACAAATTTAAGTGCACAGAGGCTGGGGGGATGGGGGCTCTAAGAGCAGTTGGGGCAAAGATCTGAGATGTGTAAACAGCTCCTAAGAGGAAAATGTCCAGGAGGCTGGGATATGATTTGGAAATTAGAAGAAAGTAAGAGCTCCTTTTTCTTCTACTTCTTAAGGGGTGGTGAAGCTCATGAAAACAAATTCAAGTTCTGGAATTAAATGAACATTTTCCAAAGGGAAAGGAAAACATTTAGAGTATAGCAGGAGGAGTGTCTCTGAGAATGGTCTGGACTTGTCATTATCTTCTGCTCTCTGACCAGGACTCCAAGCCCAGGAACAGCAGATGCCCAACAGCAGCTCCATCAGCGAGTTCCTCCTCCTGGCCTTGGCAGACACGCGGCAGCTGCAGCTCCTGCACTTCTGGCTCTTCCTGGGCATCTACCTGGCTGCCCTCCTGGGCAACGGCCTCATCAGCACAGCCGTAGCCTGCGACCACCGCCTGCACACCCCCATGTACTTCTTCCTCCTCAACCTCGCCCTCCTCGACCTGGGCTGCATCTCCACCACTCTCCCCAAAGCCATGGCCAACGCCCTCTGGGACACCAGGGCCATCTCCTACGCAGGATGTGCTGCACAGGTCTTTTCCTTTCTCTTCTTCGTCTCAGCAGAGTATTCCCTTCTCACCATCATGTCCTATGACCGCTACGTTGCCATCTGCAAGCCCCTGCACTATGGGACCTTGATGGACAGCAGAGCTTGTGCCACCATGGCAGCAGCTGCCTGGGGCACTGGGGCTCTCTATTCCCTGCTGCACACTGCCAGTACATTTTCACTGCCTCTCTGCCAAGGGAATGTTGTGAACCAGTTTTTCTGTGAAATCCCCCAGATCCTCAAGCTCTTCTGCTCAGGCTCCTATCTCAGGGAAGTTGTGTTTATCATTTTTAGTGTCAGTTTAGTCTTTGGGTGCTTTGTTTTCATTGTTGTGTCCTATGTGCAGATCTTCCTTGCCGTGCTGAGGATGCCCTGTGAGCAGGGACGGCACAAAGCGTTCTCCACGTGCCTCCCTCACTTGGCCGTGGTCTCCCTGTTTCTCAGCACTGGCTTTTTTGCCTACCTGAAGCCCCCCTCCATCTCCTTCCCATCCATGGACCTGATGGTGGCAGTTCTGTACGCAGTGGTGCCTCCAGCAGTGAACCCCCTCATCTACAGCATGAGGAACCGGGAGGTCAAGAATGCAGTGAGAAAAGCGATGACCAAATGTGTTTCAAGAGCAGTGAACTAACCATCTTTTTGAATTCATGACTTGTAATGCAGCTTTTTACTGAATCGAACAATCTTTGTGTGTGTATGTGTGTGTGTGTGAAATTTAATAAGTGTAATTTATTGTCTTATTCTTTTTTTTAAAATACTCTAATGTTTTTCAGTAAAACGTCATCATTCAAATCAATTCCTATTCAGCTTGTACCTTTGTAGTGTAGCCCAGACACACTGCACATAATGAACCAGGCTGTCTGTGAACCTTAACAGAACAAAGGACATGCAGTGACTCTGTCTGTCCTCCTTCTTGTGAGACATTTCTGGAGCTGTCGGGGTCGGATGTTCTCAGAAACCCACAATCCAGCAGGAAGCATACGGCTGTTAGTCAAACTGTGCGGTGACTGCAGCCTGCAATAGCTGATGGGCCATCCCTGGGCTCCTGGCTGGGGTCTGTGCTTTCAGGCTCACGTCTGTCAGTGCCTCTGACCAGCCAGCAGCAGCAGCGGTTTTGCACGTTGGTTGCCATGTCCCCTCTTCCTCGTTCCCTGTGAAAGCCTGCACAGGACAAGTTCTTGGATATGGGTTATCATGTCAGAAGTTTCCAATCTTCCTTCAGGGCTTCTTCCATTTTGTGCACAGAGGTGGTCACTGCCTCCAGGATGGTCTGTGGTAGAGGAATTGTGCAAATAGTCTGATAAAAGTTACCCAGGACCTCTACAGGAGCCATTCTGGAGCATAGGCTAGTAGGTAGAAAGCGGCCCCTAATGAGATGACTAACAGGAGGAGGTCAGGAGAAGCCTGGAGAACAGAGATGGGTGACTGAGGGGTGGGAAGAAAAGCCTACATGCCATGCTCACAACAATCTGCACCAGTCAAGGTAACCCACTGTTACCACTGCTGAAACACACCTCCCTCTGCCTCACTCTGCTCACATCCACTGGTTGGTCTCCAGAAACATTCAGCAAGCATTTGTGAATGTCAGCGAGTACACCTTTTTTCCACTTGGAGGAATTCAATGGCACACCTTTGCTTCATGTGCATTTCCATGTCAGATGCCATTCTGTCAGACTGCCCCTCTGCTGCCATCTGTCACAGAATCACAGAATTGTAGGGGTTGGAAGGGACCTCCAGAGATCATCAAGTCCAACCCCCCTGCCAAAGCAGGTTCCCTACAGCAGGTCGCACAGGTAGGCGTCCAGGCGGGTCTTGAATATCTCCAGAGAAGGAGACTCCACAACCCCCCTGGGCAGCCTGTTACAGTGTTCCGTCACCCTCACCGTAAAGAAGTTCTTGCGCACATTCGTGCGGAACTTCCTATGCTGTAGCTTCATCCCATTTCCCCTTGTCCTGTCCACACGCACACATGGCAGCAACATGGAATGGGATGTTGGTGGGAAGGTCCACATTCCATGCAGAAGCAAAGAATCACCTCCGGGAGCAGCTGCCGGCCGCCGTTGCCCTCCTCACGGTGGCTGCGCTCTGACACAGCGGAGCAGAGCCCGGAACAGTGGGGCTGCACCCCGCAAATACAAAGGCGGCCACCGGGGGGCGCAGCGAATCCATTGAAATCCAGACATCTAAGAAACCCAGAGTCCTACCATCCTACGAACCTAAGGAAAGGAAAAACCCAGAACACTAGAAAACAAGAATCCTACGTGCTTGAATTTCTACACTCCTTCAGCTCTAGAATGCTAGAAATCTAAAATCCAAGAAACAACATAAAATCCGAGAATCCTACTGTCGTGACAGAATCTGAATGTCCCAGAATCCCAGAATCATCTAGGTAGGAGAAGACCTCTGAGGTCATCAAGCCCAACCAAGGACGTGCCGTGCCATGGAAGTCCCTGCACCTGTTCCCCAGCAGCACAAGTTCAGGGCCCAGCAGGGTGCCATAGCACAGATAGGGTGACATGTCACAGATACGGGTTTAGCGGTGGACTTGATGGCTCTGAGTTAACAGTTGGATGACCTGAGAGGTCATTTCTAACCTCAGTGAGGCCATGATGGGGAGATCACTGCAGGGGAGGCTGTTGGCTGAGCAGCCTGAGAACTCAGACCTCATCACATTTCACTTGTTCAGTGTTCGACTGTTGCAAACGCCTGAGTATTTCTTTGTAGGTGTCATCAAACCAGCCAAGGGGTTTTCCTGAGGAGAACCTTCCACGTGAAATTGCTATCAAGTGTCATCCACCTGCTTTGCATTGATCTCCAAGGCAGTCTGTACCTCACCTCAGTCAAGATTCCTCAGTGATGGCAGCACGGACAATTCGTGGGTGCTTTCCAAAAGAACCCCATAGTAGGAATAATGCCACGTTAAATTTAAGTATGGTGAATTTGGCAGCACTGATCAGTTCTGAGAAATACTGCGCAGAGCAGTCAGCCCAAAGGAAGTTCTTCTAGCTGGCTGCTCTCTGGGCAATTTCCAGTGTAAACACTCAAGTCTTCTTTTCAGAGATGACCCACAACAGCTCTCCTGTTTATGGGAAACGCCCCGTGAAAGCTGTGACCAGCTGGCTATTCTGTCAGATGAAGCACTTCAAATCAGCATATCATGTTTCCTTGAAGAATCCTTGAGTTGTTTGCAGTTCTAAGCCATTTATCAGCACTCTATAATTTCTTTCCTTTTATCTGGATAAAACAAGACTCACTTTCTTTGAAGCCATGACAGGAGGCTGGATCATCACGGGAACAAAACCCGTAGGACACCTTTGTTCTGCTGAAGCTTGGGCACACAGCCCAGTGACTTCAGAACCTATTCAGGTACCTTCAGCCAATTTTCACCCCCAGCCTTGGATTCCCTCCCTGTGTGTCCTAATGACAAACTGTCCTCATGGACAGAGGCAGCACTACTGCCATCACAGACACGCGATACACATTTCTGGATGTAAAACGGGGCCTTCTGGTCTTGGCTATTTAAAGAGAGCAGAAAATACACGACACATCTCCTGATGTGACTTACGGGGTCTTGTCCCACCTGAATGATTCCACAATTCTATAATTCTATGGTGCTGTGGTTTCATGGTTCTGTGATTCCATGACTCGCTGATTCTATGAGTCTGTGACTCCGTGGTTCAGGTATTCCATGATTTTGAGATGCCATGATTCTAAAAGTCATGGTCTTTGGGTTTTGCAGCAAGAAATGAGGAGGAAACCTGTCAGCTGTAGCCAAAGTCTGTTATTCGCTCCTGAGCTCCTGCATGACAACAAAGACATTGAGTGAACACTGCCAGCCTCCCTATGTCTGTGTGTCCCCATCACCCACATGTCCCCACTGCCCAAATAGAATCATAGAATGGGCTGGGTTGAAAAGGACCACATCGATCATCTAGTTTCAATCCCCCTGCTATGAGCAGGGTCACCAACCACCAGACCAGGCTGCCCAGAGCCACATCCAGCCGGCCTTGATGGCCCCACCTATGCACTTCCAGGTCCCTGCCACCAACGAGTTCCCATTTGGCTGCACTTCCCATACACACATACTGCTGTGATATACTCATGTCCCTATGATGTCCCCATGTCCCCATGATGTCCCCATGATGTTCCCATGTCTTCATGTCCCTGTATCCCTCTGTCCCCTTGCCTTCCAAATTTTGCCATAGTTTCCCCACTGCCCATGTCCCTGTTACCCTCTCAGCTCCCAGTGTTCCCAGATGCTCTGTCCCAGTTCCCCAAAGGATCAGCCTCACACCTTGCTGCCTCACAGGACTGCACAGAATTCAGGGATGAGTCCTTGGACAAAGCCTTGATATAGGGACGGCATCATCTCTGGGTGGACCTGGGGAACAGAAAGGCCAGGGTGTGCTGAGTGCTGAGGCCTGGGAGCTTTGGGCTCAATGCCATTGGGATCCCAGCACTCAGCATTCTTCCTCTGATCCCTGGCTTCCTCCTGTTTCCCGGGGTGAGGGTAAGGGATGGCTGCATGCAGGACTCAGTCCATGCCAGGGGAGTCTGCCAAGCCCAGGGGCATGTGGGGAGTGGAAGGGGCTCTGGGAGGATAAATGCAGACCTTGCCTCCTGCAGCCTCACCCAGCTCCAAGAGCACAGAGGAAGATGAAGGCAGCTGCGGTTAGCCTCATGATGCTACTCGCTGCCCTGTGCTGCACAGTGGAATCTCAGGTGAAGTATCTGTGGGGGATGTAGGCTGGGGCTGGAGGTGATTGGCCATGGGGGTTCCTGGTCTAGTGTCTCTTTCACTCCCTTTCCTACTCATCTTCCCACAGGCACTTGTGCAAGTGCCGCCCTCAGAAGTTGTGGTGAGTGCCCAGGCAGCCATGCTGATTGTGCCCCAAGTGTGGCCCTGCAGGGAGTTCTGCAGGGGCAGGTGGGGTCTGTCCCTGCCTGGCAGAGGCCACATCTCAATTTGGCACATCCAAATTTCTCCCATTTGCACCCTACTCATCTTTTCTCTAGGTCCCCCAAATCCTTTCTCTTTAGAGGCTCCAAATGCCCTCTCTTTGGGTCCCCATATCCCATCCTTTTGGCACCAACAGTTCTCCTTTCTTTGGCAACCTGATTCTCATCTCTTTAGGTCCCCAGCCCCCTGTGTTTCATTTTCCCCCATTCTCCATTCCTCTCTATTTGGCACTCTCATGTCTCTTGGCACCCCCTCCCTTTGAGCCCCCCAAACCCCTGCCCTGTCCCGACATCCAACCCCAACCCTGGGCTCTTCAATGGGCAGAGGAGCACACAGACCTTGGCAGCAATGGGGGTGGAGGCAGCCCTTGACCAAGACCAACCAGACTGCTTGGTTGGGGTCACCCTGTGATCCCCTAATCTCACAGTTCCCTCATGGCTGCCCCATGGCTCTTCTTCCACAGGCGCCATCACCTGTTGTTATTGCCCTTCCTGGACATGTGAGTTGAGAGGTGACCCTGGGGCGAGGATGGGGCTGGGATGTGCTGTTGTTCTCTCAGTTCCTCTGGGACTTGGGGACAACCCTGGGGCCCCTAGGCTGCTGTTAGGCTCCCTCCTGATTTGGGCAGGCAATGGGCAAAGAAGGAGGCAAAGCGGAGCAGTTGGGGCTGAGCAGGCTACAGGACCATGCCTTGGCTACAGTGTTCTAGTGCCCACAATGGGTCCCTGCACCTTCAGGCTGTCCCAGTGTGTCTTATTGCCCTCAGCATGTCCCATTGCCTCAGTACCCTCAGTGTGTCCCTAACAGCCCCTTTCTCCCCAGGATGTGCTCAGCAGAACAGAGGAGAATCCCCTGCACGTGAGACACGTGGCTCTGGATCTACGTGTCTAGGTGAGCGGCACAGGGACACCTACAACCCCACAGGGCACTTGGGGGACCCTGGGTGCCTCCAGAGCCCTGAGGACCGGGCATCAGGGGCTGGAAATTGATGGTATGGTGGGGAGCACTTCCCTTGCGCTCTATGGGGCCATATAGAGAAATGCATCTGGAGGGGGCAGGCTCAGGGTGCCCTATAGATGGCCCAGAGTCACCATGCAGGTGGGACAGGGGCTGTGGCTTCTTTTTATCATATCTCCTATTATGCACCAGCTCCTGATAAAATTGAACACTACAGCAGGTTGCTAAAAACCATGTTGAAAGCAATGGGTGGTGGAACATTTAAGCGCTGGCAGAAGCATTTGGCAGAAGCCATCTGGTTGGTCAACACTTGAGGATCTATCAGTTGCGATGGTCCTGCCAGCTCCCTACATACTGTCAAGGGACATAAAGTCCCTGTAGTACATGTAAAGAGCATGTTGGGAAAAGGAGTTTGGGTCTTGCCAGCTTCTGGGAAGGGCAAACCTCTCCATGGAACTGTTTTTGCTCAGGGACCTGGGTCCACTTGTTGGGTGATGGAGAAAAATGGGGATGTTCAAGGTGTATCACAAGGGAATTTGATGTTGGGGGGGGGCAGTCAGTAATTCCATGTATATATAGAGGTTTGTGTGTGTGTGTGTTTGATGCTTGTGAATTGTTGTTTCTTGTTTGTATATATTAAGCATGATCTAGTGATGTGGAGTAAAGGGTGGAATGACATGGCTTTATGATTTTTGGTTATCGGTACTCCACATCATAACACCATGTAGAGCACTGGGAGTTAAAGAGTTAATTCTCCAGGCACTGGGGAAGAAGAACTACTACATTCCCCAGAAGACTGTTCGCTGTGCTGTTCTCATTCTTGCTTAGGGGGAATATATATAAGGCCTCAGTAGGCTATCTGACATGCCTTTTCCTTCGGCTCTCCTCCTCCCTGCTGCTCCACCTGACTGTGTGTCTCACCTCAGCATGACAGTGAGGCCTTTCCACCTTTTGGACACTCATTACATTTGATTTATTAGCTTCAGTTCTAAGTGTTTAGTATTACAGTGTGTTATCTTGCATTCCAATACCATATTTAGTAAATTAGTTTGTTTCTTCTCAGATTGTTGCTGCTGCTTTTAATTATTTTGGTGTCCCCTGATTCACCTTTCTGGAGGCATGGATTCACAAATCCCTCTGCACCACTAGTCACGGAACTGGGCCAAACCAGCCCGTAAACCATTGACAACTCCCCTCTGATCAGTTGTGAAGATGGCGCTTTGTGGCCTTGTTCCCACCAGGGATGGTTTGTTCTACGATGCTGTGTGTCCCATTGGGCCACAATTACCCTTTTGGCACTGAAATCCGAGTCCATTCCTCTCCAACTGTATTCCCAAGGGATCCTCCTTCCCCACCTGTTGTAGTAGGCGACAGCGAGGATTCGGGATGTGACGTGGTAGGACTCTCCCCTTGCTCGGTGTCGAAAGGTTAATGTATGCATAAGGGGGGTAGACGAAGTAGGATAGGTATATAGGTAAATCGCGCCACGCAATAAACACCATTTT
The DNA here is from genome assembly GCA_030625065.1 of Alectoris magna. Taxonomy (NCBI): domain Eukaryota; kingdom Metazoa; phylum Chordata; class Aves; order Galliformes; family Phasianidae; genus Alectoris; species Alectoris magna. The sequence goes on along the minus strand of CM060577.1, from coordinate 10,020,456 downwards.
TCTGCTCACCATATTGGTATTCACGTGCAGTTCTTTGGCCCGGGTAGGTTTTACCCGATAGTCCAGCAAAGGCACAGAGCTAAAAGAACATGGGTTGCCAGGTGCACGGCAACACCCACCCTCTCCCCAGTCCCAGATTTCATCTCCAACCCCCAAAATTTGCATTTCCAGGCTCCAAATCCATACACTCTTTCACAGCAACACTTCCTTTACCCCTCCAAATCCAAATCTGGCATTTCCACCCCAAAATCCATCTCAACTTTATCTTGCTGTCCAACTCCAGCCAATCATCTGGCATTTCCAATCCCAATATCCATGAAATCTTGGTCTTGCTGTACACTTCCAAATCCAAAATTGGCATTTCCAACCCCAAAGTCTCTGCACCATCCCCTTTCACCTCTTGCTTTTCATCTGTGACATCAAATCACGACTTTCACCCCCCCAATCCACCTAACTTTTCCTTCCTCTCAACTTCCAACTCCAAGGCTGACACTTCCAAACCCTACGTTCATGCACCATTCCCTTTTACCTCTTGATTTCCACCTGCAACCCAAATCTGGCATTTCTAACTCCAAAATCCATCCATCGTTTCATTTCATCTTGTGCTTTCCATCTCTGACCCAAAACAGGCATTTCCAACCCCAAAATCCAGCTAAACTTTCTTTTGCTTTCTACCTCCAAGCCGTAACCTGTAAGTAACCTGCTTTTCTTAAGGGTTAGGTTAACAACTGGCTGTGGTGTTGCCCCACCAAGATGTCCCACGTGTAAACTGTGCATAAAACTCCAACATATGAGAACATTCATCACTAAAAGGGGACAATGTGCCAAACGCTGAATGAGTAGCCCAAACACATCCATCCTATGCCATCATGTGGGGACATCCACTGTTGTTCAAACACTGTATGCAAGGTGGTCAGTGGCTGCCCCAGCTGTGTCCACCAACTGCTCTCCCGCAGCAACATCCAGTGCCCAAAGGAAACCCCGAGCCAGGTGGTGGACGACTGGCCACAGCGCATCCAAACCACATTGGCCCCAAGGCAACCTTCCTGCAGGGACATCCACCTTCCCAAAGGGATGATGCGCAGGATGCCAGATGGGTGTCCCCGCTGTGTCCAAAATCATCCCTCCAGCACTGACATTCAGTGTCAGAAGGCAACTGTGTGCCAAATGTTTGACCACAGCCATGTGTCCAAACAAAGATGTCTGTCATGGCTTTGTAATTTTTGCTATTGGCATTCCACATCATAACATCATGTGGAGCACAGAGAAGAAGAACTACACGTCCCAGAGGACCTCACGGTCAAAGAGGAAAATATATCACGGAAGCGACGCTCGCTCTCTCTCTCTCACTGCCTGGCAGCGGGTGTGGGTGTGCTTCCAAGCCGCAGCACCTTCAATTTCAAAGTAGGCTTATTGGTCTTCGGAAACCTCTCTCTCTCCTATTTCACTTGATTTATTAGCCTCAATTTTCAATTAGATTGTATTATAGTGTGTTATCTTGCATTCCGATATCAGAGTTAGTAAAATACGTTTTACGCCTTAGGTCGTTGCCGCTGCTCTGTTTGTTTCCTTGAGCCCAGCTCCCATCTCCCTACCCCCTTCCCTTTTTCCCTTCCCATTTGTAGGGGGAGGCCGGGGGGGCCCACGGGCCTACTGCCCCCTCCCCTGTCACGGACACAGATTGATCTAGATAACTCCGTGACAATGTCTCAGAGACAACCTTTCTGCAGGGACATCCAGTGTCCCTCTGGGCCCGCTGGGGTTTCCATTGTCTCCTCCACCTGCCACAGTGCCCGCTGTGCTGGTGGCCCTCTGTCCTGCCAACACGTCCCTTGTCACCCTGGTACCATTTGCATGCTGTTGCAGGGCCATCCCACCTGTGTCTCCTGACCTTCCAGCCAAACCTCCACTACAAAGCAAGAATGAGCTGCAAAATCACCCAGGGTTGGCCCCATTGTGTCTGCACACCGTCATGTGTGGACCTGCAGTGCCCAAGCGAGATTATGTGTCTGGCAGTGCAAGATCAGCCCATGTGCGTGCAGATGGCAAGGAGTGTGCCTGCAGCATCACGCACCAACAGTCCCTGCCCTCCACCGGACTGTGTGTGTGGAGGGCATTTCCCATTGCAGCCCCCTCTGACCCAACTGCAACACGGTGCATTGCCCAGAAGGGACCACGTACCACATGGTGGAGGGTCAGCTACAATGCACGCCCAACCCGCACAACCCATCCAACTGCAGCACCACCTGGTCCTGCACCGGGAGCCAACCGGAGGGCGGCTGGCCAATGTGGGTGCCCAACAAGCCGTCCTGCAAAGAGGTGCTGTGCCCAATGGGGACAATGCGACACCTAGTGTCTGACTGGCACATGTGCATGCCTAACAAGCCATCTTGGAAAGACACGCATTGCTTACTTGGAACAATGAGCCAGGTGCTCGAGGATTGGCCCAAGTGTGTGCCCAACCAGATGTCCTGCGAAGAGGAGCACTGTACCCTTGGAACAACCTGCAGAATGATGGACAATTTACCCTAATGTGAACCCAAAAAGCTGTCTTGCAATGACATACACTGCCCAAAGGGTGAAACACGCCCAGCAGTGAAGGACTCACCCAAATGTATCCCTGTGCACCACCCTCCACTCATCTGCCATGTCCTGAGGCACTGGCATTGCCAAGCGTTTGATGGGAAAAGGTACAGGTTGGGAGGACTGCACAGCCAAATGCTGGTGAGCACCTGCGGTACCCAGGAGACCTTACTCAACATCACAGTGAGTGGACGATATGGCACGGGACTGGCCGCGTCCTTTGGATATGTCGGGCTCCAGGGTGATGGCTACAAAGTCATCCTGGTCTGAGGAGAAGATGGCAAAGGAAAGGAGCTGGGCACCGAGGTGTGTGAGCGGAGCAGGGTTTTCTGGGAGACCCAGGGTGTGCGGCCTCACAAATTCTAGAACTCCAAGATGGGTGGAGGACCAAGGTGTGTGGGGTCTTCCCATCCCATTTCCAGCCCCAATCCCCATAGCTTAGTGGTGGAACCACATGTCTGGGATATCCCCTTCATATTTCCTGCCCACAGTTTCCCTAACAGAGGTGTCTGGGATCTCCCCATCCCATCTCCAAACTCAGGACCCCATATTTGGGTTGTGAACTCAGGGATCCCAGGATCTCCGCATCCCACGTCCACTCCATCTCATTTCCAAGACCAAGGAAGTGTCCCCACCTTGCTGACCCACCAGTGTCACCCCTCCAGGAGGCTGCGAGCGCTGTCCCCCTGCCCCTGCTGATGTTGGGGGGCTGAGTGCGTATGGAGCAAAAAGGGGGACCGTGAAGGATGGTGCTGCTCCTGGGGGGTGCACATGGCCTTCGGTGGTGACAGTGCTGTGATGAAGCTGCAGGCACAGTTCTGTGGGATATGTGTCCATCCTGAGAATGGGGGACAAAGCGCTGAGCAGGGAATGGGGATGGGATTGGAGACTGGGGGCACAGTTTTGGGGTCTGGAAATGAGGGTGGGGCTGAATGGGGATGGGATGGCCTAGGGCTGGGGGTGGGATGGGGAGCACAGTTATGGCATCTGGAGATGGGGTTGGGATGAAGATGGGATGGGGATGCAATGGAGATACGGAAAGAGAGGTGATGAACTGAGAAAGGGATTGAGAAATGGTTGAAGCAGGGAGTGAGAGAAGGAGGAAGAAAGGGGTGGATGAAGAGATGGAGAAGTGGGTGAAGAAAGTTAAAAGAGTGGAGAAAGGGATGAGGAAGGGTGGAAGGAGAAATGGATGAGGGAGAAATGGAGGGATGGTTGGAGGGCCGCAGAACCCTTCTAGAAGCACAGCTTATCTAACCAGTGCTCCTCCTCTTCCCCCAGCACCATCCTGCTCATCCAAACACCCACAGGAGCCGTGTGCTACCATGACAAACCCTGTCCCCAACCCCAACCTCATCCCCACACCATTCCTCTCCAACACCACCTGCTATGCCCTGGGCGTGGGCCATGGCCACACCCTTGACCACCTCCAGCATGATTTCTCAGACTCCTGCCTCTACCTTTTGGCTGAACACTGTTTCAGAAACAAGAGCCCCACATTCTTCCGTGTCCTCATCCAGGGCGGCCCCAGTTGCCTCGTCAGTGCCAACATTCACATGTTCCACACGGTGGGGGAGCTGGAGCCCAGGTGTGTGCTTGTGAGTAGAACTCACCAGGGATGAGTAAGGGGAGTACTGAGTGAAGTACGAGTAGTGATCCAATGGGCTTCAGAAGGGTGGTGGGATGGATCATGGGGCCCATCGAGTGCCCCAGGAACACAGGGAGAGAACCCAAAGTTCCAAGGGGAACACAGAATTCTGGGTGGGATCCTGGCACCCAAAAAGGGACTGAGGACCTGGAAGGACCCTGTCCTCAATGTCCCCTTCTCCCCACAGCACACAACTGCCATATGGGCACCTGCTGCACTCTCTGTGCCCCAGACTGCACCTCCAGGTTCTGTGGGGGCTGCATGTCCCCCAGTGCCCCCACTGCAGTGACAACAAGTGCTGGGCAGTGCCAGCAGTGCTCACCTCAGGGCCATGTCGGGCTGTGGGGACACACCATGAGCTGAGCTTTTGCCCGGCCCTGCGCTCCCCAGCACTCTCATGTGAGTTCCGACTCTCCCAGCAATCTCCTGATCCCAGGAACCCCCGCTGTTCCCTACGTGATACCCAATGCCGGCTGATGGGCTGAGTGCCCTTCCGGGTCCCGGCAGCACAGCCAGCAGCACAGTCGGAGCCTTCCTCTCTCTCCCATTTCAGTTATTCAATGTAACTCTCTTTCTTATTATTATCTTAAGTTTTTCACCATCTGTAGTTAATTTGTTGTCTCTCCTTATCTTCATTGGGTCATTTTCCTTTCCCTCTCCCCAAAAGGGGCACAAAGGGGCCCCCTTCCCTGGCCGCCCTTCCAACTGTCACCGCCCATCAGCCCTGCAGCCAGCACTGCACTCCCAGCCACCCCACAGCCACGCGCCTCCTGCGGGCCCACGAGGCTTTGAGGCAGAGCTGCTGCACACCAGGAGCACATGCATACATCTATATGCATGTACATGCGTGCAAAAAAACACATCCATGGTCAAACACATCCTTGCACGCACTTGCACTCCCATATGCGTGCACACACTTGCAAGCACGCCCACACATACACAGGCACATGCATGCACACGAATCCATGTGCATGCACACACATGGGCAGCCCTGCTCCTTTGCATACCTGTGTGCAACTGAACCCATCCACACAAGCATGCTCACACGCACATGCATTACCATCCCTTTGCACTCCCACACACAAACAGCCACACATATACGTGAGCACATGTGCACCCTTTTGCACACCTGTGTGCAAAGCTCTCCTTGCACACATCCATTTCAATACCCAAACCTGCGCAACCCCGCCCTTGCACAAACCCATGTGCAGATATTGCAACCCCATCGCTTCAAACACCCCTGTGCACGGGCACACATGTGCAGGTCCATCCTTTTGCGCTCACATGTGCATGCAGACGTATGCAACCCTGTCTTTGCACTCTTCCTGGGCATACACACACTTGTGCAAGCCCAATCCTTGCACACACACGTCAACACACACCCAAGTGGGCCACATAAAGTGGGCCTTTGCAAACACACATGCAAACACCTCCTTCCACGCCCCTATTTGCATACAGACATGTGTAAGCCCCTCCTTGCACACATCCATGTGCCTCTGTGCATGTGCCAGCACACCCTTGCACATGCATCTGAATGCACGTGTGCAGAACCCTTCACACATGTGCAAAGACTTCCCCACACGCATTCCTGTGCATTCACACACATGTGCAAGCACACCCTTGCACAGTCCTGTTGAAATCAGGAATTGGGTAAATAGGGGCCCTTTTACATGAAGATTAAGTATCCTAGGCTTTGTGAATATAAAAAGAAAAGGACCAGTAGAACATGTCGACATTTCTGCAGTAAAGATAATGGAGCTGGGCAAACATCAGGGAAAAGTAGCCAAGAAAACTGGTTTTGACTGGTCTGAGTGAAGGAGCTGGGTCAAAGGAGGAAGGTCAACCTGAGGAAGACTTCTGACTTCATTCCAACAACCACCGGAGCAAGACCCTCGCTACGAACTGTGCACGCGTCAGTAGGAGGGACAGCATGTAAATGAGTTCCCGGAAAAATAATGAATATGCTAATGATTTGAGATCTGTTGAATATGTATATGCTTGCTCTATAACTTTCCAACGCTTCTGTCTATCGGTGCACATGATAGGAGGAATGATCCCCCATGTGCCCAGCGCTGAATAAACACATACCTGCTTTATAACCTAGCTTTGGTTATAGAGTCTAATTCCACATGTCAATTTTGGCGACCCAGATGGGACCACTTCTGCTTGGCTGTGGGACCGGTTGAGAGAGGGGACGTCTTTGGCGCGCCCCGAGATTTCTCGGAAGGACTCCCCTTCCTCACCTGATCACTGCAGGGGCAGACAAGGACCATTCATCAGCAGAAAGGTATGTGTATGGGATAGGGGAGCCCGTAAGTCGTAAGGAGATGTCCTACGCTGGGTATAAGCAGTTATTGCTGCCCCTGGGTGAGCTCACAGGTTTGGTTGGTTGCCGGCTAGGATAGGAAAACTCCTTGGGGAGTTCCTACAAAGGGGACCCGTAAGTCGTATGCGGGGAAAAAGGATTCGTGGATTTCTGTGACCATAGTGACGGGATTCATAGGTTGCATTATTGCTGATATCACCTGTGGAAATTATAAAGTTGTGTTATTGCCGCTATTACCATCTATTGTTTATGGCCGGGTACCGTGTATTTGAGTAATTGTTATCAAAGTGCTTGGAAAGGAGTCCAGAACTCTGACCTAATGAAGTGTAATGCCGGCAGTGTGCGTGACTGAGAGCATGAAGTATATTGAGTCTGATTGCTTGTGTTATAGTATATAAAATTGCTGCTAATACTTGTGGTAGCTTGTGTGAGTGGGAGTTCTTGCTGTGTAAAAGTCAGTTCTCCTGTAAGAGAAATGGTTGTCGGGCTCCAGGGAGGAATTGAAGCGACTGTGCATGTTATATGAGTAAATGAATTATTTGGAGTAGGATGAGGACGGGAGAATACATGTTATATATAGTGACGGACCAGAGGAGCGATGTCACTTCCACAGAACTAATGAGTGTTGCCCTATATATGTGATAATTTGTTTGGTCTGTAAGGAAAGTTACCGAGGTTGTTGGCGCTGTTCGTGCCCAGAGTGCGGGTGCAACTGGTGGAACGAGTTTTGGGGACTGTTTTGGGGAAATTTTGAAGTACTGAGAGTTATCTGTGGGGACCTTTGGAAGATAGTGAATCAATAGAGGAGTACAATGGGGAGTTCACAAGGAAAGGAGGTACCAGAGAAAACACGCCTCGGGTGTATTTTGGCACACTGGCGAGAAATTGCAGGAAAACCAGGGGGTAGTCTAAGTAAAAAGACTTTGATGAAGTATTGTAATCAGTGGTGGTTATTGTATAAGTTAGAGGATGGGGAAAAGTGGCCCCTGAATGGCACTTTAAATTACAATACTATTTTGCAATTGATGTTGTTTTTAAGGCAGGAAGGTAAATGGGATGAAGCAGCTTATGCGGATATGTTTTTCACTCTTCGGAATCATCCCGAGTGGCAGAAAAAGTGTAGGATAGGAGCGCCCCAGGACCCCCTTGTTTTAGCATTAGAGAAGGAAAATCGGATGGTAGGAAAGGGTAGGATAAAGTGTTGTTGTAGTGGTTGTAGTATAGGGCAGCAGTGTACAAGGTTGAGCAAAGTAAGGGATACAGATGATTTGTCAGAACATTACCGAGCCCCTGGTGTTAGAGATTCAACAGTAGAGTCGGGAGGATTCATCTCCTCCTGAGACCCCTCCTAACTCTCCCGTAGCCTCAAGAACCAGGAAGCAACAGGGACCCTTTTTAGCACCCCTTAGAGAGGCAATCGGTCCAGAGGGAGTTCGAGTTCTGATTAAGATCCCCTTTTCCTCTTTTGATTTAGAAAACTGGAAAAGAATTGCTAAGGATTACCAAAGTGATCCGTTAGGAGTAGCACGGCATTTTCAATATTTGGTTAAACAACATAATCCAGATTGGAGTGATATTCAGTTGTTATTGGATTCTATGACAGAGACTGAAAAGGATTTGATTTTGAATACAGCCGAGAACCTGGTTACAGACAGCCTGCAGGGTGGGAATGAAGATATTAAAGTTCATTTTCCAAGGCAGGACCCTCATTGGGATCTAGATAGAGGGGCAGAGAAGGATCTCTTACTGGCATATCGGGAATGGGTTATAAAGGGCATGGAGAGGGCCATCCCCAAAACAATTAATTGGTCCGCATTATATGCAGTAAGGCAGGGTCCAAGAGAAACCCCCTCAGAGTTTTTGGATAAATTAAGGGATACTATGAGAAAGCATACTCCTTTAGACCTGGGGTCAGAGGTAGGCATTCAGCAGCTTATATCATTGTTTATAGGACAATCATCAGCAGATATAAGGCAAAAACTACAGAAAATGAGGGGTCTTGATGCACGGAATTTAGGGAGTTTGCTAGAAGAAGCGTGGAAAGTATTTAGTAATCGAGAGGAGGAAGAAAAGAAGAGAGAGAAAAGAGTGCTAGTCACAGTGTTACAGGAGGTGGGGCCAAGGGCTGTACGGAGACCGCTTGATAAAGATCAGTGTGCCATCTGTAGGAAAAAAGGACACTGGAAAAAGGAATGTCCACAGAAGGATTGGAAGAGGGAGGGGGCCTGGGTTAAGATCCAAGCCCCGGTGAAAAGGGATTGACACGAACCTGGGGAATCTACCCTAGCGGATCCACTGGTTAAAATAAAGCTAGGGAATGAACAACGAAGTGTAGAGTTTTTGGTGGATACGGGAGCCACTTATTCTGTCTTAAATGAATTTTTGATGCCATTAAGTGAAAATTTTGTAATGGTAAAAGGGGCCACAGGTCAACCAGAAAAGGCATATTTTTCTAAACCATTAAAGTTTGAATTGGGAAAACAAGTGGGAATACACAAATTTTTACATATGCCGAATTCAAAATCTCTTTTAGGGCGAGACTTATTGGAACAATTGGAAGCAGAAGTAAAATTTGAAGAAGGGAGAATAAAATTTAAAGTGAAGGAGGAACCTGTAATAGAATTACTTAGCCTGGCTTTAATAACTACCTCAGCAAGTATAGGAATACCAGAAGAAGTAAGGGATCAGGTTTACCCAGGAGTATGGGAAGTTGAAACCCCGGGTTGAGCTAAAAATGCACCCCCTGTGGTAATAAAAATCAAGCCAGAAAGTCAGCCTCCAAGAATTAGAAAATATCCCCTAAGGACAGAAGATAGAGAGGGAATCTGGCCAATAATTGATCGATTTATAAAACATGGCCTGTTGGTAGAATGTGAATCAAAATACAACACACCGATATTACCAGTAAGAAAGCTGGATGGGAGTTATAGAGTGGTACAGGACTTAAGAGCAATCAACAAGATAACAGAGGACTTATATCCTCTGGTAGCTAATCCATATACTTTGCTCACCAAATTATCCACTGAATTAACATGGTTTACTGTCCTGGATTTGAAGGATGCCTTTTTCTGCTTGCCACTAGCCGCAGAAAGCCAGCTGTTATTTGCTTTTGAATGGGAGAATCCTAGTACAGGACGAAAATCACAGCTTACATGGACTGTACTTCCGTAAGGATTCAAGAATAGTCCTACAATATTTGGGAATCAGTTGGCTAAGAACTTGGAGCAGTGGGAGCGCCCATCTGATGCAGGGGTACTATTACAATATGTTGATGATCTTCTGATAGCTACAGAAACAAAGGAGTTATGTCTGAAGTGGACAGTCAGTTTGTTGAATTTCCATGGACTTAATGGGTATCGAGTTTCTCCACAGAAAGCACAAGTGGCTCAACAGCGAGTGACATACCTGGGATACGAGATCACTGCGGGGACGCGGATGTTGGGACCTGCCTGGAAGGAGGCTATTTGTCAAACCCCTGAACCGCGTACCTCTAAAGAGCTGCGAACATTCCTTGGGATGACGGGATGGTGCCGTTTATGGATACCTAAATACAGAATAACGGTAAAACCGCTCTACGCGATGTTAAAGTCTTGCCCAAAGGATCTGACTTGGGATGGGGAGGCCAGAAGAGCATTTTGACAGCTGAAACAGGAGCTGATGAAAGCCCCAGCCTTGGGGCTCCCAGATGTCACTAAGCCCTTTCTGCTATTCTCCTATGAAAAACAGGGGATAGCCTTGGGAGTTTTAGCCCAAAATCTTGGAGTCTCTAGACAATCCTAGTCACGGAGTTATCTAGATCAATCTGTGTCCGTGACAGGGGGGGCAGTAGGCCCGTGGGCCCCCGGCCCCTGACAAAGGGGAAGGGAAAAAGGGAAAGGGGTAGGGAGATGGGATCTGGGCTCAAGGAAACAAACAGAGCAGCGGCAACGATCTAAGGAGTAAAACTTATTTTACTATAATACAATCTAATTGAAATTGAGGCTAATAAATCAAGTGAAATAAGAGAGAGAGAAAGAGAGGTTTCCGAAGACCGAGAAGCCTACTTTGAAATTGAAGGCGCCGCGGCTTGGAAGCACACCCACCCTCGCTGCCAGGCAGTGAGAGAGAGAGAGCGAGCGTCGCTTCCATGACGTATTTTCCTCTCTGACCGTGAGGTCCCCTGGTATGTGTAGTACTTCTTCTCTGTGCTCCACATGATGTTGTGATGTGGAATACCAATAGCAAAAATTACAAAACCATGACATTCCACCCCTTATTCTACATCACTACATCATGCTTAAGATACATATATATATATATATATATACAAATAAACAATACTTAAAAATGCATTACACGTATAGGTCTATATACATATATACACATGGAATTATTGACTGCACTCCCCCAACATCAAATTCCCTTGTGGCACACATTGAACATCCCCATCTTTCTGCATCACCCACCACGTGCAGCCAGGTCCCTGGGCAAAAACAGTTCCATGGAGAGGTTTGCCCTTTCCAGAGGCTGGAAGGACCCACACTGCTTTCCCCAACATGTTCTTTACATGTACAACAGGGACCTTATCTCCCTCTACAGTATGTAGGGGGCTGGATTGGGTAGGACCATCACGATTGACAGATCCTCTGGTATTGACCAACCAGGTGGCTTCTGCCAAATGCTTCTCCCAGTGCTTAAATGTTCCACCACCCATTGCCTTCAACATAGTTTTCAACAACCCATTGTATCGTTCAATTTTACCAGAAGCTGGTGCATGATAGGGGATATGATAAATCCACTCAATGCCATGATCTTTGGCCCAAGTATTTATAAGGGAATTTTTGAAATGTGTCCCATTATCAGACTCAATTCTTTCTGGGGTGCCATGTCACCACAGGACTTGTTTCTCAAGACCCAATATGGTGTTTCGGGCCGTAGCATGGGGTACTGCGTATGTTTCAAGCCACCCAGTGGTTGCCTCCACCATGGTAAGCACATAACGCTTACCACTGCGAGATCGTGGCAAGGTGATATAATCAACCTGCCACGCCTCCCCATATTTATACTTTTGCCATCGCCCTTCCCCCCAGAGAGGTTTCATCCTCTTGGCTTGTTTAATTATGGCACACGTCTCACAGTCATGAACAACCTGTGCAATAGCGTCCATAGTTAAGTCCACCCCTCGGTCTCTAGCCCACTTACATGTTGCGTCCCTTCCCTGATGGCCCGAGGTCTCATGGGCCCATCGAGCTAGAAATAATTCACCCTTGTTCTGCCAGTCCAAGTCTATTGGAGCCACCTCAATTCTAGCAGCTCGATCTACCTGATGGTTGTTCTGTTGTTCTTCAGTAGCCCGATTCTTGGGCACATGAGCATCTACATGACGCACCTTTATAACCATATCTTTTGTTCGGGCAGCAATGTCTTTCCACAGTTCAGCAGCCCAAATAGGTTTACCTCTCTGCTGCCAGTTATTTTGCTCCCACTGCTGCAACCACCCCCATAAGGCATTTGCCACCATCCATGAGTCAGTATAAAGATAAAGCATTGGCCACCTCTCCCGTTCAGCAACATCTAAGGCCAGCTGGACAGCCTTTACCTCTGCGACCTGACTAGATTCTCCTTTTCCTTCAGTGGCCTCTGCAACCTGTCGTGTGGGGCTCCACACAGCAGCTTTCCATCTGCGATGCTTCCCCACGATACGACACGATCCATCAGTGAACAGGGCATATTTCTTCTCATTTTCTGGTAGTTCATTGTATGGTGGGGCCTCTTTTGCACGTGACACCTCTTCTGCTGGTGATGTTCCAAACTTTTTACCTTCAGGCCAGTCCATGATCACCTCTAAAATTCCCGGACGACTGAGGTTCCCCATCCGCGCTCGTTGTGTAATCAGCACAATCCACTTGCTCCAAGTGGCATCAGTAGCATGATGGGTGGAGGGAACCTTTCCTTTAAACATCCAGTTCAGCACTGGCAGTCGAGGTGCCAGAAGGAGCTGCGTTTCAGTACCAACTACTTCAGAAGCAGCCCGAACCCCCTCATATGCGGCTAAGATCTCCTTCTCAGTTGGAGTGTAGCCCTCTTCAGACCCCTTGTACGCTCGACTCCAAAATCCCAGGGGTCGGCCTTGAGTCTCTCCTGAGGCTCTTTGCCACAAACTCCAAGTGGGACCTTTCTCACCGGCAGCAGTGTAGAGGATGTTCTTTACATCCTGTCCTGTCCGTACTGGCCCCAGGGCCACGGCACGGGCTATCTCCTGTTTAATCTGTTCAAAAGCCTGCTGCTGCTCAGGGCCCCATGTAAAATCATTCTTCTTCCGCGTCACCTGATAAAGGGGGCTTACAATGAGGCTGTAGTTTGGAACATGCATTCTCCAAAAGCCCACTACGCCCAGAAAAGACTGTGTCTCTTTCTTGCTAGTGGGCGGAGACATAGCAGCGATTTTGTCGATCACATCTGCTGGGATGTAACGACGCCCATCTTGCCACTTTATACCTAGGAACTGAATCTCTTGGGCAGGTCCTTTTACTTTGCTTCGCTTTATAGCAAAACCAGCTTGCAGAAGAATTTGGATTATTTGCTCTCCTTTCTTGAAAACTTCTTCTGCTGTATCGCCCCACACAATGATATCATCAATGTACTGCAGGTGCTCAGGCGCACCACCCTGTTCCAGTACAGTTTGGACCAACCCATGGCAAATGGTTGGGCTGTGTTTCCACCCCTGGGGCAAACGGTTCCAAGTATACTGAACGCCCCTCCAGGTGAAGGCAAACTGTGGCCTACAGTCTGTGGCCAAAGGAATGGAGAAGGCGTTAGCAATGTCAATGGTGGCATACCATTTGGCTGCTTTTGACTCCAGCTCGTACTGGAGTTCTAACATGTCCGGCACAGCAGCGCTCAGTGGGGGTGTGACCTCATTCAGGCCACGGTAGTCTACTGTCAGCCTCCATTCTCCACTGGCTTTGAGCACTGGCCATATGGGGCTGTTAAAAGGTGAGCGAGTTTTGCTTATCACCCCCTGATTCTCCAGCTGGCGAATCAACTCATGAATGGGGAGCAAGGAATCCCTGTTGGTGCGGTACTGCCGTCTGTGCACAGTCTTTGTAGCAATTGGTACCTGCTGCTCTTTCACTCTTAGCAGCCCCACAACAGATGGGTCTTCCGATAGGCCAGGCAAAACAGACAACTGCTTAATGTTGTCTGTATCTACAGCAGCTATTCCAAAGGCCCATCGATACCCCTTAGGATCCTTGAAATGCCCCCTTCTTAAGTAATCGATACCAAGTATGCATGGAGCCCCTGGGCCAGTCGCAATAGGATGTTTTTGCCAGTCTTTACCAGTGAGGCTTATTTCAGCCTCCAACACAGTCAATTCTTGAGAGCCCCCAGTCACTCCAGAAATATGGATTGATTCTGTCCCTTCATGACTCAAGGGCATTAGAGTGCACTGTGCACCGGTATCCACCAGTGCCTTATATTTCTGTGGTTCTGATGTGCCAGGCCACCGAATCCACACAGTCCAATAAACTCTATTATCCCTCTCCCTCCCCTGACTGAGGGCAGGGCCCCTCTATTCATTACCTGTGGTAACTGGAGCAGATGTACTGGCAATGGATCTGTTTTGTAATTCTCTCACCCGTGCTTGTAGTACTGGAGTGGCTTGGTCATGCCACTTCCTCATATCTTCTCCATGGTCACGTAGGTAACGCCACAAGGCAATACGCGATGTAGTCTTACTGTTGTTCCTTGCTTGAGCTGGAAAGCGTTTGCGTTTAATAGCTGAAATTTTTGATGATACAGGTGAGGAGGAGGGTTCATCACCTTTAATTAACTGGATCTGAGTTTTCATTAGTTTGATCAGCTCCTTCATTAGACTCCCTTGATGATCCTGATCTTCATCAGTCGTTTCTGATACTACTACAGGATCATCACGATTAACCAATAGAGACATTTGCTCTTCCATTTCATTCAGTCTGTCCGTTACTTCTGAGATGGCTGAAATGGAGACGTGAGTTGGAGGTAACTGTTGTTCAAAGTTTTGAAGAGTAAGAACCAATTCAAAAACTAGGGGTCTTCTCTGTTGTTCCTCGTACCTTTGAAATGTTGCTGCTAGTGTAACAGCGTACCTCTCTGGTGCTGTCTTGGTGAGTTTCTGCCATATATCAGGCGTTGTCCTCACTCTCTCAGGATCATGGTCTTGGCGAGGATCGACAGGATAAAATTAGGGTTATACAACATTTCCACCACAGCTATTTCCCTCAAATACTGGATACCTTTTTCAATTGTATCCCACTTTTTCATCACAGGCTTTAGACCGTCCTTGAAGGGAAGCTTTTCCCTCACAGCTACTAACATTCGCTCCCAGAGGGTGGCAGCCCCATCCAAGCATCTACTGATCCCTCTATCAATAGTTGGGTCTCTGGCAATGCCTCCTAATTGGCGAGCTTCATTCTCATCTAGAGACAAGCTGCTGGCCCCGCTGTCCCAACAGCGAAGCAACCAGGTAACAAGAGATTCATTCTGGCGCCGTGTAAACTTCTTTCTTGAGCCTTGGATTTCAGACACCTTCAGAGGTTGACGAACAGTAATCGAGACTTCCTCCTCATCACTCTCCTCCTCACGCCTCTTAGTTTTTCCTTTTGCCATTTTCGGTACTGAGAGAGGCACCTCGCTTGGACCTCCCTCTGCCTCCTCCTCCGCTTCTTCTTTTTTCCGTTCTAGACGTGAGGACACCCGTTTCCATTTCTTGCCTTCCACAGGGGCAACTGACATTTTTACTGGTGCCTCCTGTGACTGATCAGATTTGACTTGAGGATTTCCCCCTTTGGCTTGAAACTCAGCTCGGAAACTCTCTCTTTCCAGAATAGTATTATTTAGAGCACGGTAAGCACAAGCCAAGCCCCAAATAAGTCGCACCTCCTTAGATCTATCTAAGCTGCACCATCCCTGACTCAAATACTGGCTTAGTTTCTCGGGATCCCACAGGTGTTCAAGAGTGAAATCCCATGACATTGCCGGCCCCCACGCTTCTAAGATTTTTCCTAAACCTCTCCATATTCCCTGCCAGTCAGCATTATCTGGTTTTGGAGGAGACTTCTGCAAAGAACGAATGTATTGGAGTACATTCAGGGAGATTGATAACATGCACATGGATATGAGCACAAGTATGAGTACTAACTCGGCTTTCGAAAAGCGTGTGGCAAACCGAAAAGACAGCCCAGAAACCGGATTGAACATCGTGTTGTTTGTAAAATTGGCTATTCCGTCTGGGATGTAGTTGTTTGTAAAATTAGCTATTCCATCTGGGATGTAAGTGTCAAAATCCAAATTATACCACATTGAATAAAAGTACCAGGCAGGTGTCTCCATCAGTGCCCTTATTTGGTTATATACGAACACAATTCCACAACAAGAAAGCATGACATTAATAATCGGCCAATACATTGAGAGGATCATAACTGTTTTCAATCCCTTAAACAGAGCAGCTATAATGAAGAGTGGATTCATAGCTGGTAGCTGCTAAGAAAGGAAAAAAAAACAAAAACAACCAAAGAACCAAAACAGAAGACACTCTGTACGGTGTCCAGAGTTTGGCAGACTGCCCAGACTACAATCTAATCTATGAAGGTCAGGTAGCAATGCTTCTGCAGTCTCTGGCTTAAAGAAATCCTGGTGTTTTTTGCTTCTTCCCTACTAACTAACTTTTAACTAATGTTAAAAGCTTTAAAATTGTGCCCGCATCCTCCACCAAAAATCTGTCACGGAGTTATCTAGATCAATCTGTGTCCATGACAGGGGGGGCAGTAGGCCCGTGGGCCCCCGGCCCCTGACAAAGGGGAAGGGAAAAAGGGAAAGGGGTAGGGAGATGGGAGCTGGGCTCAAGGAAACAAACAGAGCAGCGGCAACGATCTAAGGAGTAAAACTTATTTTACTATAATACAATCTAATTGAAATTGAGGCTGTGAACAAGTGAAATAAGAGAGAGAGAAAGAGAGGTTTCCAAAGACCGAGAAGCCTACTTTGAAGTTGAAGGCGCCGCGGCTTGGAAGCACACCCACCCTCGCTGCCAGGCAGTGAGAGAGAGAGAGCGAGCGTCGCTTCCATGACGTATTTTCCTCTCTGACCGTGAGGTCCCCTGGTATGTGTAGTACTTCTTCTCTGTGCTCCACATGATGTTATGATGTGGAATACCAATAGCAAAAATTACAAAACCATGACAGCCATACAGGAGGGCAGTAGCTTACTTCTCTAAACAGCTTGATGAAGTAAGCAAAGGATGGCCTGGATGTCTAAGGGCTGTGGCTGCCTTGGTAATCAATATCCAAGAGGCACGAAAGTTTACAATGGGGCAGAAGATCACTGTATTGGTATCCCACACGGTCTCTACAGTGCTGGAGGTAAAAGGGGGACATTGGCTCTCCCCTCAGAGATTTCTGAAATATCAAGCCATTCTAGTGGAGCAAGATGATGTAGAAATAACAGTAACAAATATTATAAACCCAGCTGCTTTTCTCAGTGGAGTCACAGGGGAACCTGTGTCGCACGACTGTCTAGAGACTATTGAAGCTGTATATTCCAGTTGTGCAGACTTGAAAGAAGAACCATTGGAGGATGCGGAAGATACCTGGTATACAGATGGGAGCAGCTTTGTTCGACAAGGGATTCGTAAGGCAGGATATGCGGTAACAACTGTTGACAAGGTAATAGAGGCTAAAGCCTTGCCTCCGAACACTTCAGCACAGAAAGCTGAAATAATAGCCCTCACAAGGGCTCTAGAATTGGCAAAAGAGAAAAGGATAAACATATGGACTGATTCAAAATATGCCTTTAGTGTTGTTCACGCTCATGGAGCAATATGGAAAGAAAGGGGACTGTTATCAACCCAAGGAAAAGGTATTAAACACGCTGAAGAAATACTTAGACTCCTGGAGGCAGTACAACAGCCGGAGAAAGTTGCTATTATGCACTGTCGATCCCACCAAAAGGGAGACAGTGCTGAAGGAATGGGAAACGCGCTGGCTGACAGAGAAGCAAAGCGAGCGGCAGAGGGTGAGATGGTGGAGGGTTCCCTGATTCCAGATGGTAAAATCCAGGTGGATGGTGAGCCAAAGTACTCAAAAGAGGATTGGAATTTGATAAATGATTTAGAGGGCCAGGTAAAAAAGAAAGGATGGGCCATTACACCACAAGGGAAAATAGTTATTCCAGCAGCCATACTATGGGCTGTGGTGATGTCTGAGCATAGGAAAACCCATTGGGGAGCAGAAGCATTATATAAATACCTTGTTCAACAAGTGGTAGCCCGAAATCTGTACACTACTATTAGACAAGTGACCCAGCAATGTGAAGTTTGTTTACAAAACAATCCTAAAACAGGTCACAAGGTTCAGTTAGGGCAAATAGGGAGAGGGAATTATCCAGGACAACAATGGCAGGTAGATTTCTCAGAACTCCCAAGAAAAGGGGGGTACAGATACATGTTAGTATTAACGGATACCTTTTCAGGATGGCCTGAGGCATACCCTTGCCAAACTAACAAGGCTAGGGAAGTAACAAAGATTTTGTTACAAGAAATAATTCCAAGGTTCGGGGTGCCAGGAACAGTCTCCTCAGATCGAGGCCCGCATTTTATTGCTAAAGTGGTCCAGCAGATCAGTACATTATTGGGAATTAATTGGCAATTGCATACACCTTATAGGCCGCAGTCAAGTGGCCAGGTGGAAAAAATGAATCACTTGATCAAGTTGCAAATAATAAAACTTGGCCAAGAAGTGGAATTCCATGGCCACAAGCACTACCTCTGGCACTCTTGAGAATTCGAACTAAACCCCGAACTAAGGAAGGGCCGAGCCCGTATGAGATTCTCTATGGGCAACCTTATGCAGGGAATTTCTACACAGGTGGGGGATGAGGTGTTGAATAAATATGTGATCAGTCTAATGAGACAATTAAAAAGAATTGAAAGAATGGTATTTGGTACCCCAGCACGGGGTCTGGACAGACCAGTGCACGATATATTGCCCGGCGATTATGTTTATGTTAAATCCCTCTCAGATTCACCTTTGGAACCGAAGTGAGAAGGGCCCTACCAAGTGCTTCTGATCACTCATACGGCAGCTAAGGTGGAAGGACTGATCCCGTGTATACACCACACCCGCCTGAAAAAGAATGCTCGACCACGGTGGACTGTCAAAGAGAAGGAACCTCTTAAACTTAAACTTAAGAAGATAACATGAACATATTATTTCTTATTGTTCATACAGGATCTGCCCTAGCTTGGCAGGATAATGCTTTTATACAAATGACAGAAAATCTTACTCGGGTTATGAATATTTCGGACTGTTGGGTATGTACAGCCTTGCCAAGAGGTGGAGGAATGGAAATCCCTCAATATGGGATTCCATCCACTAACTGGACATTATGGAAAGGGGCAGGAGGTAGACGTAGGTGTACAAATGAGAATATAACTGCAGAAATAAAGGGTCCTAAATTTGAGTTACAACTCTGGGCAAATCATAACATTACAATAACTAGGAGACATGGTATAGGAAAACCAGTAAGTGTAGGGGAATTTAATGTGTCCTTATGGGGTGGAGTACAGTTTTGTAACCCTGAGAGCCCAAGGCAGAGTGAGACAAAGGACCCTTGTTCTAATATTGAATTTTACAAAGGGTCGGAAAAGTGCCCCTTGGGACCAGGGCTGTGGTGGCTTTGTGGTGATGGACAGGCAAGGAAGACTTTACCGAGAAACTGGAGGGGACATTGTGTAGGGGGATATTTAGTGCCTCATACTTCTTTTACAACAAAACAATTCTCCCTCCTGGAATACTGAGAACTCCTTGGAAGAGGGTGAAACGTGTAAATAACCCTCTTATAAAGAAGCCAACTGGCTTTCATAGTTTCGCCAGGTGGTTTATCCCGTATTTAGGAGTAAGTGAATTAGAGAAAGCGATAGTTAATATTTCAGCTACTTTGGAGATTATAGAAAATGCAACTATAGATGCAATACAAGCAGTGCAAGTGGAAGTTGCAACACTAAGTAAGGTAGTACTGCAGAATAGGATGGCACTGGACTTATCAACAGCAAAGGAAGGGGGAGTTTGTGTAGTTATTAATCAGAGCTGCTGTGCTTATATAGATGAGACGCAAAGAGTAGAAATTGATTTGCAGACTATATGGGAACATACAAAAGTGCTCCATCAGGTTTCACTAAATGATACTTCCTTTGGCTTCACTGAATTATGGGAAGAATTGACTAGTTGGCTTCCCAATTTTACATGGGTAAAACAGCTGTTCTTGGCTTGCATTGTAATATCGGTCTTGTTTCGATATGTATAATTTTGCGATGTATGATGTGGCTTTGTAAAGATTCAGGAAACAGCTATGAAGATTGGAAAAGACATAGATTACGGCAGAAGATGGAAAATGGAAGTTACTTCAGGAATTCTCTTTCTAAAAATGGAATCATTTAGCAAAAGATTTTGCTAGGTTCAAGAAAAGGGGGGAATTAAAATCAGGAATTGGGTAAATAGGGGTCCTTTTACATGAAGATTAAGTATCCTAGGCTTTGTGAATATAAAAAGAAAAGGACCAGTAGAACATGTCGACATTTCTGCAGTAAAGACAATGGAGCTGGGCAAACATCGGGGAAAAGTAGCCAAGAAAACTGGTTTTGACTGGTCTGAGTGAAGGAGCTGGGTCAAAGAAGGAAGGTCAACCTGAGGAAGACTTCTGACTTCATTACAACGACCACCGGAGCGAGACCCTCGCTACGAACTGTGCACGCGTCAGTAGGAGGGACAGCATGTAAATAAGTTCCCGGAAAAATAATGAATATGCTAATGATTTGTTTGAGATCTGTTGAATATGTATATGCTTGCTCTATAACTTTCCAACGCTCCTGTCTATCAGTGCACATGATAGGAGGAATGATCCCCCATGTGCCCAGCACTGAATAAACACATACCTGCTTTATAACCTAGCTTTGGTTATAGTCTAATTCCGCACGTCACTGTGTGCACACTCCATCCATGTGCACACAAATGTGTGCAAAACCACATACACTTGTGGAAAGACCTCAAAGCACACAACTGTGTTCATGCACACATACACACGTATGCACACCCATCCCTTTGCACACCCACGTGCATGAAGACACGAGCACAACTCCAGCCTTGCACACAGCCACGTGCACACACACGTGCAAAAGTGTCACCTGCAAACAGGTCTCAGGTTGGCTGTGGGGGAGCTGTATCAGGTCTGAGAAGGTCCTTGAGGAGTTACGGAGCTCTATGAGGGGTGTTGCGGTCGATACAGGGACATGGGGTGGACACGACAACACAACCTGCAGGAGCAGAATGCTGCTATGGAGAAGGCAAGATGTGGGCTACAGGTGGGACACTGGGATATGGGGTGGTATGAGAACATAGGGGGAACGGGAGGATGTGGGGAGCATTTGGGAGTAAAACGGGGAGGGGTGAGGGGGGGCAAGGGCCCGGGGGACAGTGTTGGAGTGCATTTATTTCTTCCTGAGAGGAGACTTGGGGGTCCCTGTGGCCCAACGGTGTGGCCCTGAGCCTTTAGCCCACATGAGCCATAACCCAAGATGACCACATAGCCCTGTATGTGCGTGACCCCATGGCTGCACATGTACCACACCCCCACATGGCCCTGTGACTCCCTGACCCTGCCTGATCCCATCACGATGCGTGACCCCATACCATGTGGCCCAAGAACTCTGGGAACCCTGTCCCCATCATATAACCCCATGGGACAGGGTCTGACCCTACCATACCATCTGACCCCACCACTGCGACACAGAACCCCATCTGACCCCATAACTCATTGTTACCCCATCTGACCTCACGTAAACCCACAGCTGTCACCCTGCAGGACCCCCACGTGACCCACGACCCTGTGTGCTGACCCCATGTGGTCACAGAACCAGCTGCGCGTGGGGAAAAAACATCTCCTCCTCGGGGTGGGGCTGCCCCACAGCTGCCCCAAAGCCATGGGGTGGACTGCAGCCGTACATCTCTGTTTGGAGAGCTGGGAACTGGCTGAAGGGGCCAGAAGGACATGAATGCTTCTGCAGGGAAATACCTGTCACAAGGTTTGCTGGGTTGGTAACTTGTTTCTCTAAGGGGACGGGAACAGAACAAACTGATCCCACGGAGACTGGGAGACTGGAGCTTGTCTGCCGCGGTGCTGCATGGTAATGAGGGAGACTTGAACCACCACATGGAGGAAGGAATGCATGGTGGTGCAGAAGGAGAAGGATGAAGAACAGCAGCAGCGGGATTCCCCTTTTGCACGGTCAGCCACCGCTACGGGACTCTGCAATAAGAAGCTGCACCCAGCTGTGGTCAGCACGGCTCTGTGTGTCAGCTGTGTGATGCTGGAAACCACCTGACCTGTTACGGTTTGGAGAGCGGCAGAGAAAATATTCTAACATCTGCAGGGATGGCACAAGGCAGGGTCAGCATGACAGCTGTGCTGTTTTTCAGCAGACAGATGCTGAGCAGAGCACAGCAGGGCTGACCCCGGCAAGGTGGAGACTGCACACGAGATAAGGCACAGCTGCAGGACTGAGCATGAGACACAGCAAATGCAACAGCTGTAAGAAATCCTGCCCAAGTGATCTACTGGGATGTGGGGAAGCCATACGGTGTTGTGGGGCACTTAAATGATGCCTGTGGCACGGCCATAGGGGCACTCTGGGACAGCTATGGGGCAGAGCCACACCTAGGAGCTGCCTTTACCCAACACCCCCCCCCATCTTTCCCACCAAGATGTGGGTCAGGGACAGATACAGAGTGCCGTTCTACAGCGGCCCCAGAGCCACTCTACAGTACCTCCTGAACGACCCAAGAACAAACCCATCGCTGTCTACAGCCTCATCTGGGGATAAGCTGCTCACAGGGTTATGGGTCATGTGGAGCCTTGGGGTCACGCGGCGTTATATGGGGCTATGGGGTCATGTCGGGTGATGGATCAGGGCTCCACCTTTGGGCCACAGGGAACCCCAATCCCCTCTCAAGAAGAAATCAAAACACGCACTCCAACACAGCCCAACGTCCCCCATTCTTACCCCAAACCACTCCCCACATGCCCCCAGACCTCCTACGTCCCCATGCCACCCCATGTCCCCGCACCCACAAGTCCCACCTTTAGCTCTCACATTGCCTTCTGCGCAGCACTCTACTCCTGCAGGCTGTGCCCCATATCCCCCTCAAATCCTCCCACATCCCTGTGCCCCCATATCCCTCATGTCCCCCACATCACTTTCACCCATGTCTGTGCCCTACACCTTTTCCAGCACTGCATTCCCCTCCTGCAGCAGCCACTCCTGCCCCAGCACCGTGCTGCTGTATGGGATCTGGAGGGAGAGGAGGGTCTGCTATGGGGGTCCTGGAATAGTGATGGCGGTCCTATAAGGAACTGCGTGGGTCTGTGAGATCTCAGGATGGTTCTGGAGTGGGTAAGGCAGGTCTGAGGGAAGAAATATGGGGGTTCAGTGGGAGCCCAGTGGGGGACAGGGCGTGCTGTTTGGGACCGTGTGGTTCTGTGAGGTTTGGGGCCAGCTATTGGGGAAGCTGTACCAGGTCTGAGAATGTCCTTGAGGGCTTCTGGGGCTCTGTGGGGGTGCGGGGTGGCTACAGGGTCTTGGATGGGAAATATTGAGGGGGTATTGGGGCTCTGAGGGAATCATGGGTGGGCGAGGGGCAGCCAGGGGGATGGAAGGGATACCTACAGGAACGCAAGGGGAAGCCAGCCTGAGGCAAGGGGACAGCCAGGGGAAGAAAAGGGAACGTCCCACTAGCTGAGTTCTTCTTTCCAATCCACATCTTCTACTTCCCAACTTAGCTGCAAATCTGCCAGAGGAGCTGCAGTCCCGCTGCCCGTCTCCTGCCTGTTTCAGAAAGAGCTGCACGTTAGCGGGGTGCAATTGCCATTAAAAAGCCAACTCCACAATTGCAGTCACAAAACCATCCCCTTCAGTATCTGTAACAGATGCAGACAACCATGCCCTTGCACAGGAATCATTCCCACAGAGCAAGGGAAGTCCTTCGCTGTCTTAGGGTGTGAGTAACAGAGGAAGAGCTTAAAAGCCTTCAAAACAGGCTATCAAGGCACCGACTTTGGAAGCTAAATACACCTTCTACTTCAAGAATCAGCAAGATGAACAAATGCACCTTGCTGCTGGAGAGGGCTGCGCTGCATCTCCTGGTGCCACCCTTGGCTTGTCATCGTGCTGCCCATCCACAGCACACTTGGAAGGGCCGCAGCCTTGCAAGAAAGAACAGAGAGCAAAGAGCTCTGCCTGCATTTCCTCTTAGCACACAGAGATGAGCCGTACAGCCCTTGCTCTCACAACACACACCTCTTCTCTTACCAGCTGCTTTCATACCTGCACAGTGCTGTTCAAAGCCCTCCTCCAGCTCTCCCTTCACAACGCAACATGCAGTCTCTCCCCAGCGACAAGCTTTGGGCTGTTTGATGCCTGTGCCATCATGGGGACCTGCAGAACAAACCTTGGACTTAAGAAGTTTATGAGACAAGCGCTCTGTCTGGCAAAATTCACCATCTGAAGCACTTTAAATAAGCAATATCTTGAAAGCCCAGGATCACAGAATCACAGAATCGTAGGGGTTGGAAGGGACCTCCAGAGATCATTGAGTCCATCCCCCCTGCCAAAGCAGGTTCCCTACACCAGGTCGCACAGCTCGGCGTCCAGGCGGGTCTGGAATATCTCCAGAGAAGGAGACTCCACAGCCCCCCTGGGCAGCCTGTTCCAGTGCTCCGTCACCCTCACCAGAAAGAAGTTCTCGCGCACATTAGTGTGGAACTTCCCACGCTCCAGTTTCTGGCCGTTTCCCCTTGTCCTGTCTCCACACACTGCTGAAAGGAGTCTGGCCTCACCACTTTGCCCCCCACACCTTAGATATTTATAGACCTGGATCAGGTCCCCTCTCAGTCTTCTTTTCTCAAGGCTAAACAGACCCAGGTCACTTAGCCTTTCTTCATCGGGGAGATGCTCCACGCCCTTGGCCATCTTTGTGGCCCTCCGCTGGACTCTTTCCAAGAGATCCCTGTCTTTTTTGTACTGGAGAACCCAGAACTGGACACAGTACTCCAGATGAGGCCTTACCAGGGCAGAGTAGAGGGGGACGATCACCTCCCTTGACCTGCTGGCCACGCTCTTTTTAATGCAGCCCAGATTGCCATTGGCCTTTTTGGCCACGAGGGCACACTGCTGGCTCATGGCCAGCCTGTCGTCCACCAGGACACCCAGGTCCCTCTCTGCAGAGCTCTTCTCCAGCAGGTCACCCCCCAGCCTGTACTGCTGCATGCAATTATTCCTCCCTAGGTGCAAGACTCTACACTTGCTTTTGTTAAACCTCATCCTGTTTCTTACCGCCCAGCTCTCCAGCCTGTCCAGCTCTCACTGAACGGCAGCACAGCCTTCAGGCGTGTCAGCCAATCCTCCCAACTTTGTATCACCAGAAAACTTGCTGAGGGTGGCCGCTATCCCCTCGTCAAGCTCACTGATGAAGACGCTGAACAAGACTGGACCCAGCACCGACCCCTGGGGAACACTGCTAGTTACGGGTCTCCAACCGGACTCTGCACCGCCAACAACAACCCTCTGCGCTCTACCAGTCAGCCAGTTCTCAACCCACCTCACTGTCCACTCATCTGTCCCTATCCTATCCCACCCACGGCCCCCTAGAGACACATAACCCCCATAAACCCTATCACAGATCCATATCCCTATATGGATCTGCGTGACACATCAGGAGATGCTAAACTAAACCTGCAGCCTTCTCCAAAATGGAACGACTCTTCAGAACCGGCTGGAGGGGGAGCAAAGACACACGGAGGTCTGACAGCTTTGAACCAAACCAGGGCCACGAACGCTGAGAACTACAAACACGGAGAAATTCTGCATGCACACCGATCAAACGGCATCACAGATCAACACCGCCTTACCTCCTCCGCACCAGCAGGCTCTGCAATGCCCCAAAACGTCTCGTGGCAGTCTGTGAGGAACGGCCCTGCACAACACGCACAGTCACGCAGCCTCTCCTCCTCCTGCTCCTCCAGGCGCCGCATTCCTTCCTCTGGCACACACAGCTCAGCTGCTGCTGCTGCAGGCAGTGCTTCCTGTGCCTGCCCAGCCTAAAGCCAGCAGACAACGTTAGCGGATGCCTGCTGCTCAGATACGAGCACAAGTGCTGGGGGAGAATCACCGCAAAGCACAGACTGAATCGCTGCTACCTTGCAGGGAGGAAAGGCTGAGATGCACAACGTCCTCACCTGCTGGCTTGTTGGAAGGGGAGGTTCAGCAGCAGCTCGACTTGTGAGTAAGTCCTCCAGAAACCTTTCTTCCTGATCAGGAGACTGGATACTGAAACCTTCTCCAAAGTCATTCTTTAACAGTGTCTATACCTGAAGCCCAAGGAGAAAACACGGTTCAGATTTAAGACCACAAAACAGTCCTATTCTATTCCAATAACCTTCAATTCTGATTTAAGTTTCACGACCAGCATTTCACCCACCCTGATATGGAAGGGGGAAAGGGAAGGGGGAAGTGAGGGAGAGCCTTCTAGCCCCACATGCCCTTCTAGCCCACTCTATAGCCCCATATCACCCTATGGCCCCACACAGCCCCTTATAGAACCATATCCCCCATACACCCCCTATAGCCCCAGATCTCCCTATATCCCCAAATAACACCCCAAAGCCACCCTATATCCCTCCACAGCCGCCCCACAACCCCTTATAGCACAACATCCCTCTCTAAAGCACCCCCTACCCCCTACCATCCTATACCCTCCCACAGTCCGCCACAACCCCCTATAGCTCCATATCGCTCTATAAACCCACTATTGCCCCATATCTCCCTATATCCCCCACAGACCCCTGTAGCCCCGTAGCCCACTAGAAACTTCTTATTGCCCACCCACAGCCACCTAGAGGCACATATCCCCCATAACCCTCCCATCGCCCACCCAGAGCACCCTACAGCCCCTCCAGAGAACCATATAGCTCCCCCCACAGCCCCCTACGGCCCCTTATCGCCCCTACAGCCCCCTAGCTCCCTACAGACCCCAATGCCCAGCATCAGCCCTATATCCCCTCCACAGTCCCCTATATCCTCTACAGAGCCCCATCTCTGTCCCAAATCCCCCTATACCCCTTCTATCGTTCCACACAGCTTCCTGTGGCCTCATGTCCCCCCTATAAAAACAATAAAGCTCCCCAGAGCCCCATATATCCCTACATCCACCACTATAGCCCCCCTAGCACTGTACAGCCCCATATCCTCCTATAAGCCCTGCACAGCTCTATATCCCTCTATAGCCCCCCCAAAGCCCCCTCTAGCCCCCCATCTCTCCCGATAGCCTCCACACACCCCCATATCCTCCTATATATCAGCTATCTACATCCCCATATCCCCCTATTGCCCACAACAGTCCCCATACTCCCTTCACAGCTAATTATTTCCTCATATCTCTTGGTATCCCCCCACAGCCCACTACAACCCCATATCCCCCAGTATCCACCCCTATATACACCCCACTGCCTCCTATAGCCCCATATTACCCTACACCCCCCTATAGCCCCACACTACCCTACACCCCCCCCACAGCCCCACCACATCTCTCCCAATGCCCCCTATACCCACAGACCACCTCAGCCCCGGGAGGCACCGGGAGCAGCGCTGGACGGCTCGGGGGGACACGGCCCGGATGCGGGCAGCAGCGTTGCGGAGCTGGGGCTCCTCTCCCCGTCCCCGTCCCCGTCCCCGTCCCGGAGCCGTTCTCCCGCACACCTCCGGCGCCGCCGTCCTCAGCACCGCTCCCGGCGTGCCGCGCTTCCGTCCAGGTGCTGCCCGGACAGCTCCGGCGCGCAGCGGCTGCAGCGACGCTGCCGTGAGGGGCGGCCCGGGCTGCGGCAGCGGCGCCGGCTGAGGGCAGAGCCGGGCGGCCCCGAGCCGGCTGCCAACGGCCGCTCCCGCGCGCTGCGCCTCAGCCAATCGGAGCCGGCGGTGCTGCCGCCGACCAATGAGAGGCCGGGGGCGGGCCAGAGCTGTCGCTGACCAATGAGAGGCACGATCGGGCCGGAACTGCCGCTAACCAATGAGAGGCCGGGGGCGGGGCGGAGCGGCGGTGGGGGTGGGGCTTGGGGTCTGGTTGGTTGCTGCAGGGGATGGGATGTGGGATTGGGATCGGGATCGGGATTGGGATTAGGGGTGAGGTATTGGGATTGACAGGTGGGAGGTGGGTTTGGGATGAGGGATTGGGAATGAGATTTGGAATTGGGATTGGGACGTGGGCTTTAGGATGTGGGATTGGGATGTGGGGTTAAAGCATTACGTTGGATGTGGGATTTAGGATGTGAGATTTGGGATTGGGATGTGGGGTGTGGGGGTATGGATATGCAATGGATACGGGATGGGATATCGGGAAGTGGGATATACATGGGATGGACTTGGAGTGCATATGGGATGGACTTGGAGTGCATATGGGATCATAGGATTGTAGAATCACAGAATTGCTCAGGTCGGAAAAGACCTTCAAGGTCATCAGATCCAACTGCAGCCCAGCCATGCTATCAATCCAGTCTGTCCAGCTCCCTCTGCAGTGCCTTTCTCCCCTCCAGCAGGTCAGCACTCCCTCCCAACTCGGGGCTGTCTGTGAACTTACCGAGGGTGCACTCAACCCCCTCACCAAGATGGCTGATAAAGGTGTTCAGTAGGAGCGGCCCCAGTGCTGAGCCCTGGGGGACGCCACTCGTGACCGGCCGCCGACTGCAAAAGGCTGCTCTGGGTGTGCAGGCTTGGCTGAGTGCCTGTCTGAAGACAAAACTGCCAGGACCCAAACTAAGGCAGAGGAGCCATGACACGTGAGGTATCTTTATGGCTGTCTGTACATCTGCACAGCAGGCCCAGCTGCCCCTGCTTCCCCCCTCCGTGGGAGCTGCCCCTGCTGCCGCTCCCGGAGTCTCTTCTGGCCGCAGTGACCCGATGCGATTCCCCTCCACCCGACCGTGCCCTGCCTGCTGCCCATCCCCACAGCAATTCACGGTACCGGCACGGGCAGCGCAGGTGAGCTGTGTGAATAGCCCTCTGCATCTCGCTGCACAAAGGACTGCAGGGAGACAGGAGGGCTGGGGCTGGTGGTGGCAGCTGAGGGACACGGCCACCTGCGGTGCCCCATCCTGCCCCAGAGGTGGGCACGCGGAGCTGGGGAGCTGTGACACAGCACAAATGACTGCAGGCTGAGGTACACAGCAAAGGGAACACAAAGCATTTAATAACCTACCATAGAAAACAACAAATAACAGAAACAACAATATTCCTAACATTCCCATCCCACAACAATTGAGCACCCAGACAGTGTCCCATCCCACTGCAGTGATGACTTTGGAGGACGGCTCTGTTCTGGAGGGAGGGATGGGGCCGCTGCTGGTGCCCCTGGAACGCTGCCGCTGCTGCCTGGTGCTGCGGGGCTGGCGAGGAGCGCGGGGTTACGGGTAGCCGTACTTGTGGGCTATGGCCATGTCTACCTCCCGCTGCACCAGGAACTGCACGGGGCCGATCTTCATCTGGTGGGCCGCCCGCTGCCGCTCCTCCTGGGCCAGCTTCTTCATGCGCTGCCGCTCGGGCCGCTGCTCGGGTGTGATGGGCAGCGACTCCTCCAGCGCTGTGGGTGCCGCACCGCTACCCGCCTGGGGCCCCACGCAGGGCACAAAGTCCACGGGACGCTGTGGCCGAGGCTGCTGCTGGTGCAGCTGGGATGGTGGGACCCTCCGCAGCGGTGAGCTCCTCCGCGGGGATGGACGCAGGCCGCTCGGTGCCGTCTTCTTGGCAGGATCCTCCTCTCGCGCCGTGCTGCCTGGAGGTGCCAGCCCTGCCTTGTCTGCGCCTCTGTCTCGGGGCTGGAGGGCAGCAGGGCCGGCGCTGGGTGTGGCTTGGGGCTGCACAGAGGGTGGCTGGCGCATCGGCCCCACCGCAGTCACCCTCTGCCCCAGCGGGTGCACGGCCTGGATGGACTCATGCAAGTGCACGTGCAGCTCGCTGGCAGTGCCCACTTCCCTGCTGCTGCTGGCTCCTGCGCTGACCCCTGACAGCTTCCCTTGGTGTTTGCGGCCTTTTCTTTCTGTTCTTTCTCTGCGTGGCGGCAGCTTCCTTTTCTTGGCTGGAGCGCTGCTGGTGGGCTGCTCCTGCTGGGAACTCTCCCCTTTCTGGGGGCTGCCAGCAGGCGCAGGGCGCTTGGCCCGCTTGGTGCTGCCCCTGTTTTCCTTATCTGCCGCCCGGCAGATAGCAGAACCCGGTGACGGTGGCGACTGAGCCTGACCCACCCGGGGCTGCCTTGGCTGCACCTCCTCGATGGGCTGTGCGGTTTGGGCTGAGGGAGGTGTGGTGACAGCCAGGGGAGTCGGCTGTGGACTGAGCCGGGCACTCGCTGGTGGCACGACGGGGTGCAGCTGTGACAGCCCACACTGCAGCTCAGGCAGGAACCCAGGGGATGGTGGAAGCCCCCAGAAGGGGTCAGTGGGGGTCCCGGTGGCAGCCTGTGCCTCCGTGCTGAGCTCTCTGCTGTCCCTGGGGTTGTTAGGGAGCTCAGCGATGAAGCATCCTGGGGCAGGGCTGCTGGGCTTCTCGTGGGGGACCTCAGCAGCTTTTGCCACGTCTGAAAAAGCAAGAACATCCCCCAAAATGGTGATGATAGCCTTCCCACACCCACTCTGTGCAAACACACACCTGTGAGCTCTGCAGCCCCCAAACTCACCACTGAACCAAGAGAGCAAACCCGGAATGTCCGTGATGTCCTCTGGCACATCCGAGTTGGTCACCACTGCTGGGAAAAGCAAGCAAATCCCAAAGGGTCAATGCCAGCTCTCCCATACCATCTTCATGGTAAGGGATCTCTGGTGGACGTTGGGTTCCCATTACAAATCAGGACAGGAAAGGTAACAGTAAATTCCGGGGATTAAGACCCCAAGCAACACACCATGAGAACTGTCCCAGGAAAGAACACACAGGAAGCCTAACTAGAGAAGGACAGTGCACCAAGCCCAGATGCCTGCTGTGTGTCTGTACCTCTCTTGGGTGCTGGGCCACACTCTGTGCTCCTCCCCTGGCTTTCTGCAAGGCTGCGCTTTGCTGGAAGGCTGCTTGCATCAGCTTCTGACAGAAAGGAGACAAGAAAGACATGAAGAGCATCTCACTGGAGGAAGATTTGAGCACAGCCAACCACAAACTTCTGGTCTTCAAGAGCACTTTCTTCAGTTTGCCTTTCTGCTGCCACAACATTCTGCCATTTCTGCAGTCAGCACAGATCTGCAGTGTCCTTTCTTCTCTCCTCCATCACACACGCTACCCTTCATGCAGCCCTACTTAGAGGCAAGTACCCGCACCACAGCTCACAAGAGCTTCTTACCTGCGGAGGCTTTCCGTTTCCCCCCTTGCCCCGCACCATTCCATGGATGTGGAGGCTCTGTCCCTACAACAACAGATCATGTGTTGATTTCACAGATAACTGCAAGCAGCAGAAATATTGTCCAGTAAGCCCATATCCCCCCCAGAAAACAGAAAGATGCTACTTTGACAGCCCAAACACAATCTGTTTGCTCACTTTTCACTGCTCCCTCCTGCACTCCAAATCACTGGTTGCTTAACATCCCCTCCAGCACTGCCCCCACCCAGAAGTAATACTCAAATACCTCCTACTTCATGACAGAAGGCTGAGGAAACTCACTTTTACCTGGCAGTAAGGACAGTCCGTCCCCATTGCATCCCTCTGTGTGCTGAAAGGGGCCGTTGGATCTCAGGCAGCCTGCTGGCTGCAGTTCCCAAACGCAGGGAACCGCGCCGCGCTGCGTCTGAAGAGAGAAAGGAAGAAACGTTGGAGGGAACGGGCAGCCAAGGTTTGCAGAGAGGTTCCAGATCGTGCCAGAGATGGGATATCAGAGTGCTGAGACATCATTTATCACTAAGGGAAAATACAGCCCGAGCCATGTCCACGCCATTAGCCCAGGCTGTCAGCAGTGCGCGCAGAACCCAACCGGTTATTGAGGCCACAAAGGAGCAGTAGGGCTCTCCCCGCTCCACCCTTTCCCTTAAAAATGAGAAAAAAGGAAGAAAACCAAGCAAAAGAAACCCAGGCACACCTTTCCACTCACAGAGCAGAAACAGAAATAGCAGTCATCTCTTTGCTGAGACATGGCTGGTGAAGTCTCAGAGGAAGCTGAAGCTCCAAGGGCTCTCTCCACAGGAACTTGCCCCACTCTTGCCAAGACCGGACTTCACTCTTCCTAAGACCGCCTCGATCCCTGAAATCTCCTTCTGGACAGGAACCCTGCAGAAAGTAGCAACAAGTGAAAAATCGTGAGGAAGAAGCATTTTCCCATCTTCCTTCTGCCATGCAGCTTAGTCTCTTGAGGAGGGCAATGTCTGGAAATCAGCTGGCTGCAAGAGCTGCCCAATGCTAGCTCCAGCTTGCGTCTGTGTGCCATGGCTTGTGTCAGCAAGTGCTCTTCTCCATCTCCTCAGCAGCTCTGCACCCAGCCATCCGTGGGGCAGTGAGGCACAAGTTGCTCTCTGTGAAGTCTGCGCTCTGCTTCCTTTTTAATGTCTGACATGAAGCTGGGGGCCCGGCAGCAATTTTCCAGGGGAGGAATGACATTGCATCATCCTCACCGAATCGCGGAATGGAATCTCAACAAGAACCCATTTCCCTGGAAGCAGCCATTCTTAAGGGCACTGCTGGAGCTGGGAACTCCTTCCCAGCCCAGCTTTTCTGCTGAGACACCTCCCGGCAACCACCCAGCACCAGACCCGGCTCACCTGCTCGGCCTGCTCAGCCCAAGCTGTGCCCAGCTCACGCACACGCCGCAGCGCTGCTTCTGACGGGCTCTCACAGGGTGATCCGCACCAAGGAGGGCCCAGAGCTCAGTCTGCGTGCAGCACGCTCACCAGAGCACCAGCTCTGCTCCCCAGCTGTGGCACAAACGCTCCCACCCCGGCAACGGTTGTGACCTCAGCCAGTGCCCGCATCGCTTCTGGGCTTTCATCACAGGCGAAGGAAATGGACGCCTCCTAGATCCAAACTGCAGGAAACCAACACCAGGGTCATCCAATGGGGTTATCTGAAGTGAAATAACAGAGAATTGAAGATGACTCCTGGGCAGCCCAATAAAAACCCAATAAAAACCAGTGAAGGCCAACATGGCCTCATAGTGGTCAATGGAGTCCCACAGGAACCTGTAGGAAACAAAACCCAGGACTGGTGCTGGCATCTCTGGTTGGTGTTTGAAGCCCCTGGGCTGATGTCAGATTCTCAGGCTGTGGGCTGTGGCTTCAAGTCCCAGGGCAGTGCTGGCCTCCCTGGCTGCGTCTGTGCCTTTAGGCCATTGGGCCGGTGCCGGCCTCTCTGTTGTGGCTGTGGCTTTAAGTCCCTGAACTGGTTCCAGCCTTTCAGTCTGTGGCTTTAGGCCTTGGGGTCGATGCCAGCCTGTCTGGCCGTGGATGTGACTTCAGGCCTCGGGGCTGGCGCTGGTTTCTCAGCCTGGGGCTGGGGCTTCAGGCAGGGGCTGGTGTAGGCCTCTCTGGCTGTGACTTCAGGCCCTCGGGCTGGTGCCGGCCTCTCTAACTGTGGCCGTGGCTTTAAGCCCCTGGGCTGTTTCAAGCCTTTCAAGCTGTGCCTTTAGTCCCCAGGGCCTTTTTCAGCCTGTCTGGCTGTGGCTCTGGCTTTAATCCCCATGGCCGCTGTCAGCCTCTCAGGCTGTGGCTTTAGGGCCTGGGGTCAGTGCTGGCCTCTTTTTTTTGTGCCTTTAGGTCCCAGGGCCAGTGCTGGGCTCTCTCATTGTGGCTTTAGGCCTTGGGGCTGGTGCGGCCTCTCTAACTCTGGCTTTGGCCTCAGGGCCCAGGGCTGGTACCAGCCTGTCTGGCTGTGGATGTGGCTTTATCAGTCTCATCAAGCCATGCTCGAATCTGACCGTCATAATCGAGCGAGACGGACTCCGAGCCAAGTTGGAGAGTGAGAGCATTGGAACCAACCAATCCGATCAACCACAGGAGGCACCAGATTGAATGTCAGTTGCCCTGTAAGAGGGTGGAAAATGAAACGAATTTAGACTCAGTTAGAACAGAAGGAAGAGGAGGAGGGGCAAGTAGAAGAAGCAGTCAATGTAAGACAAGAGGAAAGAGGTCCAGAGGAGTGGCTTCGAGATCCAGGGGAAGCGCCTCTGAGTCCAGGTGAGGGGCCCTCAGTAAGACCACGGGTCACCAACGCCAAGGAGGGCAAGAAGTCCTGAAAGAATAGGAGGTGAGCAAGACATGATAACTATTGTCGATCGATCTCTGAAAATGAATGAAATTTGAGGCCTAAGAAAAGACTTTTCACGACACCCGAATGAGCCTATCGTCACTGGTTACTTTGATGTTGGGGACAACAGTGTGTGGCTAGATGGTAGAGAAGCTCGCCAACTGGGTGGCATTGCTAGGGACTCAGCCAGTAACATTTAACCCCTCTATGAGCTTGTGTTTCAGCCATCACAAAGGTAGCTGAAAAGCTGGACAGAATGGAGAGCAAACAAGAAGATATAATGGATGAACTGTCTACCATGACATGTGGAAACAGCTGAAGGATGAACAAAAATTCCAAAATACCCTAGAAAACCAAGGGTAAGAATCATGGAAAGAAGACCGACGACAACATGGAAGAGGACTTTATTGTCCCTAGTAGAAGAAAGAAGCCACCTCAGGTGTCTCAGGCCACAATGCCTGAGCGCCGGTGGTAAAGACTTGACCCTAGCTCAGTTCATGCATGACAAGGGACGTCAGTCCCTCCAGGGCCTCCAGACAGGACCGGAGGCCCTATGTAGAATTGATGATGTTCTGGTCCCGAAAAAATATCCAGAGAGTTATGGCCCCTAGTCGACATGGGCAGGAAACGGTGAGAATTTATGGAGATCCAACTAAATTCAGTGGTAACAGAGTGACGATTGGAGGTTTTGAGGGACAGACCCATTCCAGTCACCCAAACCTGGTTAAAACTGGGGGTCGGGCATCTCCCATCTTGGGAATATAAGGTGTCTGTTGCCCCAGTCACAGAATCACAGAATTGTAGGGGTTGGAAGGGACCTCCAGAGATCATCGAGTCCAACCCCCTGCCAAAGCAGGTTTCCTACACCAGGTCGCACAGCTCGGCGTCCAGGCGGGTCTGGAATATCTCCAGAGAAGGAGACTCCACAACCCCCCTGGGCAGCCTGTTCCAGTGCTCCGTCACCCTCACCGTAAAGAAGTCCAAGAATATATTCTGGGCATAGATATCCTGTGCGGTCTGGCTCTCCAAACGACTGTGGGAGAGTTCAGGCTCCGACAAAGGTGTATTAGTGTCCGGGCAGTACAGGCAATACTGAGAGGCCATGCAAAACATGAGCCTATTTGTCTGCCAAAACCGTGCCGGATTACTAATGTAAGGCAATATAGACTCCCGGGTAGGCAAGAGGAAATAGCAAGAACAGTGCAGGAATTGGAAAAAGTGGGTATTATAAGACCTGCACATAGCCCGTATAATTCCCCCATATGGCCAGTGCAGAAGTCGGATGGAACATGGAGAATGACAGTAGACTATAGAGAACTGAACAAGGTCACGCTGCCTATTCATGCGGCCATACCTAATATTGCCTCCTTAATGGACACATTGAGTAGGGAAATCAAAACATACCATCGTGTCTTAGATTTGGCAAATGCATTTTTCAGTATTCCGACTGCTGAAGAATCACATCAGTTTGCGTTTACATGGGAAGACAGGCCGCATAAAGTGGGCCTTTGCAAACTCACATGCAAACACCTCCTTCCACGCCCCCATCTGCATACAGACATGTGTAACCCCCTCCTTGCACGCATCCATGTGCCTCTGTGCATGTGCCAGCACACCCTTGCACATGCATCTGAATGCACGTGTGCAGAACCCTTCACGCACGTGCAAATACTTCCCCGCACGCATTCCTGTGCATTCACACACACGTGCAAGCACACCCTTGCACAGCCCTGTGTGCACACTCCATCCATGTGCACACAAATGTGTGCAAAACCACACTGCCTTGTGCAAAGACCTTGATGTACACACCCGTGTTCATGCACACACACGTGTGCACACCCATCCCTTTGCACACCCACGTGCATGAAGACACGAGCACAACTCCAGCCTTGCACACAGCCATGTGCACACACACGTGCAAAAGTGTCACCTGCAAACAGGTCTCAGGTTGGCTGTGGGGGAGCTGTATCAGGTCTGAGAAGGTCCTTGAGGAGTTACGGAGCTCTATGAGGGGTGTTGCGGTCGATACAGGGACATGGGGTGGACACGACAACACAACCTGCAGGAGCAGAATGCTGCTATGGAGAAGGCAAGATGTGGGCTACAGGTTGGGACACTGGGATATGGGGTGGTATGAGAACATAGGGGGAACGGGAGGATGTGGGGAGCATTTGGGAGTAAAACGGGGAGGGGTGAGGGGGGGCAAGGGCCCGGGGGACAGTGTTGGAGTGCATTTATTTCTTCCTGAGAGGGGACTTGGGGGTCCCTGTGGCCCAACGGTGTGGCCCTGAGCCTTTAGCCCACATGAGCCATAACCCAAGATGACCACATAGCCCTGTATGTGCGTGACCCCATGGCTGCACGTGTACCACACCCCCACATGGCCCTGTGACTCCCTGACCCTGCCTGATCCCATCACGATGCGTGACCCCATACCATGTGGCCCAAGAACTCTGGGAACCCTGTCCCCATCATATAACCCCATGGGACAGGGTCTGACCCTACCATACCATCTGACCCCACCACTGCGACACAGAACCCCATCTGACCCCATAACTCATTGTTACCCCATCTGACCTCACGTAAACCCACAGCTGTCACCCTGCAGGACCCCCACGTGACCCACGACCCTGTGTGCTGACCCCATGTGGTCACAGAACCAGCTGCGCGTGGGGAAAAAACATCTCCTCCTCGGGGTGGGGCTGCCCCACAGCTGCCCCAAAGCCATGGGGTGGACTGCAGCCGTACATCTCTGTTTGGAGAGCTGGGAACTGGCTGAAGGACATGAATGCTTCTGCAGGGAAATACCTGTCACAAGGTTTGCTGGGCTGGTAACTTGTTTCTCTAAGGGGACGGGAACAGAACAAACTGATCCCACGGAGACTGGGAGACTGGAGCTTGTCTGCCGCGGTGCTGCATGGTAATGAGGGAGACTTGAACCACCACATGGAGGAAGGAATGCATGGTGGTGCAGAAGGAGAAGGATGAAGAACAGCAGCAGCGGGATTCCCCTTTTGCACGGTCAGCCACCGCTACGGGACTCTGCAATAAGAAGCTGCACCCAGCTGTGGTCAGCACGGCTCTGTGTGTCAGCTGTGTGATGCTGGAAACCACCTGACCTGTTACGGTTTGGAGAGCGGCAGAGAAAATATTCTAACATCTGCAGGGATGGCACAAGGCAGGGTCAGCATGACAGCTGTGCTGTTTTTCAGCAGACAGATGCTGAGCAGAGCACAGCAGGGCTGACCCCGGCAAGGTGGAGACTGCACACGAGATAAGGCACAGCTGCAGGACTGAGCATGAGACACAGCAAATGCAACAGCTGTAAGAAATCCTGCCCAAGTGATCTACTGGGATGTGGGGAAGCCATACGGTGTTGTGGGGCACTTAAATGATGCCTGTGGCACGGCCATAGGGGCACTCTGGGACAGCTATGGGGCAGAGCCACACCTAGGAGCTGCCTTTACCCAACACCCCCCCCCATCTTTCCCACCAAGATGTGGGTCAGGGACAGATACAGAGTGCCGTTCTACAGCGGCCCCAGAGCCACTCTACAGTACCTCCTGAACGACCCAAGAACAAACCCATCGCTGTCTACAGCCTCATCTGGGGATAAGCTGCTCACAGGGTTATGGGTCATGTGGAGCCTTGGGGTCACGCGGCGTTATATGGGGCTATGGGGTCATGTCGGGTGATGGATCAGGGCTCCACCTTTGGGCCACAGGGAACCCCAATCCCCTCTCAAGAAGAAATCAAAACACGCACTCCAACACAGCCCAACGTCCCCCCTTCTTACCCCAAACCACTCCCCACATGCCCCCAGACCTCCTACGTCCCCATGCCACCCCATGTCCCCGCACCCACAAGTCCCACCTTTAGCTCTCACACTGCCTTCTGCGCAGCACTCTACTCCTGCAGGCTGTGCCCCATATCCCCCTCAAATCCTCCCACATCCCTGTGCCCCCATATCCCTCATGTCCCCCACATCACTTTCACCCATGTCTGTGCCCTACACCTTTTCCAGCACTGCATTCCCCTCCTGCAGCAGCCACTCCTGCCCCAGCACCGTGCTGCTGTATGGGATCTGGAGGGAGAGGAGGGTCTGCTATGGGGGTCCTGGAATAGTGATGGCGGTCCTATAAGGAACTGCGTGGGTCTGTGAGATCTCAGGATGGTTCTGGAGTGGGTAAGGCAGGTCTGAGGGAAGAAATATGGGGGTTCAGTGGGAGCCCAGTGGGGGACAGGGCGTGCTGTTTGGGACCGTGTGGTTCTGTGAGGTTTGGGGCCAGCTATTGGGGAAGCTGTACCAGGTCTGAGAATGCCCTTGAGGGCTTCTGGGGCTCTGTGGGGGTGCGGGGTGGCTACAGGGTCTTGGATGGGAAATATTGAGGGGGTATTGGGGCTCTGAGGGAATCATGGGTGGGCGAGGGGCAGCCAGGGGGATGGAAGGGATACCTACAGGAACGCAAGGGGAAGCCAGCCTGAGGCAAGGGGACAGCCAGGGGAAGAAAAGGGAACGTCCCACTAGCTGAGTTCTTCTTTCCAATCCACATCTTCTACTTCCCAGCTTAGCTGCAAAACTGCCAGAGGAGCCGCAGTCCCGCTGCCCGTCTCCTGCCTGTGTCAGAAAGAGCTGCACGTTAGCGGGGTGCAATTGCCATTAAAAAGCCAACTCCACAATTGCAGTCACAAAACCATCCCCTTCAGTATCTGTAACAGATGCAGACAACCATGCCCTTGCACAGGAATCATTCCCACAGAGCAAGGGAAGTCCTTCGCTGTCTTAGGGTGTGAGTAACAGAGGAAGAGCTTAAAAGCCTTCAAAACAGGCTATCAAGGCACCGACTTTGGAAGCTAAATACACCTTCTACTTCAAGAATCAGCAAGATGAACAAATGCACCTTGCTGCTGGAGAGGGCTGCGCTGCATCTCCTGGTGCCACCCTTGGCTTGTCATCGTGCTGCCCATCCACAGCACACTTGGAAGGGCCGCAGCCTTGCAAGAAAGAACAGAGAGCAAAGAGCTCTGCCTGCATTTCCTCTTAGCACACAGAGATGAGCCGTACAGCCCTTGCTCTCACAACACACACCTCTTCTCTTACCAGCTGCTTTCATACCTGCACAGTGCTGTTCAAAGCCCTCCTCCAGCTCTCCCTTCACAACGCAACATGCAGCCTCTCCCCAGCGACAAGCTTTGGGCTGTTTGATGCCTGTGCCATCATGGGGACCTGCAGAACAAACCTGGGACTTAAGAGGTTTATGAGACAAGCGCTCTGTCTGGCAAAATTCACCATCTGAAGCACTTTAAATAAGCGATTTCTTGAAAGCCCTGGATCACAGAATCACAGAATCGTAGGGGTTGGAAGGGACCTCCAGAGATCATTGAGTCCATCCCCCCTGCCAAAGCAGGTTCCCTACACCAGGTCGCACAGCTCGGCGTCCAGGCGGGTCTGGAATATCTCCAGAGAAGGAGACTCCACAGCCCCCCTGGGCAGCCTGTTCCAGTGCTCCGTCACCCTCACCAGAAAGAAGTTCTCGCGCACATTAGTGTGGAACTTCCCACGCTCCAGTTTCTGGCCGTTTCCCCTTGTCCTGTCTCCACACACTGCTGAAAGGAGTCTGGCCTCACCACTTTGCCCCCCACACCTTAGATATTTATAGACCTGGATCAGGTCCCCTCTCAGTCTTCTTTTCTCAAGCCTAAACAGACCCAGGTCACTTAGCCTTTCTTCATCGGGGAGATGCTCCACGCCCTTGGCCATCTTTGTGGCCCTCCGCTGGACTCTTTCCAAGAGATCCCTGTCTTTTTTGTACTGGAGAGCCCAGAACTGGACACAGTACTCCAGATGAGGCCTTACCAGGGCAGAGTAGAGGGGGACGATCACCTCCCTCGACCTGCTGGCCACGCTCTTTTTAATGCAGCCCAGATTGCCATTGGCCTTTTTGGCCACGAGGGCACACTGCTGGCTCATGGCCAGCCTGTCGTCCACCAGGACACCCAGGTCCCTCTCTGCAGAGCTCTTCTCCAGCAGGTCACCCCCCAGCCTGTACTGCTGCATGCAATTATTCCTCCCTAGGTGCAAGACTCTACACTTGCTTTTGTTAAACCTCATCCTGTTTCTTACCGCCCAGCTCTCCAGCCTGTCCAGCTCTCACTGAACGGCAGCACA
This sequence comes from Alectoris magna, assembly GCA_030625065.1. Taxonomy (NCBI): domain Eukaryota; kingdom Metazoa; phylum Chordata; class Aves; order Galliformes; family Phasianidae; genus Alectoris; species Alectoris magna. The sequence continues at coordinate 9,980,410 of CM060577.1, read as the reverse complement.
GCCTTCAGGCGTGTCAGCCAATCCTCCCAACTTTGTATCACCAGAAAACTTGCTGAGGGTGGCCGCTATCCCCTCGTCAAGCTCACTGATGAAGACGCTGAACAAGACTGGACCCAGCACCGACCCCTGGGGAACACTGCTAGTTACGGGTCTCCAACCGGACTCTGCACCGCCAACAACAACCCTCTGCGCTCTACCAGTCAGCCAGTTCTCAACCCACCTCACTGTCCACTCATCTGTCCCTATCCTATCCCACCCACGGCCCCCTAGGGACACATAACCCCCATAAACCCTATCACAGATCCATATCCCTATATGGATCTGCGTGACACATCAGGAGATGCTAAACTAAACCTGCAGCCTTCTCCAAAATGGAACGACTCTTCAGAACCGGCTGGAGGGGGAGCAAAGACACACGGAGGTCTGACAGCTTTGAACCAAACCAGGGCCACAAACGCTGAGAACTACAAGCACGGAGAAATTCTGCACGCACACCGATCAAACGGCATCACAGATCAACACCGCCTTACCTCCTCCGCACCAGCAGGCTCTGCAATGCCCCAAAACGTCTCGTGGCAGTCTGTGAGGAACGGCCCCGCACAACACGCACAGTCACGCAGCCTCTCCTCCTCCTGCTCCTCCAGGCGCCGCATTCCTTCCTCTGGCACACACAGCTCAGCTGCTGCTGCTGCAGGCAGTGCTTCCTGTGCCTGCCCAGCCTAAAGCCAGCAGACAACGTTAGCGGATGCCTGCTGCTCAGATACGAGCACAAGTGCTGGGGGAGAATCACCGCAAAGCACAGACTGAATCGCTGCTACCTTGCAGGGAGGAAAGGCGGAGATGCACAACGTCCTCACCTGCTGCCTTGTTGGAAGGGGAGGTTCAGCAGCAGCTCGACTCGTGAGTAAGTCCTCCAGAAACCTTTCTTCCTGATCAGGAGACTGGATACTGAAACCTTCTCCAAAGTCATTCTTTAACAGTGTCTATACCTGAAGCCCAAGGAGAAAACACGGTTCAGATTTAAGACCACAAAACAGTCCTATTCTATTCCAATAAACTTCAATTCTGATTTAAGTTTCACGACCAGCATTTCACCCACCCTGATATGGAAGGGGGAAAGGGAAGGGGGAAGTGAGGGAGAGCCTTCTAGCCCCACATGCCCTTCTAGCCCACTCTATAGCCCCATATCACCCTATGGCCCCACACAGCCCCTTATAGAACCATATCCCCCATACACCCCCTATAGCCCCAGATCTCCCTATATCCCCAAATAACACCCCAAAGCCACCCTATATCCCTCCACAGCCGCCCCACAACCCCTTATAGCACAACATCCCTCTCTAAAGCACCCCCTACCCCCTACCATCCTATACCCTCCCACAGTCCGCCACAACCCCCTATAGCTCCATATCGCTCTATAAACCCACTATTGCCCCATATCTCCCTATATCCCCCACAGACCCCTGTAGCCCCGTAGCCCACTAGAAACTTCTTATTGCCCACCCACAGCCACCTAGAGGCACATATCCCCCATAACCCTCCCATCGCCCACCCAGAGCACCCTACAGCCCCTCCAGAGAACCATATAGCTCCCCCCACAGCCCCCTACGGCCCCTTATCGCCCCTACAGCCCCCTAGCTCCCTACAGACCCCAATGCCCAGCATCAGCCCTATATCCCCTCCACAGTCCCCTATATCCTCTACAGAGCCCCATCTCTGTCCCAAATCCCCCTATACCCCTTCTATCGTTCCACACAGCTTCCTGTGGCCTCATGTCCCCCCTATAAAAACAATAAAGCTCCCCAGAGCCCCATATATCCCTACATCCACCTCTACAGCCCCCCTAGCACCGTACAGCCCCATATCCTCCTATAAGCCCTGCACAGCTCTATATCCCTCTATAGCCCCCCAAAGCCCCCTCTAGCCCCCCATCTCTCCCGATAGCCTCCACACACCCCCATATCCTCCTATATATCAGCTATCTACATCCCCATATCCCCCTATTGCCCACAACAGTCCCCATACTCCCTTCACAGCTAATTATTTCCTCATATCTCTTGGTATCCCCCCACAGCCCACTACAACCCCATATCCCCCAGTATCCACCCCTATATACACCCCACTGCCTCCTATAGCCCCACATTACCCTACACCCCCCCCACAGCCCCACCACATCTCTCCCACTGCCCCCTATACCCACAGACCACCTCAGCCCCGGGAGGCACCGGGAGCAGCGCTGGACGGCTCGGGGGGACGCGGCCCGGATGCGGGCAGCAGCGTTGCGGAGCTGGGGCTCCTCTCCCCGTCCCCGGCCCCGGCCCGGAGCCGTTCTCCCGCACACCTCCGGCGCCGCCGTCCTCAGCACCGCTCCCGGCGTGCCGCGCTTCCGTCTCGGCGCTGCCCGGACAGCTCCGGCGCGCAGCGGCTGCAGCGACGCTGCCGTGAGGGGCGGCCCGGGCTGCGGCAGCGGCGCCGGCTGAGGGCAGAGCCGGGCGGCCCCGAGCCGGCTGCCAACGGCCGCTCCCGCGCGCTGCGCCTCAGCCAATCGGAGCCGGCGGTGCTGCCGCCGACCAATGAGAGGCCGGGGGCGGGCCAGAGCTGTCGCTGACCAATGAGAGGCACGATCGGGCCGGAACTGCCGCTAACCAATGAGAGGCCGGGGGCGGGGCGGAGCGGCGGTGGGGGTGGGGCTTGGGGTCTGGTTGGTTGCTGCAGGGGATGGGATGTGGGGCTGGGATCGGGATCGGGATTGGGATTAGGGGTGAGGTATTGGGATTGACAGGTGGGAGGTGGGCTTGGGATGAGGGATTGGGAATGAGATTTGGAATTGGGATTGGGACGTGGGCTTTAGGATGTGGGATTGGGATGTGGGGTTAAAGCGTTACGTTGGATGTGGGATGTAGGATGTGAGATTTGGGATTGAGATGTGGGGTGTGGGGGTATGGATATGCAATGGATACGGGATGGGATATCGGGAAGTGGGATATACATGGGATGGACTTGGATATGGGATGGACTTGGAGTGCATATGGGATCATAGGATTGTAGAATCACAGAATTGCTCAGGTCGGAAAAGACCTTCGAGGTCATCAGATCCAACTGCAGCCCAGCCATGCTATCAATCCAGTCTGTCCAGCTCCCTCTGCAGTGCCTTTCTCCCCTCCAGCAGGTCAGCACTCCCTCCCAACTCGGGGCTGTCTGTGAACTGACCGAGGGTGCACTCAACCCCCTCACCAAGATGGCTGATAAAGGTGTTCAGTAGGAGCGGCCCCAGTGCTGAGCCCTGGGGGACGCCACTCGTGACCGGCCGCCGACTGCAAAAGGCTGCTCTGGGTGTACAGGCTTGGCTGAGTGCCTGTCTGAAGACAAAACTGCCAGGACCCAAACTAAGGCAGAGGAGCCATGACACGTGAGGTATCTTTATGGCTGTCTGTACATCTGCACAGCAGGCCCAGCTGCCCCTGCTTCCCCCCTCCGTGGGAGCTGCCCCTGCTGCCGCTCCCGGAGTCTCTTCTGGCCGCAGTGACCCGATGCGATTCCCCTCCACCCGACCGTGCCCTGCCTGCTGCCCATCCCCACAGCAATTCACGGTACCGGCACGGGCAGCGCAGGTGAGCTGTGTGAATAGCCCTCTGCATCTCGCTGCACAAAGGACTGCAGGGAGACAGGAGGGCTGGGGCTGGTGGTGGCAGCTGAGGGACACGGCCACCTGCGGTGCCCCATCCTGCCCCAGAGGTGGGCACGCGGAGCTGGGGAGCTGTGACACAGCACAAATGACTGCAGGCTGAGGTACACAGCAAAGGGAACACAAAGCATTTAATAACCTACCATAGAAAACAACAAATAACAGAAACAACAATATTCCTAACATTCCCATCCCACAACAATTGAGCACCCAGACAGTGTCCCATCCCACTGCAGTGATGACTTTGGAGGACGGCTCTGTTCTGGAGGGAGGGATGGGGCCGCTGCTGGTGCCCCTGGAACGCTGCCGCTGCTGCCTGGTGCTGCGGGGCTGGCGAGGAGCGCGGGGTTACGGGTAGCCGTACTTGTGGGCTATGGCCATGTCTACCTCCCGCTGCACCAGGAACTGCACGGGGCCGATCTTCATCTGGTGGGCCGCCCGCTGCCGCTCCTCCTGGGCCAGCTTCTTCATGCGCTGCCGCTCGGGCCGCTGCTCGGGTGTGATGGGCAGCGACTCCTCCAGCGCTGTGGGTGCCGCACCGCTACCCGCCTGGGGCCCCACGCAGGGCACAAAGTCCACAGGACGCTGTGGCCGAGGCTGCTGCTGGTGCAGCTGGGATGGTGGGACCCTCCGCAGCGGTGAGCTCCTCCGCGGGGATGGACGCAGGCCGCTCGGTGCCGTCTTCTTGGCAGGATCCTCCTCTCGCGCCGTGCTGCCTGGAGGTGCCAGCCCTGCCTTGTCTGCGCCTCTGTCTCGGGGCTGGAGGGCAGCAGGGCCGGCGCTGGGTGTGGCTTGGGGCTGCACAGAGGGTGGCTGGCGCATCGGCCCCACCGCAGTCACCCTCTGCCCCAGCGGGTGCACGGCCTGGATGGACTCACGCAAGTGCACGTGCAGCTCGCTGGCAGTGCCCACTTCCCTGCTGCTGCTGGCTCCTGCGCTGACCCCTGACAGCTTCCCTTGGTGTTTGCGGCCTTTTCTTTCTGTTCTTTCTCTGCGTGGCGGCAGCTTCCTTTTCTTGGCTGGAGCGCTGCTGGTGGGCTGCTCCTGCTGGGAACTCTCCCCTTTCTGGGGGCTGCCAGCAGGCGCAGGGCGCTTGGCCCGCTTGGTGCTGCCCCTGTTTTTCTTATCTGCCGCCCGGCAGATAGCAGAACCCGGTGACGGTGGCGACTGAGCCTGACCCACCCGGGGCTGCCTTGGCTGCACCTCCTCGATGGGCTGTGCGGTTTGGGCTGAGGGAGGTGTGGTGACAGCCAGGGGAGTCGGCTGTGGACTGAGCCGGGCACTCGCTGGTGGCGCGACGGGGTGCAGCTGTGACAGCCCACACTGCAGCTCAGGCAGGAACCCAGGGGATGGTGGAAGCCCCCAGAAGGGGTCAGTGGGGGTCCCGGTGGCAGCCTGTGCCTCCGTGCTGAGCTCTCTGCTGTCCCTGGGGTTGTTAGGGAGCTCAGCGATGAAGCATCCTGGGGCAGGGCTGCTGGGCTTCTCGTGGGGGACCTCAGCAGCTTTTGCCACGTCTGAAAAAGCAAGAACATCCCCCAAAATGGTGATGATAGCCTTCCCACACCCACTCTGTGCAAACACACACCTGTGAGCTCTGCAGCCCCCAAACTCACCACTGAACCAAGAGAGCAAACCCGGAATGTCCGTGATGTCCTCCGGCACATCCGAGTTGGTCACCACTGCTGGGAAAAGCAAGCAAATCCCAAAGGGTCAATGCCAGCTCTCCCATACCATCTTCATGGTAAGGGATCTCTGGTGAACGTTGGGTTCCCATTACAAATCAGGACAGGAAAGGTAACAGTAAATTCCGGGGATTAAGACCCCAAGCAACACACCATGAGAACTGTCCCAGGAAAGAACACACAGGAAGCCTAACTAGAGAAGGACAGTGCACCAAGCCCAGATGCCTGCTGTGTGTCTGTACCTCTCTTGGGTGCTGGGCCACACTCTGTGCTCCTCCCCTGGCTTTCTGCAAGGCTGCGCTTTGCTGGAAGGCTGCTTGCATCAGCTTCTGACAGAAAGGAGACAAGAAAGACATGAAGAGCATCTCACTGGAGGAAGATTTGAGCACAGCCAACCACAAACTTCTGGTCTTCAAGAGCACTTTCTTCAGTTTGCCTTTCTGCTGCCACAACATTCTGCCATTTCTGCAGTCAGCACAGATCTGCAGTGTCCTTTCTTCTCTCCTCCATCACACACGCTACCCTTCATGCAGCCCTACTTAGAGGCAAGTACCCGCACCACAGCTCACAAGAGCTTCTTACCTGCGGAGGCTTTCCGTTTCCCCCCTTGCCCCGCACCATTCCATGGATGTGGAGGCTCTGTCCCTACAACAACAGATCATGTGTTGATTTCACAGATAACTGCAAGCAGCAGAAATATTGTCCAGGAAGCCCATATCCCCCCAGAAAACAGAAAGATGCTACTTTGACAGCCCAAACACAATCTGTTTGCTCACTTTTCACTGCTCCCTCCTGCACTCCAAATCACTGGTTGCTTAACATCCCCTCCAGCACTGCCCCCACCCAGAAGTAATACTCAAATACCTCCTACTTCATGACAGAAGGCTGAGGAAACTCACTTTTACCTGGCAGTAAGGACAGTCCGTCCCCATTGCATCCCTCTGTGTGCTGAAAGGGGCCGTTGGATCTCAGGCAGCCTGCTGGCTGCAGTTCCCAAACGCAGGGAACCGCGCCGCGCTGCATCTGAAGAGAGAAAGGAAGAAACGTTGGAGGGAACGGGCAGCCAAGGTTTGCAGAGAGGTTCCAGATCGTGCCAGAGATGGGATATCAGAGTGCTGAGACATCATTTATCACTAAGGGAAAATACAGCCCGAGCCATGTCCACGCCATTAGCCCAGGCTGTCAGCAGTGCGCGCAGAACCCAACCGGTTATTGAGGCCACAAAGGAGCAGTAGGGCTCTCCCCGCTCCACCCTTTCCCTTAAAAATGAGAAAAAAGGAAGAAAACCAAGCAAAAGAAACCCAGGCACACCTTTCCACTCACAGAGCAGAAACAGAAATAGCAGTCATCTCTTTGCTGAGACATGGCTGGTGAAGTCTCAGAGGAAGCTGAAGCTCCAAGGGCTCTCTCCACAGGAACTTGCCCCACTCTTGCCAAGACCGGACTTCACTCTTCCTAAGACCGCCTCGATCCCTGAAATCTCCTTCTGGACAGGAACCCTGCAGAAAGTAGCAACAAGTGAAAAATCGTGAGGAAGAAGCATTTTCCCATCTTCCTTCTGCCATGCAGCTTAGTCTCTTGAGGAGGGCAATGTCTGGAAATCAGCTGGCTGCAAGAGCTGCCCAATGCTAGCTCCAGCTTGCGTCTGTGTGCCATGGCTTGTGTCAGCAAGTGCTCTTCTCCATCTCCTCAGCAGCTCTGCACCCAGCCATCCGTGGGGCAGTGAGGCACAAGTTGCTCTCTGTGAAGTCTGCGCTCTGCTTCCTTTTTGATGTCTGACATGAAGCTGGGGGCCCGGCAGCAATTTTCCAGGGGAGGAATGACATTGCATCATCCTCACCGAATCGCGGAATGGAATCTCAACAAGAACCCATTTCCCTGGAAACAGCCATTCTTAAGGGCACTGCTGGAGCTGGGAACTCCTTCCCAGCCCAGCTTTTCTGCTGAGACACCTCCCAGCAACCACCCAGCACCAGACCCGGCTCACCTGCTCGGCCTGCTCAGCCCAAGCTGTGCCCAGCTCACGCACACGCCGCAGCGCTGCTTCTGACGGGCTCTCACAGGGTGATCCGCACCAAGGAGGGCCCAGAGCTCAGTCTGCGTGCAGCACGCTCACCAGAGCACCAGCTCTGCTCCCCAGCTGTGGCACAAACGCTCCCACCCCGGCAACGGTTGTGACCTCAGCCAGTGCCCGCATCGCTTCTGTGCTTTCATCACAGGCGAAGGAAATGGACGCCTCCTAGATCCAAACTGCAGGAAACCAACACCAGGGTCATCCAGTGGGGTTATCTGAAGTGAAATAACAGAGAAGTGAAGATGACTCCTGGGCAGCCCAATAAAAACCCAATAAAAACCAGTGAAGGCCAACATGGCTTCATAGTGGTCAATGGAGTCCCACAGGAACCTGTAGGAAACAAAACCCAGGACTGGTGCTGGCATCTCTGGTTGGTGTTTGAAGCCCCTGGGCTGATGTCAGATTCTCAGGCTGTGGCTTCAAGTCCCAGGGCAGTGCTGGCCTCCCTGGCTGTGTCTGTGCCTTTAGGCCATTGGGCCGGTGCCGGCCTCTCTGTTGTGGCTGTGGCTTTAAGTCCCTGAACTGGTTCCAGCCTTTCAGTCTGTGGCTTTAGGCCTTGGGGTCGATGCCAGCCTGTCTGGCCGTGGATGTGACTTCAGGCCTCGGGGCTGGCGCTGGTTTCTCAGCCTGGGGCTGGGGCTTCAGGCAGGGGCTGGTGTAGGCCTCTCTGGCTGTGACTTCAGGCCCTCGGGCTGGTGCCGGCCTCTCTAACTGTGGCCGTGGCTTTAAGCCCCTGGGCTGTTTCAAGCCTTTCAAGCTGTGCCTTTAGTCCCCAGGGCCTTTTTCAGCCTGTCTGGCTGTGGCTCTGGCTTTAATTCCCATGGCCGCTGTCAGCCTCTCAGGCTGTGGCTTTAGGGCCTGGGGTCAGTGCTGGCCTCTTTTTTTGTGCCTTTAGGTCCCAGGGCCAGTGCTGGGCTCTCTCATTGTGGCTTTAGGCCTTGGGGCTGGTGCCGGCCTCTCTAACTCTGGCTTTGGCCTCAGGGCCCAGGGCTGGTACCAGCCTGTCTGGCTGTGGATGTGGCTTTATCAGTCTCATCAAGCCATGCTCGAATCTGACCGTCATAATCGAGCGAGACGGACTCCGAGCCAAGTTGGAGAGTGAGAGCATTGGAACCAACCAATCCGATCAACCACAGGAGGCACCAGATTGAATGTCAGTTGCCCCTGTAAGAGGGTGGAAAATGAAACGAATTTAGACTCAGTTAGAACAGAAGGAAGAGGAGGAGGGGCAAGTAGAAGAAGCAGTCAATGTAAGACAAGAGGAAAGAGGTCCAGAGGAGTGGCTTCGAGATCCAGGGGAAGCGCCTCTGAGTCCAGGTGAGGGGCCCTCAGTAAGACCACGGTCACCAACGCCAAGGAGGGCAAGAAGTCCTGAAAGAATAGGAGGTGAGCAAGACATGATAACTATTGTCGATCGATCTCTGAAAATGAATGAAATTTGAGGCCTAAGAAAAGACTTTTCACGACACCCGAATGAGCCTATCGTCACCTGGTTACTTTGATGTTGGGACAACAGTGTGTGGCTAGATGGTAGAGAAGCTCGCCAACTGGGTGGCATTGCTAGGGACTCAGCCAGTAACATTTAACCCCTCTATGAGCTTGTGTTTCAGCCATCACAAAGGTAGCTGAAAAGCTGGACAGAATGGAGAGCAAACAAGAAGATATAATGGATGAACTGTCTACCATGACATGTGGAAACAGCTGAAGGATGAACAAAAATTCCAAAATTACCCTAGAAAACCAAGGGTAAGAATCATGGAAAGAAGACCGACGACAACATGGAAGAGGACTTTATTGTCCCTAGTAGAAGAAAGAAGCCACCTCAGGTGTCTCAGGCCACAATGCCTGAGCCGCCGGTGGTAAAAGACTTGACCCTAGCTCAGTTCATGGCATGACAAGGGACGTCAGTCCCTCCAGGGCCTCCAGACAGGACCGGAGGCCCTATGTAGAATTGATGATGTTCTGGTCCCGAAAAAATATCCAGAGAGTTATGGCCCTAGTCGACATGGGCAGAAACGGTGAGAATTTATGGAGATCCAACTAAATTCAGTGGTAACAGAGTGACGATTGGAGGTTTTGAGGGACAGACCATTCCAGTCACCCAAACCTGGTTAAAACTGGGGGTCGGGCATCTCCCATCTTGGGAATATAAGGTGTCTGTTGCCCCAGTCACAGAATCACAGAATTGTAGGGGTTGGAAGGGACCTCCAGAGATCATCGAGTCCAACCCCCTGCCAAAGCAGGTTTCCTACACCAGGTCGCACAGCTCGGCGTCCAGGCGGGTCTGGAATATCTCCAGAGAAGGAGACTCCACAACCCCCCTGGGCAGCCTGTTCCAGTGCTCCGTCACCCTCACCGTAAAGAAGTCCAAGAATATATTCTGGGCATAGATATCCTGTGCGGTCTGGCTCTCCAAACGACTGTGGGAGAGTTCAGGCTCCGACAAAGGTGTATTAGTGTCCGGGCAGTACAGGCAATACTGAGAGGCCATGCAAAACATGAGCCTATTTGTCTGCCAAAACCGTGCCGGATTACTAATGTAAGGCAATATAGACTCCCGGGTAGGCAAGAGGAAATAGCAAGAACAGTGCAGGAATTGGAAAAAGTGGGTATTATAAGACCTGCACATAGCCCGTATAATTCCCCCATATGGCCAGTGCAGAAGTCGGATGGAACATGGAGAATGACAGTAGACTATAGAGAACTGAACAAGGTCACGCTGCCTATTCATGCGGCCATACCTAATATTGCCTCCTTAATGGACACATTGAGTAGGGAAATCAAAACATACCATCGTGTCTTAGATTTGGCAAATGCATTTTTCAGTATTCCGACTGCTGAAGAATCACATCAGTTTGCGTTTACATGGGAAGACAGGCCGCATAAAGTGGGCCTTTGCAAACTCACATGCAAACACCTCCTTCCACGCCCCCATCTGCATACAGACATGTGTAACCCCCTCCTTGCACGCATCCATGTGCCTCTGTGCATGTGCCAGCACACCCTTGCACATGCATCTGAATGCACGTGTGCAGAACCCTTCACGCACGTGCAAATACTTCCCCGCACGCATTCCTGTGCATTCACACACACGTGCAAGCACACCCTTGCACAGCCCTGTGTGCACACTCCATCCATGTGCACACAAATGTGTGCAAAACCACACTGCCTTGTGCAAAGACCTTGATGTACACACCCGTGTTCATGCACACACACGTGTGCACACCCATCCCTTTGCACACCCACGTGCATGAAGACACGAGCACAACTCCAGCCTTGCACACAGCCATGTGCACACACACGTGCAAAAGTGTCACCTGCAAACAGGTCTCAGGTTGGCTGTGGGGGAGCTGTATCAGGTCTGAGAAGGTCCTTGAGGAGTTACGGAGCTCTATGAGGGGTGTTGCGGTCGATACAGGGACATGGGGTGGACACGACAACACAACCTGCAGGAGCAGAATGCTGCTATGGAGAAGGCAAGATGTGGGCTACAGGTTGGGACACTGGGATATGGGGTGGTATGAGAACATAGGGGGAACGGGAGGATGTGGGGAGCATTTGGGAGTAAAACGGGGAGGGGTGAGGGGGGGCAAGGGCCCGGGGGACAGTGTTGGAGTGCATTTATTTCTTCCTGAGAGGGGACTTGGGGGTCCCTGTGGCCCAACGGTGTGGCCCTGAGCCTTTAGCCCACATGAGCCATAACCCAAGATGACCACATAGCCCTGTATGTGCGTGACCCCATGGCTGCACGTGTACCACACCCCCACATGGCCCTGTGACTCCCTGACCCTGCCTGATCCCATCACGATGCGTGACCCCATACCATGTGGCCCAAGAACTCTGGGAACCCTGTCCCCATCATATAACCCCATGGGACAGGGTCTGACCCTACCATACCATCTGACCCCACCACTGCGACACAGAACCCCATCTGACCCCATAACTCATTGTTACCCCATCTGACCTCACGTAAACCCACAGCTGTCACCCTGCAGGACCCCCACGTGACCCACGACCCTGTGTGCTGACCCCATGTGGTCACAGAACCAGCTGCGCGTGGGGAAAAAACATCTCCTCCTCGGGGTGGGGCTGCCCCACAGCTGCCCCAAAGCCATGGGGTGGACTGCAGCCGTACATCTCTGTTTGGAGAGCTGGGAACTGGCTGAAGGACATGAATGCTTCTGCAGGGAAATACCTGTCACAAGGTTTGCTGGGCTGGTAACTTGTTTCTCTAAGGGGACGGGAACAGAACAAACTGATCCCACGGAGACTGGGAGACTGGAGCTTGTCTGCCGCGGTGCTGCATGGTAATGAGGGAGACTTGAACCACCACATGGAGGAAGGAATGCATGGTGGTGCAGAAGGAGAAGGATGAAGAACAGCAGCAGCGGGATTCCCCTTTTGCACGGTCAGCCACCGCTACGGGACTCTGCAATAAGAAGCTGCACCCAGCTGTGGTCAGCACGGCTCTGTGTGTCAGCTGTGTGATGCTGGAAACCACCTGACCTGTTACGGTTTGGAGAGCGGCAGAGAAAATATTCTAACATCTGCAGGGATGGCACAAGGCAGGGTCAGCATGACAGCTGTGCTGTTTTTCAGCAGACAGATGCTGAGCAGAGCACAGCAGGGCTGACCCCGGCAAGGTGGAGACTGCACACGAGATAAGGCACAGCTGCAGGACTGAGCATGAGACACAGCAAATGCAACAGCTGTAAGAAATCCTGCCCAAGTGATCTACTGGGATGTGGGGAAGCCATACGGTGTTGTGGGGCACTTAAATGATGCCTGTGGCACGGCCATAGGGGCACTCTGGGACAGCTATGGGGCAGAGCCACACCTAGGAGCTGCCTTTACCCAACACCCCCCCCCATCTTTCCCACCAAGATGTGGGTCAGGGACAGATACAGAGTGCCGTTCTACAGCGGCCCCAGAGCCACTCTACAGTACCTCCTGAACGACCCAAGAACAAACCCATCGCTGTCTACAGCCTCATCTGGGGATAAGCTGCTCACAGGGTTATGGGTCATGTGGAGCCTTGGGGTCACGCGGCGTTATATGGGGCTATGGGGTCATGTCGGGTGATGGATCAGGGCTCCACCTTTGGGCCACAGGGAACCCCAATCCCCTCTCAAGAAGAAATCAAAACACGCACTCCAACACAGCCCAACGTCCCCCCTTCTTACCCCAAACCACTCCCCACATGCCCCCAGACCTCCTACGTCCCCATGCCACCCCATGTCCCCGCACCCACAAGTCCCACCTTTAGCTCTCACACTGCCTTCTGCGCAGCACTCTACTCCTGCAGGCTGTGCCCCATATCCCCCTCAAATCCTCCCACATCCCTGTGCCCCCATATCCCTCATGTCCCCCACATCACTTTCACCCATGTCTGTGCCCTACACCTTTTCCAGCACTGCATTCCCCTCCTGCAGCAGCCACTCCTGCCCCAGCACCGTGCTGCTGTATGGGATCTGGAGGGAGAGGAGGGTCTGCTATGGGGGTCCTGGAATAGTGATGGCGGTCCTATAAGGAACTGCGTGGGTCTGTGAGATCTCAGGATGGTTCTGGAGTGGGTAAGGCATGTCTGAGGGAAGAAATATGGGGGTTCAGTGGGAGCCCAGTGGGGGACAGGGCGTGCTGTTTGGGACCGTGTGGTTCTGTGAGGTTTGGGGCCAGCTATTGGGGAAGCTGTACCAGGTCTGAGAATGCCCTTGAGGGCTTCTGGGGCTCTGTGGGGGTGCGGGGTGGCTACAGGGTCTTGGATGGGAAATATTGAGGGGGTATTGGGGCTCTGAGGGAATCATGGGTGGGCGAGGGGCAGCCAGGGGGATGGAAGGGATACCTACAGGAACGCAAGGGGAAGCCAGCCTGAGGCAAGGGGACAGCCAGGGGAAGAAAAGGGAACGTCCCACTAGCTGAGTTCTTCTTTCCAATCCACATCTTCTACTTCCCAGCTTAGCTGCAAAACTGCCAGAGGAGCCGCAGTCCCGCTGCCCGTCTCCTGCCTGTGTCAGAAAGAGCTGCACGTTAGCGGGGTGCAATTGCCATTAAAAAGCCAACTCCACAATTGCAGTCACAAAACCATCCCCTTCAGTATCTGTAACAGATGCAGACAACCATGCCCTTGCACAGGAATCATTCCCACAGAGCAAGGGAAGTCCTTCGCTGTCTTAGGGTGTGAGTAACAGAGGAAGAGCTTAAAAGCCTTCAAAACAGGCTATCAAGGCACCGACTTTGGAAGCTAAATACACCTTCTACTTCAAGAATCAGCAAGATGAACAAATGCACCTTGCTGCTGGAGAGGGCTGCGCTGCATCTCCTGGTGCCACCCTTGGCTTGTCATCGTGCTGCCCATCCACAGCACACTTGGAAGGGCCGCAGCCTTGCAAGAAAGAACAGAGAGCAAAGAGCTCTGCCTGCATTTCCTCTTAGCACACAGAGATGAGCCGTACAGCCCTTGCTCTCACAACACACACCTCTTCTCTTACCAGCTGCTTTCATACCTGCACAGTGCTGTTCAAAGCCCTCCTCCAGCTCTCCCTTCACAACGCAACATGCAGCCTCTCCCCAGCGACAAGCTTTGGGCTGTTTGATGCCTGTGCCATCATGGGGACCTGCAGAACAAACCTGGGACTTAAGAGGTTTATGAGACAAGCGCTCTGTCTGGCAAAATTCACCATCTGAAGCACTTTAAATAAGCGATTTCTTGAAAGCCCTGGATCACAGAATCACAGAATCGTAGGGGTTGGAAGGGACCTCCAGAGATCATTGAGTCCATCCCCCCTGCCAAAGCAGGTTCCCTACACCAGGTCGCACAGCTCGGCGTCCAGGCGGGTCTGGAATATCTCCAGAGAAGGAGACTCCACAGCCCCCCTGGGCAGCCTGTTCCAGTGCTCCGTCACCCTCACCAGAAAGAAGTTCTCGCGCACATTAGTGTGGAACTTCCCACGCTCCAGTTTCTGGCCGTTTCCCCTTGTCCTGTCTCCACACACTGCTGAAAGGAGTCTGGCCTCACCACTTTGCCCCCCACACCTTAGATATTTATAGACCTGGATCAGGTCCCCTCTCAGTCTTCTTTTCTCAAGCCTAAACAGACCCAGGTCACTTAGCCTTTCTTCATCGGGGAGATGCTCCACGCCCTTGGCCATCTTTGTGGCCCTCCGCTGGACTCTTTCCAAGAGATCCCTGTCTTTTTTGTACTGGAGAGCCCAGAACTGGACACAGTACTCCAGATGAGGCCTTACCAGGGCAGAGTAGAGGGGGACGATCACCTCCCTCGACCTGCTGGCCACGCTCTTTTTAATGCAGCCCAGATTGCCATTGGCCTTTTTGGCCACGAGGGCACACTGCTGGCTCATGGCCAGCCTGTCGTCCACCAGGACACCCAGGTCCCTCTCTGCAGAGCTCTTCTCCAGCAGGTCACCCCCCAGCCTGTACTGCTGCATGCAATTATTCCTCCCTAGGTGCAAGACTCTACACTTGCTTTTGTTAAACCTCATCCTGTTTCTTACCGCCCAGCTCTCCAGCCTGTCCAGCTCTCACTGAACGGCAGCACAGCCTTCAGGCGTGTCAGCCAATCCTCCCAACTTTGTATCACCAGAAAACTTGCTGAGGGTGGCCGCTATCCCCTCGTCAAGCTCACTGATGAAGACGCTGAACAAGACTGGACCCAGCACCGACCCCTGGGGAACACTGCTAGTTACGGGTCTCCAACCGGACTCTGCACCGCCAACAACAACCCTCTGCGCTCTACCAGTCAGCCAGTTCTCAACCCACCTCACTGTCCACTCATCTGTCCCTATCCTATCCCACCCACGGCCCCCTAGGGACACATAACCCCCATAAACCCTATCACAGATCCATATCCCTATATGGATCTGCGTGACACATCAGGAGATGCTAAACTAAACCTGCAGCCTTCTCCAAAATGGAACGACTCTTCAGAACCGGCTGGAGGGGGAGCAAAGACACACGGAGGTCTGACAGCTTTGAACCAAACCAGGGCCACAAACGCTGAGAACTACAAGCACGGAGAAATTCTGCACGCACACCGATCAAACGGCATCACAGATCAACACCGCCTTACCTCCTCCGCACCAGCAGGCTCTGCAATGCCCCAAAACGTCTCGTGGCAGTCTGTGAGGAACGGCCCCGCACAACACGCACAGTCACGCAGCCTCTCCTCCTCCTGCTCCTCCAGGCGCCGCATTCCTTCCTCTGGCACACACAGCTCAGCTGCTGCTGCTGCAGGCAGTGCTTCCTGTGCCTGCCCAGCCTAAAGCCAGCAGACAACGTTAGCGGATGCCTGCTGCTCAGATACGAGCACAAGTGCTGGGGGAGAATCACCGCAAAGCACAGACTGAATCGCTGCTACCTTGCAGGGAGGAAAGGCGGAGATGCACAACGTCCTCACCTGCTGCCTTGTTGGAAGGGGAGGTTCAGCAGCAGCTCGACTCGTGAGTAAGTCCTCCAGAAACCTTTCTTCCTGATCAGGAGACTGGATACTGAAACCTTCTCCAAAGTCATTCTTTAACAGTGTCTATACCTGAAGCCCAAGGAGAAAACACGGTTCAGATTTAAGACCACAAAACAGTCCTATTCTATTCCAATAAACTTCAATTCTGATTTAAGTTTCACGACCAGCATTTCACCCACCCTGATATGGAAGGGGGAAAGGGAAGGGGGAAGTGAGGGAGAGCCTTCTAGCCCCACATGCCCTTCTAGCCCACTCTATAGCCCCATATCACCCTATGGCCCCACACAGCCCCTTATAGAACCATATCCCCCATACACCCCCTATAGCCCCAGATCTCCCTATATCCCCAAATAACACCCCAAAGCCACCCTATATCCCTCCACAGCCGCCCCACAACCCCTTATAGCACAACATCCCTCTCTAAAGCACCCCCTACCCCCTACCATCCTATACCCTCCCACAGTCCGCCACAACCCCCTATAGCTCCATATCGCTCTATAAACCCACTATTGCCCCATATCTCCCTATATCCCCCACAGACCCCTGTAGCCCCGTAGCCCACTAGAAACTTCTTATTGCCCACCCACAGCCACCTAGAGGCACATATCCCCCATAACCCTCCCATCGCCCACCCAGAGCACCCTACAGCCCCTCCAGAGAACCATATAGCTCCCCCCACAGCCCCCTACGGCCCCTTATCGCCCCTACAGCCCCCTAGCTCCCTACAGACCCCAATGCCCAGCATCAGCCCTATATCCCCTCCACAGTCCCCTATATCCTCTACAGAGCCCCATCTCTGTCCCAAATCCCCCTAT
Organism: Alectoris magna; assembly: GCA_030625065.1. Taxonomy (NCBI): domain Eukaryota; kingdom Metazoa; phylum Chordata; class Aves; order Galliformes; family Phasianidae; genus Alectoris; species Alectoris magna. Next base: position 9,963,678 of record CM060577.1, on the reverse strand, counting down.
ACCCCTTCTATCGTTCCACACAGCTTCCTGTGGCCTCATGTCCCCCCTATAAAAACAATAAAGCTCCCCAGAGCCCCATATATCCCTACATCCACCTCTACAGCCCCCCTAGCACCGTACAGCCCCATATCCTCCTATAAGCCCTGCACAGCTCTATATCCCTCTATAGCCCCCCAAAGCCCCCTCTAGCCCCCCATCTCTCCCGATAGCCTCCACACACCCCCATATCCTCCTATATATCAGCTATCTACATCCCCATATCCCCCTATTGCCCACAACAGTCCCCATACTCCCTTCACAGCTAATTATTTCCTCATATCTCTTGGTATCCCCCCACAGCCCACTACAACCCCATATCCCCCAGTATCCACCCCTATATACACCCCACTGCCTCCTATAGCCCCACATTACCCTACACCCCCCCCACAGCCCCACCACATCTCTCCCACTGCCCCCTATACCCACAGACCACCTCAGCCCCGGGAGGCACCGGGAGCAGCGCTGGACGGCTCGGGGGGACGCGGCCCGGATGCGGGCAGCAGCGTTGCGGAGCTGGGGCTCCTCTCCCCGTCCCCGGCCCCGGCCCGGAGCCGTTCTCCCGCACACCTCCGGCGCCGCCGTCCTCAGCACCGCTCCCGGCGTGCCGCGCTTCCGTCTCGGCGCTGCCCGGACAGCTCCGGCGCGCAGCGGCTGCAGCGACGCTGCCGTGAGGGGCGGCCCGGGCTGCGGCAGCGGCGCCGGCTGAGGGCAGAGCCGGGCGGCCCCGAGCCGGCTGCCAACGGCCGCTCCCGCGCGCTGCGCCTCAGCCAATCGGAGCCGGCGGTGCTGCCGCCGACCAATGAGAGGCCGGGGGCGGGCCAGAGCTGTCGCTGACCAATGAGAGGCACGATCGGGCCGGAACTGCCGCTAACCAATGAGAGGCCGGGGGCGGGGCGGAGCGGCGGTGGGGGTGGGGCTTGGGGTCTGGTTGGTTGCTGCAGGGGATGGGATGTGGGGCTGGGATCGGGATCGGGATTGGGATTAGGGGTGAGGTATTGGGATTGACAGGTGGGAGGTGGGCTTGGGATGAGGGATTGGGAATGAGATTTGGAATTGGGATTGGGACGTGGGCTTTAGGATGTGGGATTGGGATGTGGGGTTAAAGCGTTACGTTGGATGTGGGATGTAGGATGTGAGATTTGGGATTGAGATGTGGGGTGTGGGGGTATGGATATGCAATGGATACGGGATGGGATATCGGGAAGTGGGATATACATGGGATGGACTTGGATATGGGATGGACTTGGAGTGCATATGGGATCATAGGATTGTAGAATCACAGAATTGCTCAGGTCGGAAAAGACCTTCAAGGTCATCAGATCCAACTGCAGCCCAGCCATGCTATCAATCCAGTCTGTCCAGCTCCCTCTGCAGTGCCTTTCTCCCCTCCAGCAGGTCAGCACTCCCTCCCAACTCGGGGCTGTCTGTGAACTGACCGAGGGTGCACTCAACCCCCTCACCAAGATGGCTGATAAAGGTGTTCAGTAGGAGCGGCCCCAGTGCTGAGCCCTGGGGGACGCCACTCGTGACCGGCCGCCGACTGCAAAAGGCTGCTCTGGGTGTACAGGCTTGGCTGAGTGCCTGTCTGAAGACAAAACTGCCAGGACCCAAACTAAGGCAGAGGAGCCATGACACGTGAGGTATCTTTATGGCTGTCTGTACATCTGCACAGCAGGCCCAGCTGCCCCTGCTTCCCCCCTCCGTGGGAGCTGCCCCTGCTGCCGCTCCCGGAGTCTCTTCTGGCCGCAGTGACCCGATGCGATTCCCCTCCACCCGACCGTGCCCTGCCTGCTGCCCATCCCCACAGCAATTCACGGTACCGGCACGGGCAGCGCAGGTGAGCTGTGTGAATAGCCCTCTGCATCTCGCTGCACAAAGGACTGCAGGGAGACAGGAGGGCTGGGGCTGGTGGTGGCAGCTGAGGGACACGGCCACCTGCGGTGCCCCATCCTGCCCCAGAGGTGGGCACGCGGAGCTGGGGAGCTGTGACACAGCACAAATGACTGCAGGCTGAGGTACACAGCAAAGGGAACACAAAGCATTTAATAACCTACCATAGAAAACAACAAATAACAGAAACAACAATATTCCTAACATTCCCATCCCACAACAATTGAGCACCCAGACAGTGTCCCATCCCACTGCAGTGATGACTTTGGAGGACGGCTCTGTTCTGGAGGGAGGGATGGGGCCGCTGCTGGTGCCCCTGGAACGCTGCCGCTGCTGCCTGGTGCTGCGGGGCTGGCGAGGAGCGCGGGGTTACGGGTAGCCGTACTTGTGGGCTATGGCCATGTCTACCTCCCGCTGCACCAGGAACTGCACGGGGCCGATCTTCATCTGGTGGGCCGCCCGCTGCCGCTCCTCCTGGGCCAGCTTCTTCATGCGCTGCCGCTCGGGCCGCTGCTCGGGTGTGATGGGCAGCGACTCCTCCAGCGCTGTGGGTGCCGCACCGCTACCCGCCTGGGGCCCCACGCAGGGCACAGAGTCCACAGGACGCTGTGGCCGAGGCTGCTGCTGGTGCAGCTGGGATGGTGGGACCCTCCGCAGCGGTGAGCTCCTCCGCGGGGATGGACGCAGGCCGCTCGGTGCCGTCTTCTTGGCAGGATCCTCCTCTCGCGCCGTGCTGCCTGGAGGTGCCAGCCCTGCCTTGTCTGCGCCTCTGTCTCGGGGCTGGAGGGCAGCAGGGCCGGCGCTGGGTGTGGCTTGGGGCTGCACAGAGGGTGGCTGGCGCATCGGCCCCACCGCAGTCACCCTCTGCCCCAGCGGGTGCACGGCCTGGATGGACTCACGCAAGTGCACGTGCAGCTCGCTGGCAGTGCCCACTTCCCTGCTGCTGCTGGCTCCTGCGCTGACCCCTGACAGCTTCCCTTGGTGTTTGCGGCCTTTTCTTTCTGTTCTTTCTCTGCGTGGCGGCAGCTTCCTTTTCTTGGCTGGAGCGCTGCTGGTGGGCTGCTCCTGCTGGGAACTCTCCCCTTTCTGGGGGCTGCCAGCAGGCGCAGGGCGCTTGGCCCGCTTGGTGCTGCCCCTGTTTTTCTTATCTGCCGCCCGGCAGATAGCAGAACCCGGTGACGGTGGCGACTGAGCCTGACCTACCCGGGGCTGCCTTGGCTGCACCTCCTCGATGGGCTGTGCGGTTTGGGCTGAGGGAGGTGTGGTGACAGCCAGGGGAGTCGGCTGTGGACTGAGCCGGGCACTCGCTGGTGGCGCGACGGGGTGCAGCTGTGACAGCCCACACTGCAGCTCAGGCAGGAACCCAGGGGATGGTGGAAGCCCCCAGAAGGGGTCAGTGGGGGTCCCGGTGGCAGCCTGTGCCTCCGTGCTGAGCTCTCTGCTGTCCCTGGGGTTGTTAGGGAGCTCAGCGATGAAGCATCCTGGGGCAGGGCTGCTGGGCTTCTCGTGGGGGACCTCAGCAGCTTTTGCCACGTCTGAAAAAGCAAGAACATCCCCCAAAATGGTGATGATAGCCTTCCCACACCCACTCTGTGCAAACACACACCTGTGAGCTCTGCAGCCCCCAAACTCACCACTGAACCAAGAGAGCAAACCCGGAATGTCCGTGATGTCCTCCGGCACATCCGAGTTGGTCACCACTGCTGGGAAAAGCAAGCAAATCCCAAAGGGTCAATGCCAGCTCTCCCATACCATCTTCATGGTAAGGGATCTCTGGTGAACGTTGGGTTCCCATTACAAATCAGGACAGGAAAGGTAACAGTAAATTCCGGGGATTAAGACCCCAAGCAACACACCATGAGAACTGTCCCAGGAAAGAACACACAGGAAGCCTAACTAGAGAAGGACAGTGCACCAAGCCCAGATGCCTGCTGTGTGTCTGTACCTCTCTTGGGTGCTGGGCCACACTCTGTGCTCCTCCCCTGGCTTTCTGCAAGGCTGCGCTTTGCTGGAAGGCTGCTTGCATCAGCTTCTGACAGAAAGGAGACAAGAAAGACATGAAGAGCATCTCACTGGAGGAAGATTTGAGCACAGCCAACCACAAACTTCTGGTCTTCAAGAGCACTTTCTTCAGTTTGCCTTTCTGCTGCCACAACATTCTGCCATTTCTGCAGTCAGCACAGATCTGCAGTGTCCTTTCTTCTCTCCTCCATCACACACGCTACCCTTCATGCAGCCCTACTTAGAGGCAAGTACCCGCACCACAGCTCACAAGAGCTTCTTACCTGCGGAGGCTTTCCGTTTCCCCCCTTGCCCCGCACCATTCCATGGATGTGGAGGCTCTGTCCCTACAACAACAGATCATGTGTTGATTTCACAGATAACTGCAAGCAGCAGAAATATTGTCCAGGAAGCCCATATCCCCCCAGAAAACAGAAAGATGCTACTTTGACAGCCCAAACACAATCTGTTTGCTCACTTTTCACTGCTCCCTCCTGCACTCCAAATCACTGGTTGCTTAACATCCCCTCCAGCACTGCCCCCACCCAGAAGTAATACTCAAATACCTCCTACTTCATGACAGAAGGCTGAGGAAACTCACTTTTACCTGGCAGTAAGGACAGTCCGTCCCCATTGCATCCCTCTGTGTGCTGAAAGGGGCCGTTGGATCTCAGGCAGCCTGCTGGCTGCAGTTCCCAAACGCAGGGAACCGCGCCGCGCTGCATCTGAAGAGAGAAAGGAAGAAACGTTGGAGGGAACGGGCAGCCAAGGTTTGCAGAGAGGTTCCAGATCGTGCCAGAGATGGGATATCAGAGTGCTGAGACATCATTTATCACTAAGGGAAAATACAGCCCGAGCCATGTCCACGCCATTAGCCCAGGCTGTCAGCAGTGCGCGCAGAACCCAACCGGTTATTGAGGCCACAAAGGAGCAGTAGGGCTCTCCCCGCTCCACCCTTTCCCTTAAAAATGAGAAAAAAGGAAGAAAACCAAGCAAAAGAAACCCAGGCACACCTTTCCACTCACAGAGCAGAAACAGAAATAGCAGTCATCTCTTTGCTGAGACATGGCTGGTGAAGTCTCAGAGGAAGCTGAAGCTCCAAGGGCTCTCTCCACAGGAACTTGCCCCACTCTTGCCAAGACCGGACTTCACTCTTCCTAAGACCGCCTCGATCCCTGAAATCTCCTTCTGGACAGGAACCCTGCAGAAAGTAGCAACAAGTGAAAAATCGTGAGGAAGAAGCATTTTCCCATCTTCCTTCTGCCATGCAGCTTAGTCTCTTGAGGAGGGCAATGTCTGGAAATCAGCTGGCTGCAAGAGCTGCCCAATGCTAGCTCCAGCTTGCGTCTGTGTGCCATGGCTTGTGTCAGCAAGTGCTCTTCTCCATCTCCTCAGCAGCTCTGCACCCAGCCATCCGTGGGGCAGTGAGGCACAAGTTGCTCTCTGTGAAGTCTGCGCTCTGCTTCCTTTTTGATGTCTGACATGAAGCTGGGGGCCCGGCAGCAATTTTCCAGGGGAGGAATGACATTGCATCATCCTCACCGAATCGCGGAATGGAATCTCAACAAGAACCCATTTCCCTGGAAACAGCCATTCTTAAGGGCACTGCTGGAGCTGGGAACTCCTTCCCAGCCCAGCTTTTCTGCTGAGACACCTCCCAGCAACCACCCAGCACCAGACCCGGCTCACCTGCTCGGCCTGCTCAGCCCAAGCTGTGCCCAGCTCACGCACACGCCGCAGCGCTGCTTCTGACGGGCTCTCACAGGGTGATCCGCACCAAGGAGGGCCCAGAGCTCAGTCTGCGTGCAGCACGCTCACCAGAGCACCAGCTCTGCTCCCCAGCTGTGGCACAAACGCTCCCACCCCGGCAACGGTTGTGACCTCAGCCAGTGCCCGCATCGCTTCTGTGCTTTCATCACAGGCGAAGGAAATGGACGCCTCCTAGATCCAAACTGCAGGAAACCAACACCAGGGTCATCCAGTGGGGTTATCTGAAGTGAAATAACAGAGAAGTGAAGATGACTCCTGGGCAGCCCAATAAAAACCCAATAAAAACCAGTGAAGGCCAACATGGCTTCATAGTGGTCAATGGAGTCCCACAGGAACCTGTAGGAAACAAAACCCAGGACTGGTGCTGGCATCTCTGGTTGGTGTTTGAAGCCCCTGGGCTGATGTCAGATTCTCAGGCTGTGGCTTCAAGTCCCAGGGCAGTGCTGGCCTCCCTGGCTGTGTCTGTGCCTTTAGGCCATTGGGCCGGTGCCGGCCTCTCTGTTGTGGCTGTGGCTTTAAGTCCCTGAACTGGTTCCAGCCTTTCAGTCTGTGGCTTTAGGCCTTGGGGTCGATGCCAGCCTGTCTGGCCGTGGATGTGACTTCAGGCCTCGGGGCTGGCGCTGGTTTCTCAGCCTGGGGCTGGGGCTTCAGGCAGGGGCTGGTGTAGGCCTCTCTGGCTGTGACTTCAGGCCCTCGGGCTGGTGCCGGCCTCTCTAACTGTGGCCGTGGCTTTAAGCCCCTGGGCTGTTTCAAGCCTTTCAAGCTGTGCCTTTAGTCCCCAGGGCCTTTTTCAGCCTGTCTGGCTGTGGCTCTGGCTTTAATCCCCATGGCCGCTGTCAGCCTCTCAGGCTGTGGCTTTAGGGCCTGGGGTCAGTGCTGGCCTCTTTTTTTGTGCCTTTAGGTCCCAGGGCCAGTGCTGGGCTCTCTCATTGTGGCTTTAGGCCTTGGGGCTGGTGCCGGCCTCTCTAACTCTGGCTTTGGCCTCAGGGCCCAGGGCTGGTACCAGCCTGTCTGGCTGTGGATGTGGCTTTATCAGTCTCATCAAGCCATGCTCGAATCTGACCGTCATAATCGAGCGAGACGGACTCCGAGCCAAGTTGGAGAGTGAGAGCATTGGAACCAACCAATCCGATCAACCACAGGAGGCACCAGATTGAATGTCAGTTGCCCCTGTAAGAGGGTGGAAAATGAAACGAATTTAGACTCAGTTAGAACAGAAGGAAGAATCTGCTGCAATGCAAGCCAGGCAGAAGGCAGCAAGATGTGGCGAAGAAGCCGTCTGCCAGGCGAGAGCCTTGGGCAAAAAGAAGTGGCTTCCCCTTTGGACGTGCCAGCTCTTGGCACTCAAAAAGGCTCCTGACACACGTGTGTCCCAGTGGGGACTGTTCTCACCAGGGATGGCAAGCGCACAGCACGACTGCCTGAGGCAGGCACACCGGCTTCTTTTAAATTGCTGCCTTGTGCCTGGCTTGCATTGCAGCAGATTCTTCTGTTCTCACTGAGTCTAAATTCGTAAGAATCATGGAAAGAAGACCGACAACAACATGGAAGAGGACTTTATTGTCCCTAGTAGAAGAAAGAAGCCACCTCAGGTGTCTCAGGCCACAATGCCTGAGCCGCCGGTGGTAAAAGACTTGACCCTAGCTCAGTTCATGGCATGACAAGGGACGTCAGTCCCCCCAGGGTCTCCAGACAGGACCGGAGGCCCTGTGTAGAACTGACGATGTTCTGGTCCCAAAAAAATATCCAGAGAGTTATGGCCCTAGTCGATACAGGGGCAGAAATGGCGAGAATTTATGGAGATCCAACTAAATTCAGTGGTAAGAGAGTGACAATTGGAGGTTTTGAGGGACAGACCATTCCAGTCACCCAAACCTGGTTAAAACTGGGGGTCGGGCATCTCCCATCTTGGGAATATAAGGTGTCTGTTGCCCCAGTCACAGAATCACAGAATTGTAGGGGTTGGAAGGGACCTCCAGAGATCATCGAGTCCATCCCCCCTGCCAAAGCAGGTTCCCTACACCAGGTCGCACAGCTCGGCGTCCAGGCGGGTCTGGAATATCTCCAGAGAAGGAGACTCCACAACCCCCCTGGGCAGCCTGTTCCAGTGCTCCGTCACCCTCACCGTAAAGAAGTCCAAGAATATATTCTGGGCATAGATATCCTGTGCGGTCTGGCTCTCCAAACAACTGTGGGAGAGTTCAGGCTCCGACAAAGGTGAATTAGCGTCCAGGCGGTACAGGCAATACTGAGGGGCCATGCAAAACATGAGCCTATTTGTCTGCCAAAACCGTGCCGGATTACTAATGTAAGGCAATATAGACTCCCGGGTAGGCAAGAGGAAATAGCAAGAACAGTGCAGGATTATCTGCATACATCATACATCTGTATTACTCCCCCTGAGTCTTTGAGCTTCCAGAACCACCGGAAGGAACGAGATACCTGATGATGACCCACATGGGACTGATGAAACACAGATGGACGTGCATCTCATGATTGCTTGTCTCCAGTAACACCAGTCAAGCACTGGCCCACAGAAGACTGTGAACTTCCATCAATCACCGCTCGAATTGTTTCAACATACATTGCGACGAGAGATTGTATAAGAGTCGCGTTGGATCTCTGTAATAAGGGAAAGCTCACCTAATCATCGGTTCACGCTGTGAAGGGGTGGAGTGTATGTGAAACTGTTGATCGCAGCCCGAAATTCTGATTAACCATCTGAGGCAAACAACAAGTCAGCTGTGGGAGCACAGGTGAAAGTAATTCAGCTGTGCTCCCGGAAGGGATGGAGCTTGGCTCCACCTCTCCTAGATCTCATTTAAGAGCTGACCACCACTAAGGCAGGATCTCTTTCTGGAGATTGCTCCTTTGTAGGGTTTTGCAGCAAACCCTGACACTGATGAGCTTCTATTCTTATAGCGAGCCTCAGCATCAGTGAGCATTTGTTATCTATCTTCTTTTCTACATAACTTCTGGTTATCCATCAGCTTTACAACTACAACTGTACAGGTGCCTCCTTGAAAAATATGCCTAATCCAGGAATCTTTTATTTCCTAGCTTCTGTGCAATAAAAAAGCATTTGAAACATTGCTTCTTGCAGCAGTACAGTGTTTTAGAAGGGAGAAAAATGCAGCTAGCAGAAACTGGATTTCTGCTGTAGGTAAAGCTGAGCTGGGCTCTGGACTGGCTTTTGCTCTGGGAATGTGAGCAAAGCCTGCAGACACAAAGGAAGGATGCTTTTCTACAGGCTGAGCATGTCAGAGGCAGGTTATTGCTAGGAGAGCTTGTGCTTCAAAGCATCAGGTCCTGTAGAGAAGGTAATTCTAAAAGCAAGCTTGCCAGTTCTCTTTTACCTGAGTGGTTTCTGAGCAAGGAAAGATTTGAGATGCTGGTTTGAGACTAGTGCCATTGAGGCCATCCTTCTGGCTGGGGAATGAGAGTGGCAGGCCCCTACGGACTGAGGGCAGGCAAAGGAGTGGGACTTGGTGGAGGAAAAGCCAAGAGCCAGCCCCAAGGATGCTGAGAGCGGTGTGGGGAAAGGTGGCAGGGAGGAGGTTCCTGCACAACAGTGGCTCTTAGGTCAGGGCAGGGGTGCCAGCCCAGAGAGGTGGGCTGTGTAGATGGTAGTGATCATGACAAGCAGCCTTTAGGGGAGGGGCCAGAAAAGGAGGGAGAGGGGTGTCAAGGACAGATAGGTGCCTGTGACTGATCCCCATCCTGTGCCAGGTTCTGCACTGGTGGCTAATTTTGTTCAACACACAGGAGTGAGAGAGAGCCCTGAGAGTCCGTGCCCAGGTGCTGAGGGCTTGCAAGGAACAATTTGAGCTGATGGTGAGTAGACATCCCATACATGCCTCATGTCGCCTTGCAGCAGCAGCTCTGGAAGGGAGCCCTGCCCAGCTGCATTCTGGGTCTTGACTCTCCTTGGGGTCTGGGGAGGTCCCTCTGCCTGCCCTTTTACTTGGTCACCACTTGAGGACCAACGTGGGCAGGAAAAGTGGATGAGCACTTGGGGCCACCTCTGACCTTTTTCCTGCCTCTCACCCCCACAGAAAGGATGCACTCACAATTTGGTACCTCGGTGGGACTGCTGGGGCCTCTGACCTGTGACTTCCTAGCCACATCCCACAAGTGGGCAGGGATCTGCCTGGACTGCTTTCTTCCAATGCATGGTGGGGAGAGCGGGTGCCCTGCAGCCTCAGTCAACCTGATGGTGCCTCCCTTCCCTGCCTGATGCCACGAGGGTCCTGCAGGGCTGGAATCCCTGGAAAGAAGACCCTTTGTAGATAGTGGGTGCTGGAAGTGGGTTCCTGTCAACATAACTCTTTTTCTTTGGTGCTTTTAACAGCTAAGATCAGGAATGTAAAATCTCAAACATGTGGTGCTGAGCACCTGAGGGAGGGGCAGGAATCACCCGATGATACAGCTCTGCTTGAGACTTCCAGAGAGACAGCAAAGGTAACTGGCCCTGTGGAATGAGGTGGGGGCCCGTTGCCTGGGCTCCTGCATGTCCTCTCCTCCCTGCAGGCTCTCATGCATTTCCTAGAGCGTGCTGTCGCAGGGGGACCTTTGCTGTTTGCAAGCAGCAGGAGGCTTTTAAGCCTACCTGGCTTTCATGCACACTTTGAAAGGGACACACCCTGAAGCGTGTGTATTTGTGTGGGTGCTTGTGAATGCTATTACCAGAAAGTGAGCTTTGTGGGTAAGAAAACAACGTGGAGGAGGTGAAAGTTTTCTCAGCTACATAAAGCACAAACAATGGCAGTGTGAAGCAATTGCCTTCTCTGTGATCAGTGGCCTGCTGAGCTAAGAGTCCCCTCCAGTTTCCTTTCTGTTCTGAAGAGCCAGAGGGAGCTGTGATGTGGTCTCTCCTATTTCTTTCCAGACCGTCTGCCGATGCTTCCCCTCGGCTCAGGCTGCTGATTTGATGAGCATGCTTGCAGAAAGCCTGCTGTGCCACACGGATAGGCGTGTGTGGGCTGCTGGGATGTGGATGACAAAATCCCTGGAGAACTGTGGAAAGCAGGTAACTTTTTTGGAGGTAAGAGACGCTTTTGCTGTTTGACTGACTCGACTGACTTTTCTCGTGGTTGTTGCACCAGAGCTCATGCAGGTGGTGTGAGCTAAAGGAGCACAGCCCAAGTGCAGAGCTGAGGGCTATTGCTGGTCCGAGCTGCATGTTCCCAAAGTCTCCCACTGAGGCAGGTCCTTGCCTTAAGTGAGGCATTGACCTCTGGGGCTCGTCAAACTTCCTGTTCTTCTCTTTTACCTGCAAGGCTTTTTTGTGGCCTTGAAAAACAGATTTGCATCTTTATCTTGTGGTGACACTGCTGCTGGGGACTGGATGATCCAGGCCATTAGGTGTAAAATGTGCCTATAACTTCAGGGTACCCAGAGTCTTTGGCCATTTGTGCATGCAGCCACTGGGAGTGCAGATGTGTGTTTGCATGCCCTGTGGACAGTCACCTCCACCCATGAGCCAGTGGAAACAGTTTAGGACTTGGCCTCATGCATGACACATCTGTGTTAGGGTCTCATTAAAGTTGGGGAACGGGATGTTTTGAGACATTCTTTCTCACGTTCTTCTTTTCAGGGGCCACGAGTCCTGGACATCCTTTATATCAGCCTGCAGGCCATGTCACAGAGCACCCACAGGGTCCGCATACTGCAAGCAGTGTATCACATGGCCCGCTTTCACCAGAAGCCTGTGATCAACAGCCTCCTCCAGGAGCATCTGCTCACAGCCAGGTATGTGCACTCCCACCCTGCCCCACTGAGGTCAAAGGCAGACTATGTGGCTTGTCTGTGTCAGGGAGAATCTGGCGAAGAAGCAAGCCCTTTTTCTCCCTCGAAGTCAGAGTGTTCTGAGGCCATGTGCTGATGTTCCTGGTAGGAACCAGGCACTGTGAGCCCCTTTGCTGACAGCAAGAGCTTATTGCCTCTGCTGAGAGCACCGTGGTTGCCACAGGATATGGGCTCATGGGTGAACGTCTCTTCCCCTGCAGGCACGTGATGGAGCTGTGAGGGATGCTGGGGAGCAGTGACCTAGGGGTTCTGATCTTGCAGCACTTAACTCAGCAATTAGAGGCAGCACGAGAGAATGAGAGCGTGGGTGCTCTGGGCTCTGCCAAGGTATGTCTGCTGGCAGAGGCAAATGTGCAGCTTTGCATCTGCTAGAGAGTGCATGAGGGGGCTGTGCTGGGGAGTGTCAGCATGAGAGGTGCCGAGGACTGGTCCAGTTTATTGTCACTGGTCTGGAAGGCTGTCACTGACATGAGATCTGCAGACAATCAAGAGCCTCAAGGCAGGTGGGGGGGATCAAGCTGGTGGGAAAATCCCTTCTTTAATGGATGGCTCTTGGTTGAATTTCCCTGTAGCTCACCTGTGCTATCTCCATGGTGGCAGTTGGGCTGCTAGCAGAGGAGAGGATGCAGCACCTGCTTCCTCACGTCCTTCCAGGCTTTCTGTGTCAGATCAGCAAGGTGCTGGGGGAGGAGATGCTGTTGCCTGCTCTGAGATGCCAGAGACAGCTCTGCCACAGTGTGCCAAGGAGTGCAGCCAGACCACGCAGGTGAGGACCCAGAATAGGGAGGGAAGTGGGGGAGCTGTCCTTCCCCAGCCAGGCCTGTTCGTTTATGTTGAGAGAGGGCTACAGCCTTCCCAGTTTCTCCGTGCATAGAGACAGGTTGCCCATGCTGGTTTGGCCTGGAAGTGCATCACTTTGTGTTGGTTGTTTGTTTGTTTTTTTCCAGCCTATACTGTGCGGCTCTGGAGCTGGTGCTGTGCAGGTGCATGGAGAAGAGGTGGATGCTGCTGCTGTGCAGGCGGAGCATGTGGGAGTCCTTGGAAAAACCCCAGGCTCATGCAGATGCCGTGTATCTACTGACCAGGTGAGACCCCAGGGCTCCATCTCACCATGCTGTGGATGGCTGTGCTGAGGGGAAACAGCTGCCAGGACCCTTCCCACACACATGGGAAGTTCTCCCATGGTGCAGAGTATCGCCTGTGTTGGAGCAAGGGAAGTTGTGAGTCATTGCCTGTGTCGTTCCTGCGTGACCATATGCCTCGTGCTTGTGCTCTGTGTGCAGTGTTCTCCTCCACAACCAGCTCATCTCAAGGGGTGTGATACAGTCCCTGTCCCAGTGGATGAACTCCCAGTCAGGAAACCTTCAGCTAAAAGCAGCGGCTCTCTTTGCTGAGGTGAGGCAGCTGCAAGAGGAGAGCTCTTCTTAAGAAACCTCTGCTTGGCTTGTCTCCTTCTTTGAGAAGAAGGTGACAGTGGGGAGTGTCATCCTTAAGACTCCAAAGGATGCTCCTTTGTATAGTGCCTGTTCATGTGCTGTGCCAGGGCTTAAGCTGTGTCTTGGAGCTCATGGATATGTTGCTTTGTTTTAGTTGATGGAAGAACCACCAACCACAGAGAGGAGGCTTCTGGAGAGCATCCTGGACATCCTGATGGAGAAAGCACAGCACAGACCCAAAGCTGTGTGACAGTGAGAGGCCTGGGCATCACCTTCAGAAGAGCATATAAGAAGGTGAGACCAACGTTTCCCCTGTCTGGCTGCAGCCCCTCACTAGGGAGATCCAGGTGTAGAGCTCTGGCGGGCGAGCTAAAGCCAAAGCGGTCTTTTCTAAGGCTGTGGTCCTCTTTCTGTCACCAGCAGAAAGGCAGCTGGCAAAACTGGTGAGCAACACGCCTTCCTGGGCTGAAAGCTGCTCTTGTTCCTAGTAACTTCAGTCCTTGGCAGCCATAGCAGACGTGGCCAAAAGACCATTGAGCATCAAGGAGTTAAAGAGCTGCACAGCAGTTAACCTGAGTTGGCCCAGGCCTGCTCTGCACTGTGCTGTGCTGTATGTAGATCTTGTCTTTAGGTCTGGGCATGTCCCTTGGCTACAGGATGTGCTTATCCAGCTCAACTCCCCCTTTTACCAGTGATTAAACTACCTGCATGTCCTTGTAATTCTCTTGTTTTCTTTGAGTGACCAAAGCAGCACAACCCCTCCCACAGATGGGATCTGTGCGGCATGCTGCATGTGGATCAGGGGGCATATTCAGTGCTGTGTAAATCAGGACTAATGCAGGACTACTACGGAGGTTGTGTGTGTCTTTGGCTTGGCAGTTGCAAGAGCGCAAGAAGGCCATTCTGGAAGTACTGCAGAGATGCTTGGAGGACATCTCCTGTCCTGAACTGGTTCCTGAGAGCGTGCTTGCACTGGCTAAGGTGATGAGAAAGCTGCGTGCAAAGGACTTGGGGTCTGCCTTTGAAGACATCACCAGGTCCACCAAAATGTTCTTTGAAGCTGTGAGTGAGCCAATTCTTTCTCTTCTACATACAGCTTTAATGGGGGTAGGGATGAGTAGACAAGAGGCATTTCTTGGCCTGCTGTCCTCCATAGGCTGAGGCGGCAGTACACAGGCACTGATAGAGCCCACTAGAAGGTCCCCCATTACCCAGCTAAAAGAGAGTGTCTCTGTGTTGCAGGAGCAAGAGGTCCTTTGCTCATCAGCCTTCAGCCTCTACGCAGCCCTGGCCTCCTCTGCCTCAGGGAAAAGATTATTCTTGGCCAGAGAAGTGATGGAAACATGGGTCTGCCTTCTCCTGCACCTTCGGGATCCTGACTCTGAAGTCTCTGAAGTAAGAGCCCCCAGAGTTTATTAGCAAAACTGTAGGAAGCTTCTTGGCAACGGCAGATCTGTTCTGCCGCCTCCACCTGCTTGGCAGCTGCTGAGTGTCTCTGAGACCATTCCTAGAAGTGTTGCAAGGAAACCTGGGCCAGTCTCACAGACTTTCCTAGGAGTACTGTCCCAGACCTGATTCCATCTTTGGCCATGTGCCTTCACATCTGCCAGGTATCGGGGCTGCTTGGGGACCTGCACAAAGAAGAGGGGGAGTCCCCTCTCCTACAGCCAGTGCCTCATCCTGGCTGGAGACTGCATCTGGGGCAGGCTCCTCTTCTAGGGAGAGCTTAGCAAAAGTTCATCCAGACAAGCTCTCTGGGAAGGACCCAGGTCACACCAGTGGGGAAGGAACAATGTGGCAGGAAGCTCTTTTTCAGGTATGCAGGACCGCCCTGTATCTCTGCGCTCCATTTTTGAGGCCTGAAGAGCTGCGGGAGTGCATCACAGCATCCATTGGATTGAGTGCAGCTGACGTGCAGTATGAAGTTTGCCTTCTTCTGGTGAGTAGGCTCTGTCCTGGGGAGATGTTGGGGTTGCAGGGTGCTTCCCGAGGACCCAATGGGGGAGCTCAGGGCAAAATGCTGAGGGAAGGCAGGGCATGAGCCAAGTCACTGGTGCTGGCTACCTGCTCTGTCTCTCCTTTCCCCTGAGGCCCAGCCAGCCGGCTGTCCATGAGGTTGACTGAGGGCTTTCTTTTTTTTCCTTTTTTTGGCACAGTGAGAAACTGTTCCTCTCTGTTACGCTCTAGGCTAGAGATGCCCTGGAGATGTTGGAGAGGCTCCGCAGCACTGCCAGACACCGCCACTTGGAGAACAGACAGGCACTGCACGCTCATGCCATTGCAGTCCTGGGTGAGAGGCTGGTCTGAAGTTCTGTGCTGTCCTCCTTGTCTTCCCTTCCAGCTCCCCAAACAAGTCCCAGGGGATGGGTGGAGCTGGAAGCCAGGGCTGTAGGGCAGTTCTGTGATGTCTGTCTCTCTGCTCCATGCATTTGGGAGTCATCCTGGAAAAATCAAGAGGCCTTAGCAGCTCTGGTAGTGATGACAAGGCTCACATTTTCAGGTAGACTGGAGCATGGCTGAGCTGTAGATCTCCATCGACTGCAGGCAACAGTACAGAAAGTCTGAGTGAATATTGACTTGTGCAGTCCAGTAACACTGAGACCAATAGACTCTTCCATTGTGGCATTACAGAGGAGTTGACCTGTGGGAACACAAGGAAGACTATTCAGGGCAGAAACCAGCAGCTTCTGCAGATAAATAGCATGAGATTCTGTGAGAAATAGCATGAGAAGACAAGGCTGAGAACCAAGGACATCTCCGGAATACATGGGGGGAAAGAAGCTACAGCTTAGCAATGGGAGCAACCGTCAGGGAATTGGAACCATTTATCTCTGGCATGATTGTGAACTGCTTGCTCTGCATATGCAGCTTCAGAGTGCAGAGAATAGTGGAAAACTACCAGGTTAAGTTAGCACGGGTATAGAAGTCTGTAGATGCAGATAATAAATGATTTTGCTGTGCAATTGCAGCAGAGTCCCTGACCTCATTGCCACACTGACCTTTCTTTCCTAGAGGCAGGCGAAGGTCCCACTCTGCAGTCACACTGAAGCCTGACAGGATGCACCCATGGTGCTGGGGGAGCAGGCCCATGTCACCATAAGGCCACTGAATGATCTTGGAAATGCTGTGGTGTCTGGGAGAGCTTCCTTAGGACAACCAGGAAGTAAATGCTGCCCTTCTCTTTGAGAAGGGCTGTAAGGAAGATGTGGGACAGCGCAGGACACTTAGGCTATCCCTTTTTTTGTTGGAGAGGTCATCAAGTAGCTCAGCATCATCTTTGCCCATTTTCTGAGCCTCTTTGCAATGTGGGGATTTGTGGTCCATCACACAGGGGCTGGAGGTGCAGCTGTTACACTACTGCCTGTGGTACCATTGGGAAGCACTGACTCTGAATGAATTGCTTTAGCAAGAAATATCCATCTTTATAATCAAATAATTTTACACTGTTGGTATCAAGTTTCTGCTTACAAAGGAGATGGGTTGTTTTCTTACGCTAAAATTACGAGTCATTATCAGAGGAAAGGTTTGTTCATCTCTCTTCACGTTGTCTAAGAACCTTCTGTGTGCCTGAATTTAATTATACACCTTCAGAGGAAACTTGTCGCTCCCCACCATCAAATCATGAAGTCACTGCGAGATGAGTAACCCTCTGCCCACTGCCAGGTTCCCATCAAACTACTCCTTCACTTCCCCTCCACAGCAAAACCAGGAGAAAAATCCTGTGAGTTGAGGTAGGGACAGGAAAATCATGTATCGGTTACTGTCATGGGAAAGATGGACTCAGCTTGGGGAATATAAAAAAATGTCTTTTTACCTATTATGGCACCTCACGTTGAATGCTCATCTTCAATTTAGAATTAAAGGCTGTTTTTCTGTTTCTATAAATGACCACTCACTCAAAAAACACAGCTGTTTCTCAAGCACAGCCACCTGACTCTATGGGTTAAGTGCTGAACTCTGACACCTTGGGACCTTTTTCCCCCAGACCAGCCCACTTTAATTCACAGAAACTTACATTAGGAGAAGAATAAATTAAAACAGTGTTGGTAAAACAGAGGGCTTTTAGTAACCTCCTTTCAGTAGCCAAGAATTAGCAAGGAAAACACCACTGCCCATTTTTTAATTGCTGCTTATGCCAAAATGCCTCACGTGCGTACAATCGCAGACAAAAGCTTTTGGGGAATTTCAGCCTCAGGAATCATACTCTCCTGGGCAAAGCATGGTTTCCTGGCGTTGGTAGTTCTACTGTAGAACACTGGATGTTAACTCTGTTGATAAGAAAACATTTTTCCAAAGAAAAATGATTTGTTAAACCACTTTTATGTCACTTTTTCAGTTACACACCAAAGTAAACAAACCTAAGATGTTAAATAAAATAAAAACCCACTACACCTGCAGGCATCAGCTGGAGGCTACCACTGTGGAGGTGCCCTGGAAAGCCACAAAGTGCCATAAAGTGCTTGTATTCTTTGTGCCCTTTCTGCAATTTGAGAGCCCCTGCTCAGCCACGTGAGTCAGAAGCCTCGCTGCATCCCTTTCCTTCTCCTCCCTAAAGCTGAGAGAGAGGACTTGGACACTGAAACTGCACAGCCCTGGTTCTTTCCCAGAGCAACTGGTGGGTGCAGCCACCCTCCAGCTGAGCAAGGAGCGCCACAGGGCAGTGAATAACAAGCTTGATGGGCTGAGCAGACTGACCCTTCCCTAAGGGACTGCAGGGAAATTCTGCCTCTGAGCAATGACTTCTGCTTACGCCAAGAACAGAGGGAACCCTGAAGATTTATTCCATTTCTCAAATGCTGTGGAGGAATGAAGCCGCTCTGTTAATACTTCAGGGTGTGTCAAACACCAGATCACGTCCCTTAGTACCTGCTTAATTAAACTGAATCTCTACAGTGCACTGCCTAGCACCTTGGCTTGAATGAGGCTGATCAGCTGCATCCCAAAAGCACTGCTGCTCCATAGATTTGGGAGGGAAAATGGTCGTTGCTGTACTGTGAGCTGTAAGAGACTGAGGATGGATTTAGGAGTAATCTGTCGGTGTCTGGTTACAATGCTGAATGGTGTATAAACAACAAAAATAGAGTGGTGTGGTTAGAAGGGATAATCAGAAATAAATGCTCACCCGTGTAGGCTCACAGTAGAAAACTCCAAAGGGAGTGATTTCCAGAAAGATATCCTCTCCAATGGCAGTCTGCCCTTAAATGGGGTCTAGGAGAGGTGCAGCCAGGCTGCACCCTTTCCAGTCACACAGCTGAATTGCCTTCACCTGTGCTCCCATGGCTGACTCAGTGCTCGCCTCAGGTGGTCAATCAGAGGTTCAGGCAGCGATTCAACGGTTCCTATACAAATGGTTACTGAGGTTCCTCCCCGTCCCTGTTCCATATGTGATAGGGCAAAGGAAAACTTCCACAAGAAGGATGTTGAGTTTTCAGGAGAGTACAGAAGTTCTCCAGGGGCATCGTGTACCCAGAGTGGGCAGTGACTGGAGCCCCGTAAATTGAAGGATTGCCTCAAGTGATGTCACATGTAAGGATTGTGACAAATCAGTAAGATATCCTTAGACAAACAAGGGCTCTCCAGTTACTTTGGGATTCAGTGGGAGACCAGAATGCAAAAGGAAGGGAATGTGGAGAGAGATTTATGTTACCCTCTAGGAAGGACTTTCAGCTGCATCTAGAAAACAGGATGGAAACCTCTGGTGTTCTTGGAAATTTCCCCCTAGCCCTTCTGAGCGCCTGCCACTGCCATCAAATGCTGTGGGTTGAGGCTGGGTTCCCGGAATCTGAGCTGTTCGTGGATCGGCGCGGGGGAGAGATGACAAGGACCCAATATGAGTGCATCAAACTCCGTTTATTGCTTGTGGTCAAACTGCTTTTATAGTCTACAAGTCACACTTGGTTCAAGCTGATTGGTTTTATTACTCTTGGCTTTAATTGATTGGTTGTAAAACCCACCACCTTTGTTTACCTTCCATGGTAACACACCATAGCTACAATCAGGATACCGTTCTCAGGGGTCTGCTCTTCCCCCTCATTCCACCCGTATCTCAGTTTCCTCCTTAGTTGTGTCTCACCAGAGCAGGGCCAGGCTGACCTTGTTTTTCTCAGCCAGCTGGTATTTTTCAGCAGGCCGTACTATCCCATGGCCATGCAGTCACTGTTGCCTGCTCTGTCTTGCTTGTACAGTGCTCCCAGAGGCCTGTGGTCTTTTGGCCATTCTGCAACAATTCCCCCTTTTTCTTTTTGTACGAGCAAGGCATCTGTGATTCGTTCTATTCCCCTCATCATACAACCAGTGATTCACTATAGAATTAGGAAAACAACAGGTATTAGTATCCATCACAGCCCTTCTTTGACAAGCATTAAGAGCCATACCGGCAAGTTTCCAAATAAGGATTGTAACCATGAGTCAAATGGGTTAGCATCAACCTTGATGTTTTGTGCATGCTGCTTCAGCCAGGCTAATTGCTTGGTCCCTGATACAGAGTTCCGAAACAAAAACAGGTAAATAAATCCCTGAGGGTTCCATTCTGGGCTAATCTGTAATCGGTTAGAGAAAAGTCTTCAACTTTCGTATATTCTGATATATTGATTTCAAACGATCACTAAAATTTGTGCAATGAGTGCTTTTAGGGTGCTCATAACCATGCCTTTGCACTAATAAATGATTAATGGTTGTGCAAATGTATGAAGTTGTATGTCAGATAGAACCAATATTAGAGGATAAATGTGCTAGAGTATCACTAGGGGCATTATTACTTACTGACCCTTGAGAAACAGCAGACCAACTGCAGAAGAGGAGAAAGAAGGAACATGGTGGTGGTGGATGCGATAGGCAGTGCCAGCAGGGCATCCCCTGCTTCAAAGTGCACTTTTCCTCTCTCACCCACCACAGGTTCTCTCCTGCTTTCAGGGTATTCTCCATTTGTACACTGCATCCGCATGGCCAGCGCGTGATACAGAGCCCAAGTGGAAACACCTGTTTGAAAAAACAGAATAAGCTATCAAGGTTAGCTCCCTTAGCGTGCCTTTGTCTCAAGTGATGCATGGTCATATTTTAAAAATCCTGATTAGAGGGACGAAAGACAGGTAATCGTTCTATAATACAGGGTCATCCCTTTGCCAGGGATTCCTTTCCAGGTTTTGTCTTTGCAAATTAAGAAAAGGCTAACTGATAGGCCAATAGCGTGGGGACAGGGCCGAGTTGGAATAGCACGAGCATTTTTATTTGCTCACTTAGGCTGTTTACTGTCCCTTTGTATATGACCAGGCTTCCCACAATTGTAGTATCTCATTCTTTGATCTGTCCCTGCATCGTGTCCGGCTGCAAGCATGTCTGCTAGCAAGGCCATTTTTATGACTTTCCGAACCTACATCTTGACAGGCTTTAATCGTGGCAGTAATGGATGGATCTGCATTTTTTAAGGATTGTAAAGCCTTTCGACAGTCCACATTTGCATTTTTTATTGCTAATTACTTAAGCAAAGCATTCCAGGTGGCCTGATTTTCTATTTGTCTTTCTAGCATATTTTGTAAACAGTCAAGAAATTTCATGTAGGGCTGGGCAGCCTCCTGCTTAACTGATGTAAATGAAGCATTAGATGAATTAATATCAGGTATCTGACCAATAGCACATAACACCAAAATCTTAACTTGTTCAAGACATTGCCTGTCCATCTGTGCTTGGGCCTGAGGTATTGCCCAGACCCTCTCCCCCCGCTTTTTTTTTTTTTTTTTTTTTTTACGGAATATGGGTAGCCTGATCTTGATACACAATGTATTGCATGGGAGACAGAATTGTTCGTAACAAGATTCCCCTTAACAAGATTGTCCAGTCGTGAGGGGTCATAACATAACCGTTATCAACTGCAACCAAAAGATTGTATGTAAAGACAAATTGAATTCCATAGTCTCTCATTGACTTCCTTAGCTCAGACGATGTAGATACGGCGGAGGACGGCAGCGGCACGGCGAGCAATGTGGGCGGGTGGAGGGTGGGGGCGCGCGAGGGGGGGTTGCAATTTCCCTTCCCCCAGCCTCGGGCTGGGGGGGTAAAATGGAGCCGCAGATCAAATCTGGGCAAAGGCTGCATTCGGAGCGGTGGCGAAGGGTGGGAGGGTGGGCAAAAATTTTAGCAGCCCCTCTGTCTCTAGTAATAGAAGCCCCCCAGAGTTTTGTGCCAATTTTGTCCCAAGGCTCTCCATCAAAAGAAAAACCCAGTTTTTGGCTGCAAAGAAGTGAACAACCATTCCAGCACCTTGATCCCCTCCCCCTTTTCCTTTTTGCACTGAGTCAGCGCACCGATGACCTGCGAGTCACCACAGAGAATAGTGAGATCAGTGGGGAGGGCTGGATCGTGCTGGTTGATGGCGTGCTCTGCGATTTGCTGTCCGATACGTTGAATAACCTGTTGTTCCGAAGACACCGAGATGCAAGCAGCAGGATCGGTGCCTCGTAGCAATGGGTGGAGCAGCTCAAGGTCCTCGTTGGATATTCCGGCTATTGATCGAAGCCACTGGGACTCGCCCGTAAGTTGTCATGTCCGAGCCGAGCCTTCCTCTGGTTGCCGGTCGCAGCTTGGGTGCGTTGTCAGGTTGCGGCTGCTTGTGGCTGCTTGTGGTCGTAACGGCAGTTGCTGGGTGGTCCCGATGATGCGGTGGCAGACGAGCTGGAGCTGTGATTGTGAGCTGGAGTTCTGCGTGCGGTCGCGAGGTCATGATCTCATTGCGATCACAGAGACGTGGTGGGACAGCTCGCATGACTGGAATGTTGTCATGGAGGGCTATGTGCTTTTTAGGAAAGATCAACTGGCAAGGCGGGGTGGTGGAGTTGCTCTTTATGTGAGAGAGCAGCTAGAATGTATTGAACTCCACCTGGGGGAGAGTGATGGAGCAGTGGAGAGCTTATGGGTAAGAATTAAGGGGCAGGTTGGTAAGGGTGACACTGTGGTGGGTGTGTACTACAGGCCCCCTGATCAGGAGGAGGAGGTAGATGAGGCCTTCTGAAAGCAACTGGAAGTAGCGTCACGCTCCCAGTCGCTGGTACTTATGGGGGACTTCAATTATCCGGATATTTGCTGGATGACCAACATGGCCAGGCATGCACTGTCCAGACAATTCTTGCAGTGCGTTGAAGATAACTTTCTGATGCAGGTGGTGGAGGAACCAATGCGGGGTGGGGCGTTACTGGACCTCATTCTTACCAACAAGGAAGGACTTGTTAAGGAAGTAAAGGTTGGGGGCAGCTTGGGTTGTAGCGACCACGAGATGGTGGAGTTCAAGATCCTGAGCAGAGGAAGCAAAGCAAAAAGTAGGATTGCTACCCTGGACTTTAGGAGAGCAAACTTTGATCTCTTCCGGGACCTACTTGGGGCTGTCCCATGGGCCAGGGTATTAGAAGGTATGGGGGCCTGTGAGAGCTGGTTAGCATTTAAACAGCTCTTCTTCCAAGCTCAGGATCAGTGCGTCCCTGTGACTAAGAAATCGGGAAAAGGTGGCAGGAGACCCGCATGGATGAGTAAGGAGCTCATGCGCAAGCTCCAAGGAAAGAAGAAAGTTCATGAAATGTGGAAAAAGGGTCTGACCACTTGGGAAGAATATAAGAATGTAGTCAGGGCCTGCAGGGACGTGACGAGGAAGGCCAAAGCCAACCTGGAGTTGAATCTAGCTAAAGGGATAAAGGATAATAAAAAAAGGCTTTTTTAAGTACGTTAACAGCAAAAGGAAGGTCAGGGAGAATGTGGGCCCCATATTAAGTGAGGGGGGCGTTCTGGTAACAGGGGATGCTGAGAAGGCGGAAATACTGAATGCCTTCTTTGCTTCTGTATTTAGTGAAAAGGCTCTCCCTCAGGAATCCCAAACCTTGGAGGTTAATGAGAGAGTCTGGGGAATGGGAGACTTCCCTTTAGTCAGGGAAGAGGTGGTTCGTGAGTGTCTAGGAAACATTAAGGTCCATAAATCCATGGGACCTGACGGGGTGCATCCACGGGTGCTGAGAGAGCTGGCGGAGGTCATTGCTGAGCCGCTCTCTGTAATCTTTCAGAGGTCTTGGAGAACTGGGGAGGTGCCTGATGACTGGAGGACAGCCAATGTCACTCCGGTCTTCAAAAAGGGCAAGAAGGAGGACCCAGGTAATTATAGGCCGGTCAGCCTCACCTCTGTCCCAGGGAAGGTGATGGAACAGCTTGTGCTGAATGCCATCTCCAGACAATTGGGAGAAAAGGAGGTTATCAGGAGTACCCAGCATGGGTTCACCAAGGGGAGGTCGTGCTCGACCAACCTGGTGGCCTTCTATGAAGTTGTCACTGGCTGGGTGGATGGGGGGAGAGCAGTAGACGTAGTCTACCTTGATTTCAGTAAGGCTTTTGATACTGTCCCCCATGGCCTCCTTATAACAAAGCTGAGGAAGTACAGGATAGATGAGTGGACAGTGAGGTGGGTTGAAAACTGGCTGACTGGCAGAGTGCAGAGGGTCGTCGTTGGCGGTGCAGTGTCTGGATGGAGGCCTGTAACTAGTGGCGTCCCCCAGGGGTCTGTGCTGGGTCCGGTCTTGTTCAACATCTTCATCAATGACCTTGATGAGGGGATAGTGGCCACCCTCAGCAAGTTTGCTGATGATACGAAGTTGGGTGGCCTGGCTGACACACCTGAAGGCTGTGCTGCCATTCAGCAAGACCTGGACAGGCTGGAGAGCTGGGCAGTAAGGAACAGGATGATGTTTAACAAAAGCAAGTGTAGAGTCTTGCACCTAGGGAGGAATAATTGCATGCACCAGTACAGGCTGGGGGATGGCCTGCTGGAGAGGAGCTCTGCAGAGAGGGACCTGGGCGTCCTGGTGGATGACAGGTTGGCCATGAGCCAGCAGTGTGCCCTCGTGGCCAAAAGGGCCAATGGCATTCTGGGGTGTATAAAAAAGAGCGTTGCCAGCAGGTCAAGGGAGGTGATCCTCCCCCTCTACTCTGCCCTGGTAAGGCCCCATCTGGAGTACTGTGTCCAGTTCTGGGCTCCCCAGTATAAAAAAGACAGGGATCTCTTGGAAAGAGTCCAGCGGAGGGCCACAAAGATGGTGAAGGGCCTGGAGCATCTCCCCTATGAGGAACGACTGAGTGAACTGGGTCTGTTTAGCCTTGAGAAAAGAAGGCTGAGAGGGGATTTGATCCAGGTTTATAAATACCTGAGGTGTGGTGGTCATAGTGGTGAAGCTGGACTCTTTTCAGTAGTGCGTGGGGACAGGACAAGGGGAAATGGGATGAAGCTAGGGCATAGGAAGTTCCGCACGAATGTGCGCAAGAACTTCTTTCTGGTGAGGGTGACGGAGCACTGGAACAGGCTGCCCAGGGGGGTTGTGGAGTCTCCTTCTCTGGAGATATTCAAGACCCGCCTGGACGCCTACCTGTGCGACCTGCTGTAGGGAGCCTGCTTTGGCGGGGGGGTTGGACTCGATGATCTCTGGAGGTCCCTTCCAACCCCTACAATTCTGTGATTCTGTGATTCTGTGATTCTGTGATTGTTGTTGTCATGCAGCGGCTCTTCGCACTCGATGATATGTCTCCCGGAACACGACAAATTGAAGTGTCATGGGTCGAGGAGTCACAGTGTTGGCACCATACCCTAGCCTTACATTCCCTTATGTGCCCCCCCTTTCCACACTTAAAGCACTTAAGCTCTCTACACCTGATTGGTTGTTGTTTCACTTCCCTGGGAGGTTTTAGTGGGGCCAATGCTGTGAATGCCTGGGTCTGTGCTTCTATTAGTTTTCCTCCTAATTCCCATATTGCCTCCACTAGAAAGGCATCCGGGCCAACCAGTACCCTACTCATACATTCCAGCATCATCTCAATAGTAGTGTCCACGGGGAGTGTAACTAGAATAGCTTTGGTGGACGAGTTACAGTTCTCTAGAGCACACTGACATAGCAGAGCCCCCTTCATCCAGTCTGGTACATTTGCTTTGTTTATTGTGTCTGTCACCTTATCTATAAAGCTAGCAAAGGTTTCCCCTCGGCCTTGTCTTAAAGACATATACGAAGGTGTAGGTGCTGTTGTTCTCACTGAGTCAATAGCCTGCCTCGCCAACCGCATGCTTTCATAGCACACCTCCGGACCCATCTGCACCTGCATATCTGGTAATGCGAATGGCTCTGTTCCCATAAGTTGTATTGAAGTAACTCCAAATAATGGGTCCGTTTGGGGACGTGGCTGATTGGAACTCAGCTCACACAGTCGGCTCCATTGTGCCTGCCACAGAAGTTGCTCAGACTGTGACATGATCATTCGAGCAATGATCTTAATATCTTCCGGAATCAATAAACCACTTCCCCATATATAGTTCAGCATCTGTTTTGCCGGCTCACCATGCAGGCCACTCTTGTTAACCGTGGCTCGCAGTTGTGATAACAGCTTCCAGTCCAAAAGGGTATGTTCTCCTTGCAATCCCCCCGGGCCGTGCTCAAAGCGAACTGGAAATGCATGGTAAAGGGACCCTAGGGCCTCTGTATCCTGGTCTATGGCAGCCTGTTTTGCTATTTGTGACCAATCGACTCTCTTCACTAACGCACCGCTTGTGCTAACAACCCCCCCATTACACTGCCCTGAAATTCTTTGTTCTTCTCTAATTGCATCCTGCAGGGCCGCAATCGGGGTGGGCGGATCGGGCCAAACTTGATCTGACCCTTCCCCCTCCGACGCTGTCGCAGTGGGGAGCTCCGGCTCCGTCACGGCCGCAGCGGCACCGGAGTGCTCCGGCCCCATCATGCGCGCAGGTGGCCCCCCCACTGCTGCTTCTGCAAGTGGTTGAACTAGTACAGGCCCCCCCATGGGCGAAGCCGGAGTGTAGTTCGGTGTCAGAAGGCGCTCCTAACTGACGAGCTGCTGATGCAGCCGTATCCTTCTCTATTTTACATCTTTTCAAACTGTTACTAACCTCCCGCCAAACCTTCCTAAGCCTTTTTGCATTCTTAATAACTTGATTCTGTAACAAGTCACCATATTTTCGCCATTCTCCTACTACGGAGTATAATCCTGAGTGCTGGAAAAACCCGCACTCCTTCCTGTACCATAACAGGGCAGGAGCTGACTTTAACACCGTATTATCTATTCCCCACTTTTCTAAAAAGCATAAAAATAATTTGTGGGCTACCTCTCCCTCCATGGTGCACTGCGATTCCGTGTCCCACCACCGCAATGCCCAACAGGGAATCTTTCGGACGTCCTCTTTCGTGCCCTTCAGACCGTGCAGACCCCTCTCGGTTGGTCTAGGCGCCTCTGCACCCTGACGTGCCTCCGTCAGTGCTCTTTGTCCGGCTGCGCTTCACAAAGCATGCCACTCTTCAATCCCAGGTCCCTGCTCGGGTGCCAGTTGCCGTGGATTGAGGCTGGGTTCCCGGAATCTGAGCTGTTCGTGGATCGGCATGGGGGAGAGATGACAAGGACCCAATATGAGTGCATCAAACTCCGTTTATTGCTTGTGGTCAAACTGCTTTTATAGTCTACAAGTCACACTTGGTTCAAGCTGATTGGTTTTATTACTCTTGGCTTTAATTGATTGGTTGTAAAACCCACCACCTTTGTTTACCTTCCATGGTAACACACCATAGCTACAATCAGGATACCGTTCTCAGGGGTCTGCTCTTCCCCCTCATTCCACCCGTATCTCAGTTTCCTCCTTAGTTGTGTCTCACCAGAGCAGGGCCAGGCTGACCTTGTTTTTCTCAGCCAGCTGGTATTTTTCAGCAGGCCGTACTATCCCATGGCCATGCAGTCACTGTTGCCTGCTCTGTCTTGCTTGTACAGTGCTCCCAGAGGCCTGTGGTCTTTTGGCCATTCTGCAACAATCAAACACAGCAAGATTAGCAGCAGTGATCTCAACCCAGCTGGCTCTGCTTCCCACACTGCACAGCACAGATAGTGTGGAATCACCTCATGAGCATCACAGCCTGCTTGGTCTGCTACTAACACTGCCAGCTTGAGGCCCTGTGCAGATGCAGAGGGAA
This sequence comes from Alectoris magna, assembly GCA_030625065.1. Taxonomy (NCBI): domain Eukaryota; kingdom Metazoa; phylum Chordata; class Aves; order Galliformes; family Phasianidae; genus Alectoris; species Alectoris magna. The sequence goes on along the minus strand of CM060577.1, from coordinate 9,936,746 downwards.
CCAGGCATCCTGGTGCACTTCACACATACAAAGGGGCTCAGAAGAAAGGCACCTCAGCCCTAAAACCAAGGGCAGTTTTTGTTGCATCAGCAGTCAGAAAAAACTTCCCACAGAATTTCCAAAACATTTGTTCAAAGAAGAAAATACACATGTGCACACAACACCAGTATAGCACTGTAATTTTACACTGGGTAACTAATAGTTCAGCGTGGCTAAGATCAGTTATTTGTCATCTTCTCATGATTATTTGATCGTTAGTTAAATTATGCTCACAGAAATCTGAGGAAAGCAAGCATTTTTATCCAAGGTAAATATATCTCAAAAGCCAATAAATAGCTGGGTTACATTCAGTTCAAGACATCCACCACAGTGTCATGGTTTTATGATTTTTGGTTACTGGTAGTCTACATCAAAACATCATGTAGTGCACTGGGAGTTAAAGCATTAATGCTCCAGTTCCGGGTACCTGTCCAGAAGAGAAGAAGAACTACATTCCCAAGGGGCCTTTGTGGTCAAAGAGGAGATATAACTCCTGGCAAGGTCACCTGATGGGGCTTTTCGTATTGGCGCTCCTCTCCTATGCCTCTCCTCGCCGCGGCCTGTCCTGTCTGTGTGCATTGCTTCAGTATCACTGTAAGGCCTTCAGCTTTTCAGACAGTCTCTCATTATATTTGATTTATTAGCTTAAATTTTAATTATATTGTATTATAGTGTGTTATCTTGCATATATAAGGGGGATGGGAGAAAGCCAGGAAGCTCTGAAGCAAGCAGGCCTCGGGGCCTCTTCGGAAGAGGTTTTCCCGTCAGAGAATTCTCCGTCAAAGGTGTCTTTGGGAATTTTTCTCCAAAGTCCCTAGTTTAGTGAGGGCCTTTTATTCCCCATTTCTCTGTTTTTTTCCCTCTTCTTTTCTCTCAGGTTAGTGTGACATACTTGGGCCAACAGATAAGCCAGCAGGGAGTGGTGCCTTTGTTGCCATGCACAAGCATTATCGCCTTTTGCAGTGGTCAGCTCCTTCAAGCCATGGAAACCCCTGAAAAAGACTGCTTGTCCCGCTTCTGCTTATCTTTGCAATCATAAGCAGAGGTACAGTGGCACAGTGACACCCACCATTCACCCCTCTAGATAACTAGCAGTTGTCAGTTAGAGTCTTATCACCAGAAAGGCGTCATGAAGCAAGCTTTGAGACAAAAAATACAAAGAGTTTAGTCTCTCACAGACGGTGGTGACGCACCGGAACAGGTTGCCCAAGGCGCTTGTGGATGCCCCATCCCTGGACGCTTTCAAGGCCAGGCTGGATGTGGCTCAGGGCAGCCTGATCTGGTGGCTGGTGACCCTGCACGTAGCAGGGAGTTTGAAACTAGATGATCTCCAACGTCCTTTTCAAAACTGCCCATTCTATGATTCTCTGATTCTCTGTTTCTACAATTCTAGGATTTTATGGTTCTATGATTCTATGATTTTATGTTTCATATCTAGGGTTGCTCCGACCCAAGTGCAGCATCATGTACTTGGCTTACTGAACCTCATTAGGATCTCGTGGGCCCACTTTCCAAGCCCACTAAGGTCTATCTGGATGGAGCCTTCCTCCTGCTGTGTTGACTGCATCACTCAGCTAAGCATCATCAGCAAACTTGCTGAGGGTACTCTCAATCCCACAGCCGAAGTCGTTGATAAAGAGGACAAAGAGCACCGGTCCCCAGATGGACCCCTGGGGGACACCGCTGGTGACCGACCTCCGCCTGGATGTGGAGCCACTGACAACAAGCCTCTGGCTACCACCAATCCAGCCAATTCTCTATCCACTGAAAGGTCCACTCTTCAAATCCATCTCTCTCCAATTGAGAGAGAAGGAGATGGTGCAGGACCATGCCAAAGGAATCACACAAGTCCAGGCAGATGACATCAGTTGGCCCTCCTTGGACCACCAGTGCCATCACTGCCACCACAGGAGGCCACCAGATGGGTCAGGCACCATCTGCCCTTGGTGAAGCCGTGCTGGCTCTCTTGGATCACCTCCTCATCTCGCGTGTGTCCAAGCATCTCTTCAGGAACATGCACTTCCAGGAGGGCCTTTCAGATGCCCTTGTATTCCCCTGCTGCTCATCCCCATGCAGCTACCCTGTGGTACAGCCACAGAATTTCTGTTGCTGGGCAGGGAGCTATGGGGATACGAGGTGACCCACGACTTCTGCACAGGGAACGTGCACAGCCAGAAGAGATGACTGCTGTCCCAGGAACCCACTGTTGGTGAACGTGGGCCTACCAGGCCGTGGGAACAGCTCTCATTGCTGCCCCAATTCCTCTCTCAAAGCACAGCTCCAGCTTCCTCACCTTAGGTTATGGCGACAGACACACCAGCAGATGCCAAGGTTCTTTATTCTTATCGGGATTACTGCGTCCAGGCCTGGGGCCCCCGATACAAGAGAGACGCAGAGCTCTTGGATCAAGTCCAGAGGAGGGCCACTAAGATGATCAGAGGGCTGGAGAACCTCTCCACTGAAGAAAGGTGGAGGGCACTGAGGCTTGTTCAGTATGGAGAGGAGAAGGCTCTGGGGAGACCTCATTGTGGCTTTCCAATTCTTGAAAGGAGGATATAAACTGGACGGGGATCGGCTGTTAACGAGGGTGGGTAGTGATAGGACAAGGGAGAATGGGTTTAAACTGTGAAAGGTTGTTGAATTTGGTTAGCTATTAGGAGGAGTTCCTCACACGGAGGGTGGTGACGCACTGGAACAGCTTGCCGAGAGGTGGTGGATGCCCCATCCCTGGAGGCATTCAAGACTGGCTGGATGAGGCTCCGGGCATCCTGCTCTGGTGGTTGGTGACCCTGCACACAGCAGGGGGGTTGAAACTAGACGATCTTCAAAGTCCTTTTCTACCCAGGCCATTCTACGAGCCTTTGCTTCCACGATTTTCCATTTAGAGGTGGAAAGCTGGACAGCTTCCCAACTCCCGTGCTGAGAGCTCCAGCACAGTCACCACCGTTGCCAGCACCTTCCCCTCTGGAGCGGTACGAGCACCGAGCACTAGGGAGGTGAAAAGAACAGTGATCGGAGCGTTACGGGCTGAGCGCAGGCAAGTACCGCAGGCTGGATCCAGCCCAGCTCTCAGGATCTGCAGCCTATGGAGTGTACCAAGGGAGCTGCCGTTTCAGCTCCAGTTTCTGCCGGATTCTTTCAGCTGTGCCGGCAAAAGCCTCTTGCTGATGGAGGTGTGGCTCCAACCTTCGGAGCACCTGAGCCGCTTGCAGGGAAAGGAGGCTGCAACAGGAGGAGAAAGTCATCCCTCAGGCTCTGCTGAGCTCCCTCTGCCCCTCCCCTCACCCAGCCCCGCACCCCCATGCTGCCATGTGTCCTCACCCTTGCACCCTGCCAGCAGTTTTTGGCCGTGCCTGTCCCCAAGCTAAAGCATTGTCACAGCTGCCCGAGGGCCTCAGGCAGCCAACAGAGCCTGCACACACTTACTCAGCATGCAGTACCATCTTGGTCGCTGTTCCCATGTTATTTGCCGGCAGAGGATCCACATCCTTCCTCCACCTCCTCCCCACTCGCTGTCCCCTGGGCTGGGCTGGAGGATGCGGAGCCCACACGCTTGCCCTAACGAACCACTGCCAAAGAGGAGACAGTGTCAGCAAACCGGCTGGGAGCACGGGGCTGTTTCCCAGAGGCCCTCTGTCAAGGGCCCTGCAGCAGGCGCTGGCAAGCAGGAGACTCGGCCCTGCCAGCCCACGGCTGCCCGCCACCCTTCTGCCTGCGGGGCTGGTGCCAAGCTCTTCTCCCAGGCAGGAGCAGGCCAGCCCCTGCCATGCCGCTTAGTGCCCATCCTGCTCCCACCCCCTGAGCCCTTCTGAGCTCACACCCTGTCTCAGAGGATGGCGGCTGCTGTCAGCAGGGTCGATCCCTGACGGTACCTGCTCTGGATGCTGGTCCTCCCCTGCACTCCAGCCTTCCCATGCCGCCCTTTGTGCCCGTGCCTGCTCTGCTTGCTGCTGGTACACGGGCCACCTGCGGTCTGCTTCATTCCATGCTGCAGAATGTTTCCGCAGCTCCTGCAAAAACATGGCAGCAGACAGGGTCAGCCTCAGCCCCTGGGGCCTTCCTTCAGCTCCACACTCCTGCTCCTCGCCTCTGCCGGCCTGGTGGCACTGCTTTGGCCCTGGAGGACCAGGGGCCCCAAAGCCAGGCCAGGATCTGCAACTTGTGCTGAGCGTGGCTCAGAGGTCCTATTCCACTCTCACAGCCCCTGCTCCAAATCAGTGCGCTGTGGCAGGTGGCAGGCCAGGAGGCGAGAAGAGACAGGGAAGCTGCGCAGCACCCTCCATCTACCGCAGAGGAGCTGAAGGAGCGGACAGAAGTGTGAAATGATGGCACCCAAAAGGCTGTGCTCCAGATCACTGCACGCACACGGCCTCTTGCTTCCCTGCCTGTGGAAGCACTCAAGGCCAGGCTGGATCGGGCTTAGAGCAACCTGGTCTAGACACCCTAGGTCCCTGCCTACAGCAGGGGATTGCAACTAGGTGATCTGAACAGTCCCTTCCAACGCAAGCTTTTCTGATTCTATCATTTGTGCAGTCTCAAGCAGCACAGTCCCTGCAGCAAGGCAGAGCCGGTACCTGCAGTATTCTCGTAGAGTCCTCTGTCGCAGGGAGTGCAGGACAGGTCTGGGCAGGAGTAGACGCTTCCTTCTGTCCCGCTTTCTTCGTCCCGCAGGAGCTGCCTGCACACGGCTGGAGCACGCTGTGAGCAGACACAAGAGGAGTCTGCCGGAGCCCGGGGCACCTTGGTCTCCCCCCGTGCTCCCACAACCATAAAGATGGGCTCTGATGCAATGTGGAGTGACCCCGGAAGGGAGAAGAGCTTGAGCAATCAATAGGGATCAGTGTTCAGCTCCCCCAGGGATCAGGGACCAGGGTGCAGCATGAAGCTGGTGTGCCTGCCTCGGGCAGTCGTGCTGCGCGCTTGCCATCCCTGGTGAGAACAGCCCCCACTGGGACACATGTGTGTCAGGAGCCTTTTTGAGTGCCAAGAGCTGGCACGTCCAAAGGGGAAGCCACTCCTCCATAAGCGCATGCGTCTCCTTCTTTTCACCCAAGGCTTTCACCTGGCAGAAGGCTTCTTTGCCACATCTTGCTGCCTTCAGCCTGGCTGACATCGCAGCAGCATGGAGGGGGGGAAGTGTCTTCTGCCTCTGCAGCAGCCTGCCGGCAGGGCCGCCTGCAACCACGAAAGGAAGAAGATCTTCAGAGCAGCCCCACAGGCATGGCATGTGAACCACAATGCGGTCACGCGGCACAGGACATCTCCCTGCAGCTGGGACCTGTTCCCTCACCTCTACTCACCTTCTGTTCTATTGCAGCTTTCCTTTCTGCATCGGCCTCTGTTGCCTCTGCTCAGGCAACCGAGGCATCGGCCCGCCTGGTGTGCAGTGGCTCGACAGCCCTCAGACCCAGCGCCCGACCCTACCGGTCCCGCGCCCCGTCCTGGACCATTCACACGCTGTTTAATACATCGATATGATGAGCAGCAAATGGCCTCAATTGCAAGCAACACACTCTTCTAATACCCTTTCTGATATCCTAAAGTTACTTTCCTGCCCAATAGGTGTGTGGCATGAACTGCCCTTTCCTTATTTGGCCTTACTTGCTCTTCTTTCTTATCTTAGGGAATGCATTGCCATGGTTTTCTAAGGTTGAGAGGCCCCTGCAGACCTTATCACTGTGGATGGCTATCTCAACCATCCTAGGAATTTAGTTAACAACTTACTACATCTCCCCCTCCCTATGCTTAAGCGAGCCTACTACTACTCGAGAGAACCCTAACCGCGTACACCCGAAATCCCCGCGTTGCGCCTAAACATTCTATTTTCCTCTCGGTTAAGCCTTGCCCCGTTACAGCACTAATATCGCATATTGCCTAAAATCTTATCTAAAGGAAAGGATTATATATTCTACTTTCAAGTCTAGACACACATTTCAGCATTCGCTAAACTCTTACAGCGTAATCACCAGCAATAAGCACATCACTATTAGGACTACCACGATTAAAACTGGATGGAGCGCAGCATTAAGAATCCCTGTTGCAGTTGTAGACCATCCAAGAAGCGACTCCCACCAGTGGTGTCCTCCGTCTTTCTTCACTCGCTCCAGGACGCGATGTATCTCTGTTGTATCATGGTGAACAGTGACTCACGTTTTCTGCCCATTGTCCCGAATGCGTCTCAGCAGCTGGCGTAGGTCATCATGTTGTAGCGATTTCTTCACCAGAAGAAGGTTCATCCCAATGGAAATAGGTGACAAATCCTGAATTAACGCGTAGTTAGACTGCAACAGCTGATACGAAGTAACCGGAACTGAATAATTGAAATCACAACCTACAATGCTAGTAAAGTTACACACACAGACGTTTAAGTGAGTACTAATATTTACAGTAATATGCGCAATAAGCAGAGAATCCCAGAAAGTCCTTACACATGCACATCCTTTCCCAATATATATATAGATAAGCATCATCTCATGTACCGCATCAGGGTGGATCTCAAAATGACAGATGTTCTGCTCCGTGTCCAAGCACACATCTTGAGTTCCAAGAGTATTACCTTCGCATATAAACCCTCTCTGTTCTCTTACAGCACAAGAACTAATATCAGCAGTTTGCCATTTTGCCCATTCTTACGAGCCCACCTAAGATGTTCCATCGGACAAAGCACCGCTCCATATGCCAGTGCAACCATGACAACCAACCTGCAAAGGATGTATTTAAAAATGATGCGGAAGCTGGCTTAATCGCTGAGATATTAGTCTACATTGATAACTTCACGCGTTTAAGAGACCATATTGGGTTGAACATCACCTGCTGTTGACCTGTATTCTTAATGGCATATGGCCCAATTTCGTAGATCTCTGGAGATAAGACCCTTTTTATTTTCTCTGTAAAAGTGGAGCTTTCAGAAGGAATTGATGTAAGCGGAGTAGCTGTTGTGTAGGGAGGGTGCTCTCCCTGAGAGTAGGAGACACAAATAATAACAAGGATGTCAGCATTTGAATAGCGCATGACCTTCTCGAAGTAATCAGTGGGTCCTCAGGACCTGGTTTTCCTGGGAGCAACCACTGCAAAGCAAAACCCTACTTATTGTCAGAATTCGCGAAACAATTTACACCTTGTTACTATCTCAACCTGGGTCATGATTGTCGTCATCATCTTTCTTGCGAAGGTCCTGTTTCCTGTTCCTTGATGGAACCCACAGGATTTTCATTTGTGCCTGGGCCTGAAATGTTGCCCAGACCATCTCCCTCCCTTCAATGAGGGTAAAGTTAGTCAAATTATTCATCAGCAAATGCTTTTGGAGTGCTCACAACCCTAATTAATGGTTGTACAACTTTACAAAGTTGCATGTCAGATAGAATTGTCATTAGTGGGCAAATGTGCCAAAAATGTGTTTGTGGTGGATGCGATAGGGAGTGCCAGCAGGGCGTCCCCTGCTTCAAAGTACACTTTACCTTTCTCACCCATCACAGATTCTCTCCTGCTTTTATTTCTCTCAGAGTCTGCAGGATATTTTCCATTTGTACACCGCATTCGCGTGGCCAGTGCGTGATACAGAGCCCAAGTGGAACACCTGCTCAAAAACAAATAAGCTATTAAGATCAACTCTCATAGTGTGAGCCTTTGTCTCAAGTGATACATGGTCATATTTGAAAAATCCTGATTAGTGGGCTGAAGGAGAAGTAATCATTCTGTGATACAGGGTCATCCCCTTCGCTTGGGATGTCTTCTCAGGTTTCGTCTTTGCAAATTAAGAAAAACTAATTGATAGGCTAATAGCATCACAACCGAGCATTACTAATACATCAAAAGCTATTCCCGTAGATTCCAGCACTGGTAACATCAAATCCTGTTTAAGTCACATTCGATCTATTACTAAAATAGAAGAAGCACACAACAACCTAGACAATTTAAGTTATGCCTGAACTGCACACAAGAGTTGCAGCCAGAATGAGATCCCGGGTATTGTGTGATTTTTCTTTGAGACTATCCATAATGACCGAATTATGGGCCGCCCTTGGCAAATCTGAGCCTTCCACCGCCTGAATCAATCGATTGGCAAAGTCCGAGAATGACTCGGATGGACCCTGGGCTATCTCAGACCAGGGTGACGGGGGTTCAGCTGTCCTTGAGAACCTTCCAAAGGCTGTCAGGGCTGCATTTGTGGTGGCCAACATCTCCCCAGGGCGAAGATGTTGTAGCTGCCCTTCAGGGAACCCCACCATCTCCTCTGCATGTCCCATTAACCATATTAAATTAGTCACTTCTCCATGTCTACCGTTAGCCGGATGTCGTGGGCCATGTGCCGCTGCAGCGACTACGGCCCAAAGCTGTATTGACCACTCCTCTTTCCATAACGTATATTGTACCGGCTCAAGTATCACACGCATGAGGCCCTCTATATCATATGGGAACAAGGGCCCCGGTGCCATGAGTGCCTCTAATGCGGAGAGGGTGATGGGCGATCGTAAGCCCTTCTTCCCAATGGTCTCAGCGAAGCGGGTTACCGCCTTTGGATCCAAGGGAACCCAAACGGGTCCCTCTCCCCGGATTTCCACCGGGAATACCTCAGCTCCACCCAAAAGGTTTGCCTCCCTCAGCTCTTCCCTTATCTGAGCCCAGTCAGTATGCGAGGGTAACTCCTTGCCCGGTTGACACCGCCCATTGCTCGGCTGGGCTAGATACACCGGGGGCGTGACCATTTGGGGGGGTGCAGCCATGTTGGCTGGCGAGGGCGGTGACGCAGCCTCCAATTGCTTGGCCCCTCCCCCGTCGCCTCCCCCTGCATACTCCTCCCCACGGTGGAGGTCATGCAAGGAAGGATACAAACGAAGATATGGAGGCGGAGCCTTCAGCGAGGATGGCGACTCCCTCTCTTTCTTTTCTTTCTTTTCTTTCTTTTCTGGTGCTGTGACTTCTGGCACGGTCAGCGAGTCCAATGCTGTCTTGTCTCGTGGCGCGTCCCTAAAAGGGATAGAGCCTCCCGCCCTCGGTAGCTCCCCATCGCCCAAGCCCAGACCCAGTAACTCCCTGGCCAGGCTTTCGGCAGTTTTCTTTTCCCTTGCTGCCTTCAGGGCCCCCAGAATTAAGGCCCAACACTTCAGCTCTGCCACTTTCTGCGACGACATGGCTCTCTGTGAGAGTGCCGCTGTTAACGAATCCCACCTCCCGGGATCATACACCTCATAGGGGGAGCTTAAAAGCCCCTCTTTCTCTAGGAGAGTAAGAACCGTGGCCACTTCCTTCTTAGAAGGAGCAGTCTTCCCGCAATAAACCTTACAGGCTTGAAGTAATACCTTAATGACGGAATCCATTGCGGTCACCGGGAATCGTTCCCCCCCACCTTCCTCGGTCCTTACTGCCGAGGGCTCCTGCAGCTGCACTTTGGGCCCTAGGGTTGATCAGTCCCTCCGCGCCTTCCGCCGCTTTACTGCGGCAGGGACCTGCGTCCGTCTCGCAGCTGGCTGTCTCCAAAACACGATCCGGAGCGGACCCCGCTCCTCACACGGGGCACCACTTGTTGCCTCTGCTCAGGCAACCGAGGCATCGGCCCGCCCGGTGTGCAGTGGCTTGACAGCCCTCGGACCCAGCACCCGACCCTACCGGTCCCGCGCCCCATCCCGGACCATTCGCACACTGTTTAATACATCAATACGATGAACGGCAAATGCCCTCAACTGCAAGCAACACACTCTTCTAATACCCTTTCTGATATCCTAAAGTTACTTTCCTGCCCAATAGGTGTGTGGCATGAACTGCCCTTTCCTTATTTGGCCTTACTTGCTCTTCTTTCTTATCTTAGGGAATGCACTGCCATGGTTTTCTAAGGTTGAGAGGCCCCTGCAGACCTTATCACTGTGGATGGCTATCTCAACCATCTTAGGAATTTAGTTAACAACTTACTACAGGCCTCTCCTCTGCTCTTTTTCACAGTGAGCCTGGAACCAGTGAACCTGGAAACAGTGACAACCGTTGAAGAAGGACGGCCTCATACCCCACGCAGCTGGTCGACAGTATTTATCTACGCGTTACACAAAGGCTTGCACCCTTTTCCTTCCAAACCATGCCAAACCAGCACACATAGTACTATTTCCTCTCCACGTGCAGTCCGTTCTCTCTGATGGGAATTGGGACAGGTTGGGTACCAGGAATGCAACTGTGATTCCCCATCACTACAGGAGAAGACACACACAGCCAAAAGGTGGCATTAGTGAACTGGGACTTCCAAAGATTACTCCCCGACTGGATGCTAGGCATGGAGACCCAGCAGGGCACGTTCCAAAAGAGGAGTTGGGAAGGCAGCCTGTCTCCTGGCCAGCTAAGTGCTGCAGAGGAAATGCACTCACCTCGGCAACACCTCGATCCCATGAGTCTCTGGCCCCATGTCAGCAGAATGTTCCGGCCAAATTCTCTGCAAATGGACACAGACCTGCTGGAGGCTTGCCAAGGCCATTTTTCATGACACCTGCTGACAGGAAGCAAGCCCGGCTCCCATGCCAAGAGAAAGTTGCTCCCCACCAATGCCCCTTCTGTGAACCTCAGAGCTTTGCTCTGCTCTGAAGGAGCTGGGTGGCAGAACACTGGGGCCGTGCAAGAGCACTGACAGGTTTTCTGCATGGGCAGAGTTCCAGGAAATCTCTTTCCCCATGGAGAAAGCTGTGGGGGCAAGCATGGGGAAAGGCGTTTGACTGGCCTGCCACAGCCAGGCTGGCCAGCGGTGACCTGATGGCGCAACCGCAAAACCTCCTCAACTTACACTGTGGAGCATTGCAATTAGCCTGGCATTGCTCTCCAGCGTTGTAATGCAGCTGTGAAAGAACCTCATGCAGAGGAATTCGTCCTGGCAAGTCACGATACCGATGTTCTTGAAGGAGAATGAGACGTGCTCCTTGCTCCTCAGGAGCCTGCTCCTCATCCCCATGGAGCTACCCTGTGGTACTGCCACAGAATTTCTGTTGCTGTGGGGGAGCTGGGATTTCTGTTGCTGTGGGGGAGCTGGGGCGACACGAGGACATTGCAGGGGGGGTTGAAACTAGATGATCTTCAAGGTCCTTTTCTACCCAGGCCATTCTACGAGCCTTTGCTTCTACGATTTTCCATTTACAGGTGGAAAGCTGGACAGCTTCCCAACTCCCGTGCTAAGAGCTCCAGCACGGTCACCACCGTTGCCAGCACCTTCCCCTCTGGAGCGGTACAAGCATCCAGCACGAGGGAGGTGAAAAGAACAGTGCCCGGAGCATTACGGGCTGAGTAGTGGTGGGTCGTCAGGCATTGTTGTTCCGTTGATGATGACAGTGACCACCGCGACCACGGCGACCACGGCGACAATGTCCAATGGTAGTACAATCTTATTTATAAGTCCAAAGTGGTCGAGTCAGCTTTCTTTGGAGTGACAGCTTGAATCCAAAGCAGTTGAGTCAGCTCTCCTTGGAGTGGCAGCTTCTGGCTTTGAGATCTCAGCAGAAATTCCATTGTTCCCATTTTCCGGGCCTTGACAGCAGATAAGAGGGAGCAGGGATGCCCAACTGCATCCTGTTCTTCACAGGACATGATGGTATCATTCCCCAGTTTTCCCATACAAGCTGGAGCTATTTAGTCACAGGCCAGATCTTCCGCCAGCAGAAACACTCCTGAGCACTCTCTTCCAGAGATAAGCAGCTCTGAAGGAAGGTGCTTTCAAATGTCCACAAAGTGATGTTGATTGTCACAGCGTAGCACCCATCACTTGCCTCCTCCATAAATCAGTGAGAGTCTTATCACAAGAAATACCTCAGGAAGCAAGCTTTGAGCCAGAAAACAAAGAAGGGTTCTCAAAGTTAGGCAACGCCTGGCACCCTTTTCCTTCCTGGCCATACCAAACCAGCACATGTAGCCCAAATACCTCTCCATGTACCACAGAATTTCTGCTGCTGTGGGGGAGCTAGGGGGACACGAGGACATTCCAGGGGGGTTGAAACTAGACGATCTTCAAGGTCCTTTTCTACCCAGGCTATTCTACGAGCCTTTGCTTCTATGATTTTCCATTTACAGGTGGAAAGCTGGACAGCTTCCCAGCTCCCGTGCTGAGAGCTCCAGCACGGTCACCACCGTTGCCAGCACCTTCCCCTCTGGAGCGGTACGAGCACCGAGCACTAGGCAGGTGAAAAGAACAGTGCCCGGAGCGTTACGGGCTGAGCGCAGGCAAGTACCGCAGGCTGGGCTCCAGCCCAGCTCTCAGGACCTGCAGCCTATGGAGCTTACCAGGGGAGCTGCCGTTTCAGCTCCAGCTTCTGCCGGTTTCCTTCAGCTGTGCCGGCAAAAGCCTCTTGCTGATGAAGGTGCGGCTCCAACCTTCGGAGCACCTGAGCCGCTCGCAGGGAAAGGAGGCGCAGGGAAAGGGGGCTGCTGAGCCCCCTCTGCCCCACCCCTCACCCAGCCCCGCACCCCCGTGCTGCCACGTGTCCTCACCCTTGCACCCTGCCAGCAGTTTTTGGCCGTGCCTGTCCCCAAGCTAAAGCATTGTCACAGATGCCCGAGCACCTCAGGCAGCCAACAGAGCCTGCACACATTTACTCAGCATGCAGTACCATCTTGGTCGCTGTTCCCATGTTACTTGCCGGCAGAGGATCCACATCCTTCCTCCACCTCCTCCCCACTCGCTGTCCCCTGGGCTGGGCTGGAGGATGCAGAGCCCACACGCTTGCCCTAACGAACCGCTGCCAAAGAGGAGACAGTGTCAGCAAACCGGCTGGGAGCACGGGGCTGTTTCCCAGAGGCCCTCTGTCAAGGGCCCTGCAGCAGGCGCTGGCAAGCAGGAGACTCGGTCCTGCCAGCCCACGGCTGCCCGCCACCCTTCTGCCTGCGGGGCTGGTGCCAAGCTCTTCTCCCAGGCAGGAGCAGGCCAGCCCCTGCCATGCCGCTTAGTGCCCGTCCTGCTCCCACCCCCTGAGCCCTTCTGAGCTCACACCCTGTCTCAGAGGATGGCGGCTGCTGTCAGCAGGGTCGATCCCTGACGGTACCTGCTCTGGATGCTGGTCCTCCCCTGCACTCCAGCCTTCCCATGCCGCCCTTTGTGCCCGTGCCTGCTCTGCTTGCTGCTGGTACATGGGCCACCTGCGGTCTGCTTCATTCCATGCTGCAGAATGTTTCCGCAGCTCCTGCAAAAACATGGCAGCAGACAGGGTCAGCCTCAGCCCCTGGGGCCTTCCTTCAGCTCCACACTCCTGCTCCTCGCCTCTGCCGGCCTGGTGGCACTGCTTTGGCCCTGGAGGACCAGGGGCCCCAAAGCCAGGCCAGGATCTGCAACTTGTGCTGAGCGTGGCTCAGAGGTCCTATTCCACTCTCACAGCCCCTGCTCCAAATCAGTGCGCTGTGGCAGGTGGCAGGCCAGGAGGCGAGAAGAGACAGGGAAGCTGCGCAGCACCCTCCATCTACCGCAGAGGAGCTGAAGGAGCGGACAGAAGTGTGAAATGATGGCACCCAAAAGGCTGTGCTCCAGATCACTGCACGCACACGGCCTCTTGCTTCCCTGCCTGTGGAAGCACTCAAGGCCAGGCTGGATCGGGCTTAGAGCAACCTGGTCTAGAGACCCTAGGTCCCTGCCTACAGCAGGGGATTGCAACTAGGTGATCTGAACGGTCCCTTGCAACGCAAGCTTTTCTATGATTCTATCATTTGTGCAGTCTCAAGCAGCACAGTCCCTGCAGCAAGGCAGAGCCGGTACCTGCAGCATTCTCTTACAGTCCTCTGTCGCAGGGAGTGCAGGGCGGGTCTGGGCAGGAGTAGACGCTTCCTTCTGTCCCGCTTTCTTCGTCCCACGGGAGCTGCCTGCACACGGCGGGAGCACGCTGTAAGCAGACACAAGAGGAGTCTGCAGGAGCCCGGGGCACCTTGGTCTCCCCCCGTGCACCCACACCTATAAAGATGGGCTCCGGTGCAATGTGCAGAAACCCCGGAAGGGAGAAGAGCTTCTGCAATCAATAGGGATCAGTGTTCAGCTCCCCCAGGGATCGGGGACCAGGGAGGAACATGAAGCTGGTGTGCCTGCCTCGGGCAGTCGTGCTGCGCGCTTGCCATCCCTGGTGAGAACAGTCCCCACTGGGACACACGTGTGTCAGGAGCCTTTTTGAGTGCCAAGAGCTGGCACGTCCAAAGGGGAAGCCACTTCTTTTTGCCCAAGGCTCTCGCCTGGCAGACGGCTTCTTCGCCACATCTTGCTGCCTTGTGCCTGGCTTGCATCGCAGCAGCATGGAGGGGGGAAGTGTCTTCTGCTTCCGCAGCAGCCTGACGGCAGAGCCGCCTGCAACTGAGAAAGGAAGATCTTCAGAGCAGCCCCACAGGCACGGCGTGTGAACCACGATGCGGTCACCCGGCACATGACAGGGCCGGCCTCCCAGCAGCTGGGACCCGTTCCCTCACCTCTACTCATCGTCCGTTCTATTGCAGCTTTCCTTTCTGCATCGGCCTCTGCTCTGCTCTTTTGCAGAGTGAGCTGAAACCTGGAAACAGTGACAACCGTCGAAGAAGGACGGCCTCCTACCCCACGCAGCTGTCGGCAGTATTTATCTATGTGTTAGGCAAAGCCTGGCACCCTTTTCCTTCCTGGCCATGCCAAACCAGCTCATGTAGCCCAAACTCCTCTCCACGTGCAGTCCGTTCTCTCTGATGGGAATCGGGACAGGTTGGGCACCAGGAACGCAACCGTGATTCCCCATCACTCCAGGAGAAGACACGCACAGCCAAAAGGCAGCATTAGTGAACCGGGAGCCAGAGTTCCCGGGATTTCTCCCCGACTGGATGCTGGGCATGGAGACCCAGCAGGGCACGTTCCAAAAGAGGAGTTGGGAAGGAAGCTTGTCTCCAGGCCAGCTAAGTGCTGCAGAGGAAATGCACTCACCTCGGCAACACCTCGATCCCATGAGTCTCTGGCCCCATGTCAGCAGAATGTTCCGGCCAAATTCTCTGCAAAGGGACACAGACCTGCTGGAGGCTTGCCAAGGCCATTTTTCATGACACCTGCTGACAGGAAGCAAGCCCGGCTCCCATGCCAAGAGAAAGTTGCTCCCCACCAATGCCCCTTCCGTGAACCTCAGAGCTTTGCTCTGCTCTGAAGTAGCTGGGTGGCAGAACACTGGGGCCGTGCAAGAGCACTGACAGGTTTTCTGCAGGGGCAGAAATCCAGGAAATCTCTTTCCCCATGGAGAAAGCTGTGGGGGCAAGCATGGGGAAAGGCGTTTGACTGGCCTGCCACAGCCAGGCTGGCCAGCGGTGACCTGATGGCGCACCCACAAAACCTCAACTTACACTGTGGAGCACTGCAATTAGCCTGGCATTGCTCTCCAGCGTTGTAATGCAGCTGTGAAAGAACCTCATGCAGAGGAATTCGTCCTGGCAAGTCACAATACCGATGTTCTTGAAGGAGAATGAGACGTGCTCCTTGCTCCTCAGGAGCCTGCTCCTCATCCCCATGGAGCTACCCTGTGGTACTGCCACAGAATTTCTGTTGCTGTGGGGGAGCTAGGGGGACACGAGGACATTGCAGGGGGGTTGAAACTAGACGATCTTCAAGGTCCTTTTCTACCCAGGCCATTCTACGAGCCTTTGCTTCTACGATTTTCCATTTACAGGTGGAAAGCTGGACAGCTTTCCAGCTCCCGTGCTGAGAGCTCCAGCACGGTCACCACCGTTGCCAGCACCTTCCCCTCTGGAGCGGTACGAGCACCGAGCACTAGGCAGGTGAAAAGAACAGTGCCCGGAGCGTTACGGGCTGAGCGCAGGCAAGTACCGCAGGCTGGGCTCCAGCCCAGCTCTCAGGACCTGCAGCCTATGGAGCTTACCAGGGGAGCTGCCGTTTCAGCTCCAGCTTCTACCGGTTTCTTTCAGCTGTGCCGGCAAAAGCCTCTTGCTGATGAAGGTGCGGCTCCAACCTTCGGAGCACCTGAGCCGCTCGCAGGGAAAGGAGGCGCAGGGAAAGGGGGCTGCTGAGCCCCCTCTGCCCCACCCCTCACCCAGCCCCGCACCCCCGTGCTGCCACGTGTCCTCACCCTTGCACCCTGCCAGCAGTTTTTGGCCGTGCCTGTCCCCAAGCTAAAGCATTGTCACAGATGCCCGAGCACCTCAGGCAGCCAACAGAGCCTGCACACACTTACTCAGCATGCAGTACCATCTTGGTTGCTGTTCCCATGTTACTTGCCGGCAGAGGATCCACATCCTTCCTCCACCTCCTCCCCACTCGCTGTCCCCTGGGCTGGGCTGGAGGATGCAGAGCCCACACGCTTGCCCTAACGAACCGCTGCCAAAGAGGAGACAGTGTCAGCAAACCGGCTGGGAGCACGGGGCTGTTTCCCAGAGGCCCTCTGTCAAGGGCCCTGCAGCAGGCGCTGGCAAGCAGGAGACTCGGCCCTGCCAGCCCACGGCTGCCCGCCACCCTTCTGCCTGCGGGGCTGGTGCCAAGCTCTTCTCCCAGGCAGGAGCAGGCCAGCCCCTGCCATGCCGCTTAGTGCCCATCCTGCTCCCACCCCCTGAGCCCTTCTGAGCTCACACCCTGTCTCAGAGGATGGCGGCTGCTGTCAGCAGGGTCGATCCCTGACGGTACCTGCTCTGGATGCTGGTCCTCCCCTGCACTCCAGCCTTCCCATGCCGCCCTTTGTGCCCGTGCCTGCTCTGCTTGCTGCTGGTACACGGGCCACCTGCGGTCTGCTTCATTCCATGCTGCAGAATGTTTCCGCAGCTCCTGCAAAAACATGGCAGCAGACAGGGTCAGCCTCAGCCCCTGGGGCCTTCCTTCAGCTCCACACTCCTGCTCCTCGCCTCTGCCGGCCTGGTGGCACTGCTTTGGCCCTGGAGGACCAGGGGCCCCAAAGCCAGGCCAGGATCTGCAACTTGTGCTGAGCGTGGCTCAGAGGTCCTATTCCACTCTCACAGCCCCTGCTCCAAATCAGTGCGCTGTGGCAGGTGGCAGGCCAGGAGGCGAGAAGAGACAGGGAAGCTGCGCAGCACCCTCCATCTACCGCAGAGGAGCTGAAGGAGCGGACAGAAGTGTGAAATGATGGCACCCAAAAGGCTGTGCTCCAGATCACTGCACGCACACGGCCTCTTGCTTCCCTGCCTGTGGAAGCACTCAAGGCCAGGCTGGATCGGGCTTAGAGCAACCTGGTCTAGAGACCCTAGGTCCCTGCCTACAGCAGGGGAATGCAACTAGGTGATCTGAACGGTCCCTTGCAACGCAAGCTTTTCTATGATTCTATCATTTGTGCAGTCTCAAGCAGCACAGTCCCTGCAGCAAGGCAGAGCCGGTACCTGCAGCATTCTCTTACAGTCCTCTGTCGCAGGGAGTGCAGGGCGGGTCTGGGCAGGAGTAGACGCTTCCTTCTGTCCCGCTTTCTACGTCCCGCGGGAGCTGCCTGCACACGGCGGGAGCACGCTGTAAGCAGACACAAGTGGAGTCTGCAGGAGCCCGGGGCACCTTGGTCTCCCCCCGTGCTCCCACACCTATAAAGATGGGCTCCGGTGCAATGTGCAGAAACCCCGGAAGGGAGAAGAGCTTCCGCAATCAATAGGGATCAGTGTTCAGCTCCCCCAGGGATCGGGGACCAGGGAGGAACATGAAGCTGGCGTGCCTGCCTCGGGCAGTCATGCTGCGCACTTGCCATCCCTGGTGAGAACAGTCCCCACTGGGACACACGTGTGTCAGGAGCCTTTTTGAGTGCCAAGAGCTGGCACGTCCAAAGGGGAAGCCACTTCTTTTTGCCCAAGGCTCTCGCCTGGCAGACGGCTTCTTCGCCACATCTTGCTGCCTTGTGCCTGGCTTGCATCGCAGCAGCATGGAGGGGGGAAGTGTCTTCTGCTTCCGCAGCAGCCTGACGGCAGAGCCGCCTGCAACTGAGAAAGGAAGATCTTCAGAGCAGCCCCACAGGCACGGCGTGTGAACCACGATGCGGTCACCCGGCACATGACAGGGCCGGCCTCCCTGCAGCTGGGACCCGTTCCCTCACCTCTACTCATCTTCCGTTCTATTGTAGCTTTCCTTTCTGCGGCGGCCTCTGCTCTGCTCTTTTGCAGAGTGAGCTGAAACCTGGAAACAGTGACAACCGTCGAAGAAGGACGGCCTCCTACCCCACGCAGCTGTCGGCAGTATTTATCTATGTGTTAGGCAAAGCCTGGCACCCTTTTCCTTCCTGGCCATGCCAAACCAGCACATGTAGCTCAAATTCCTCTCCACGTGCAGTCCGTTCTCTCTGATGGGAATCGGGACAGGTTGGGCACCAGGAACGCAACCGTGATTCCCCATCACTCCAGGAGAAGACACGCACAGCCAAAAGGCAGCATTAGTGAACCGGGAGCCAGAGTTCCCGGGATTTCTCCCCGACTGGATGCTGGGCATGGAGACCCAGCAGGGCACGTTCCAAAAGAGGAGTTGGGAAGGAAGCTTGTCTCCAGGCCAGCTAAGTGCTGCAGAGGAAATGCACTCACCTCGGCAACACCTCGATCCCATGAGTCTCTGGCCCCATGTCAGCAGAATGTTCCGGCCAAATTCTCTGCAAAGGGACACAGACCTGCTGGAGGCTTGCCAAGGCCATTTTTCATGACACCTGCTGACAGGAAGCAAGCCCGGCTCCCATGCCAAGAGAAAGTTGCTCCCCACCAATGCCCCTTCCGTGAACCTCAGAGCTTTGCTCTGCTCTGAAGTAGCTGGGTGGCAGAACACTGGGGCCGTGCAAGAGCACTGACAGGTTTTCTGCAGGGGCAGAAATCCAGGAAATCTCTTTCCCCATGGAGAAAGCTGTGGGGGCAAGCATGGGGAAAGGCGTTTGACTGGCCTGCCACAGCCAGGCTGGCCAGCGGTGACCTGGTGGCGCACCCACAAAACCTCAACTTACACTGTGGAGCACTGCAATTAGCCTGGCATTGCTCTCCAGCATTGTAATGCAGCTGTGAAAGAACCTCATGCAGAGGAATTCGTCCTGGCAAGTCACAATACCGATGTTCTTGAAGGAGAATGAGACATGCTCCTTGCTCCTCAGGAGCCTGCTCCTCATCCCCATGGAGCTACCCTGTGGTACTGCCACAGAATTTCTGTTGCTGTGGGGGAGCTAGGGGGACACGAGGACATTGCAGGGGGGTTGAAACTAGACGATCTTCAAGGTCCTTTTCTACCCAGGCCATTCTACGAGCCTTTGCTTCTACGATTTTCCATTTACAGGTGGAAAGCTGGACAGCTTTCCAGCTCCCGTGCTGAGAGCTCCAGCACGGTCACCACCGTTGCCAGCACCTTCCCCTCTGGAGCGGTACGAGCACCGAGCACTAGGCAGGTGAAAAGAACAGTGCCCGGAGCGTTACGGGCTGAGCGCAGGCAAGTACCGCAGGCTGGGCTCCAGCCCAGCTCTCAGGACCTGCAGCCTATGGAGGGTACCAAGGGAGCTGGCGTTTCAGCTCCAGCTTCTGCCGGTTTCTTTCAGCTGTGCCGGCAAAAGCCTCTTGCTGATGAAGGTGCGGCTCCAACCTTCGGAGCACCTGAGCCGCTCGCAGGGAAAGGAGGCGCAGGGAAAGGGGGCTGCTGAGCCCCCTCTGCCCCACCCCTCACCCAGCCCCACACCCCCGTGCTGCCACGTGTCCTCACCCTTGCACCCTGCCAGCAGTTTTTGGCCGTGCCTGTCCCCAAGCTAAAGCATTGTCACAGATGCCCGAGCACCTCAGGCAGCCAACAGAGCCTGCACACATTTACTCAGCATGCAGTACCATCTTGGTCGCTGTTCCCATGTTACTTGCCGGCAGAGGATCCACATCCTTCCTCCACCTCCTCCCCACTCGCTGTCCCCTGGGCTGGGCTGGAGGATGCGGAGCCCACACGCTTGCCCTAACGAACCACTGCCAAAGAGGAGACAGTGTCAGCAAACCGGCTGGGAGCACGGGGCTGTTTCCCAGAGGCCCTCTGTCAAGGGCCCTGCAGCAGGCGCTGGCAAGCAGGAGACTCGGCCCTGCCAGCCCACGGCTGCCCGCCACCCTTCTGCCTGCGGGGCTGGTGCCAAGCTCTTCTCCCAGGCAGGAGCAGGCCAGCCCCTGCCATGCCGCTTAGTGCCCATCCTGCTCCCACCCCCTGAGCCCTTCTGAGCTCACACCCTGTCTCAGAGGATGGCGGCTGCTGTCAGCAGGGTCGATCCCTGACGGTACCTGCTCTGGATGCTGGTCCTCCCCTGCACTCCAGCCTTCCCATGCCGCCCTTTGTGCCCGTGCCTGCTCTGCTTGCTGCTGGTACACGGGCCACCTGCGGTCTGCTTCATTCCATGCTGCAGAATGTTTCCGCAGCTCCTGCAAAAACATGGCAGCAGACAGGGTCAGCCTCAGCCCCTGGGGCCTTCCTTCAGCTCCACACTCCTGCTCCTCGCCTCTGCCGGCCTGGTGGCACTGCTTTGGCCCTGGAGGACCAGGGGCCCCAAAGCCAGGCCAGGATCTGCAACTTGTGCTGAGCGTGGCTCAGAGGTCCTATTCCACTCTCACAGCCCCTGCTCCAAATCAGTGCGCTGTGGCAGGTGGCAGGCCAGGAGGCGAGAAGAGACAGGGAAGCTGCGCAGCACCCTCCATCTACCGCAGAGGAGCTGAAGGAGCGGACAGAAGTGTGAAACGATGGCACCCAAAAGGCTGTGCTCCAGATCACTGCACGCACACGGCCTCTTGCTTCCCTGCCTGTGGAAGCACTCAAGGCCAGGCTGGATCGGGCTTAGAGCAACCTGGTCTAGAGACCCTAGGTCCCTGCCTACAGCAGGGGATTGCAACTAGGTGATCTGAACGGTCCCTTGCAACGCAAGCTTTTCTATGATTCTATCATTTGTGCAGTCTCAAGCAGCACAGTCCCTGCAGCAAGGCAGAGCCGGTACCTGCAGCATTCTCTTACAGTCCTCTGTCGCAGGGAGTGCAGGGCGGGTCTGGGCAGGAGTAGACGCTTCCTTCTGTCCCGCTTTCTTCGTCCCGCGGGAGCTGCCTGCACACGGCGGGAGCACGCTGTAAGCAGACACAAGAGGAGTCTGCAGGAGCCCGGGGCACCTTCGTCTCCCCCCGTGCTCCCACACCTATAAAGATGGGCTCCGGTGCAATGTGCAGAAACCCCGGAAGGGAGAAGAGCTTCTGCAATCAATAGGGATCAGTGTTCAACTCCCCCAGGGATCGGGGACCAGGGTGCAGCATGAAGCTGGTGCGTCTGCCTCAGGCCGTCAAGCCGTGCGCTTTTGATGTCAGGAGCCTTTCTGAGTGCCGAGAACTGGCACGTCCAAAGCGGAAGCCACTCCTCCATGAGTGCACGCGTCTCCTTCTTTTCACCCAAAGCTTTCACCTGGCAGACGGCTTCTTTGCCACATCTTGCTGCCTTGAGCCTGGCTCGCATCACAGAAGCATGGAGGGGGGGAAGTGTCTTCTGCCTCTGCAGCAGCCTGCCGGCTGGGCCACCTGCAACCAAGATAGGAAGAAGATCTTCAGAGCAGCTCCACGGGCATGGCATGTGAACCACAATGCGGTCATGCACCACGGGACACCTCCCTGCAGCTGGGACCCGTTCCCTCACCTCTACTCATCGTCCGTTCTATTGCAGCTTTCCTTTCTGCATCGGCCTCTGCTCTGCTCTTTTTCACAGTGAGCTGAAACCTGGAAACAGTGACAACCGTTGAAGAAGGACGGCCTCCTACCCCACGCAGCTGGTCGGCAGTATTTATCTATGCGTTACGCAAAGCCTTGCACCCTTTTCCTTCTTGGCCATGCCAAACCAGCACACGTAGCTCAAATTCCTCTCCATGTGCAGTCCGTTTTCTCTGATGGGAATCGGGACAGGTTGGGTACCAGGAATGCAACTGTGATTCCCCATCACTCCAGGAGAAAACACACACAGCCAAAAAACAGCAGTAGAGAACCGGGAGCCAGAGTTCCCAGGATTTCTTCTTGACTGGATGCTGGGCATGGAGACACAGCAGGGCACGTTCCAAAAGAGGAGTTGGGAAGGAAGCTTGTCTCCAGGCCAGCTAAGTGCTGCAGAGGAAATGCACTCACCTCGGCAACACCTCGATCCCATGAGTCTCTGGCCCCATGTCAGCAGAATGTTCCGGCCAAATTCTCTGCAAATGGACACAGACCTGCTGGAGGCTTGCCTAGGCCATTTTTCATGACACCTGCTGATAGGAAGCAAGCCCGGCTCCCATGCCAAGAGAAAGTTGCTCCCCACCAATGCCCCTTCCGTGAACCTCAGAGCTTTGCTCTGCTCTGAAGTAGCTGGGTGGCAGAACACTGGGGCCGTGCAAGAGCACTGACAGGTTTTCTGCAGGGGCAGAAATCCAGGAAATCTCTTTCCCCATGGAGAAAGCTGTGGGGGCAAGCATGGGGAAAGGCGTTTGACTGGCCTGCCACAGCCAAGCTGGCCTGATGGCGCACCCACAAAACCTCCTCAACTTACACTGTGGAGCACTGCAATTAGCCTGGCATTGCTCTCCAGCGTTGTAATGCAGCTGTGAAGGAACCTCATGCAGAGGATGTTGTCCTGGCACGTCATGACACCGATGTTCTTGAAGGAGAATGAGACGTGCTCCTTGCTCCTCAGGAGGTGACAGTACAAGAGGACGGTCTCTTGCACCCAGCGCCGCACCTCGTGCAGCGGGACAGCAGAGGGTAGCGAGAGCTGCCAATAGTTCAGTGGCTCAATTTTGACATCGTCTGCAAGGAGAAGGAAGATCCACACTGCCACAACAAGCCACATTCCCATGCAGCATTCATAACCAAATCCCAAAGAAAAGGTCCTTTAAAGAAACAGCTCTTGGGCTGTGGTTCCTTTTGAAGGAACTCATGTTGCACCCCGAGCTTTGCAGACAATTCTCGGCTTCAAAAAGGGCATCCCCTGTGCCCTTTTTGTTTCAGCAAATGACCTCTGGAAGGACTCACCACGTGTCTGGAATTAGTCACTGACCACTGGACATCTGGTGGTTAATTCAGCAGATTTCAAAGTACAGTCATGATGCTGTTGTTTTTCAGGAACTGTTGGCCTTGAAGACCCTGGGACATCTCAGGGGAGATGAGTGGGAAGGATAAAAAAGACATCCTCTGCTGCTGAGCTGGGCCAGGCTCCGGGGACACAGGGAGCTCATACAAGTGAGCAGTGCTGCAGAGAGACAGCTGTGCTCAGGAGCAGCTCTTGTGCACAGCACAGCAGGGCAGGGGCATGATCTGCAGGTAACATGAGGATAGAAGAGAAGGGAGAGAGAGCTTACAGGATGTGTACAGTGTGAGCAGGCTGTGAGCTCACCGCAGGAGCATTGCTCACAGACCACGTCACGGTCTCACTGCAGGCCATGCAGCTCCTTTTAACAGAGGGTTAAGTAAATCTGGAACATCCCATAGCAGATCTGGCTGCAGGCACTGCATGTTTCTTTACTGTGGAAAAAGACTTCTGCTCCAGCTTGAGGGCTTCCGTGCTGCAGCGGCAGAACACAGCCCCAAAGTCTGCGTGTCCCAGGATGGCTGCAGGCTGTGCAGCCAGGCTACAGGTGGGTGCCCAGGGCTGTCCTGCAGAGCAGGGTCCCTGCTGTGCCCCAGGGGCAGTGTGCCGGGGCAGGGGCCTTGCCGCCTGCCAGGCTCAGCACTCAGCCTGCCCGGGGAGCTGCCCAGCGCGCTGTGGGGAGATGGGGGGAAGGGGAAGGAGCCCCCCGGCAGGGCTTCTGCTGCCACAGCTGCTGCCTGGGGCAGGGGGATCACAGCTCCTCTGCACAACAGAATGTTTCTAAGGGCACTTTGCAAGAGGAGAGCCAAGGCAGGGATTTTCCATTTCCTGTTCTTAGGGAAAGGGGAAAGGACTGGAAGCAGAAATCTAAAAGGGGCTGTCAAATTTAAACACAGCTCTGAGACTCCAAAATTGTTCATTTCTCATTCACTTGTATTGAGAACAGTCACACATGGTGTGCTTTCAGCTTCTCCTTTCTCGAAGGGTGGAACTAATTGAAATTATCATCATTTTCTGTAGACATGAATAATGCACTTATCCTGCAAACAGGCAGGTTTCTTGAACAGAAACTGAAAGGCACAGAGGCTGGGGCTGGGAACTCTAAGAGCAGTTGGGGTAAAGATATGAGACATGAAACAGATGAAAATATCCAGGGAGACTGGATAAGATTAGGAAATGAGAGGAAGGTTAAAGCTCCATACGCTTCTTCTGCTTATGGAATGCTGAACTTCATGAAATTTAATTCAAGTAATGGTGCTAAATGAACATTGTCCTAAGAGAATGAAAACATTCTATAGTATAGCAGGAGGAATGTCTCTGAGAATGGTCTGGACTCGTCATTCTCTTCTGCAATCTGACCAGGACTCCAAGCCCAGGAACAGCAGATGCCCAACAGTAGCTCCATCAGCGAGTTCCTCCTCCTGGCCTTGGCAGACTCGTGGCAGCTGCAGCTCCTGCACTTCTGGCTCTTCCTTGGCATCTACCTGGCTGCCCTCCTGGGCAACGGCCTCATCAGCACAGCCATAGCCTGTGACCACCGCCTGCACATCCCCGTGTACTTCTTCCTCCTCAACCTCGCCCTTCTCACCAGGGATGATGTCGGTGGGAGACTGGAGGTCCTGCAGCCACAGCACCCCGATGTCCAGCTGAAAGACAGGTCTCCGAACAGAAACCGCCACTTCTTTGCTGTGGAATTGCTCTTGGACTGCAGCACAGACCACGAGTCCTGGAAACAGAACTCCCTGCATAGGGAAATGACAGAAAGGGTGAAGAGCGTGTACAGAGAGAGTGAAGGGGCGGCAAAAGCCATGAACATCAAGGGCATGGGGTCACTGCTCTCCACCCTCCCCACTCCCAAAGGGCAGCGGGGTGAGATGGGGCTCTCTGGAAAGCTTTGGAAAAATCTTTGGTCCCTGCAATACAATCACCTCTGCACGGTACTTCCCAACATCTCTTGGCTAGAGAAGAGCCCGAGGATTTACAGCACAGGGGTTAAGCCTGGGACCGATTCCCAAGGATTATTCTTGGCACGGGGCCAGAAAAATCTCCCATTTCTCCCTTTGCTCTCCCCATTCTGACCAAAGGGCAGAGTGAAGCCCCTGCGTGTGCCAAAAATTTGCTCAGGGCAGCTCTGGCCTTGGGTTTCCCTCCCAGTTGGCCAACAAGCAGCTCTGAGCACCTGGCTTGGGCTCAGTGTGCTGCTGTGGTGCTCAGGGAGGGATTGCTCTGTGGGGCCCACACTCTGGGCAGGACTGAACCCCTCTCCAGGGCAAGGGCCACCAGTACACCAGCCCACCTTGTCCAGCTTCATCTGTTCCAGGATGTAAACCGACACAGCATCCCAGACTGCCACAATCTCTGAAAAGGAAAGAAAAGACATGTCAGGCTCCAGGCCAGCCTCTTCACAACCTCTTGGCAAGCTCCTGCCAAGAGAGGTCCTGCAGCCACAGCACCCCGATGTCCAGCTGGAAGATAGGTCTTCGAACTGAAACCGCCACTTCTTTGCTGTGGAATCTGCGGTGGGTGCTGAGCTGAAACCAGGGCACACGGGAGTATTCTGGAGAGTTCTTCCACAGCGAGCCAGTGAACATACTGAATTATGTGTTTATGAAAATACGCAAGCCTAAATTTCATGGTTTAGTAAGAAAAGTTTCATGTCTGCTTAATAAAGAAACACCTGTGTGTTCACAGGCACGCACACACTTCGCAAGGTTGAAATCCTATTATCCACAGTCACCGTGGCTTACTCGGCAAATGGCACAGGAACTTGTCACGCGTCATACGGGCTGAATCCAGCTCAACAGAGTCTGGGTGCTGGGCGCAAGAGGCAGTCAGCCCTGCACCATGCCTGCCATGCATCACGCTGCACTCTTTCTGCTGGAGCCCACATGAATGTTGGTCAGTGATGACTCTCCTATAACCTATGTGTTAGATTGCGGTGTCTGCAGGCAGACAGGATGCCAGCAGGCACCGTGGAGGCAGTGGGGATGCAACAGACACTGGGAAGAGAGGCTGCAGAAGGATTCCTGTTGTCCTCCGGCATCCCTAGGCACAGCTGGTGCCCTTTGGAGACGCTCTGCTGCCATTCGAGCAGGGTCTCTAAGTTACAGAAACACTTTTTGACCAAGCGCGAGTTGTAGGCACTCCAGTGCAAAGAAACCTCACACACCGCCCATCAGAAAAATAAAGACGTCAAGGGGAAGTTTTTCACTTAGAAGTTGGTGAGGGGCCGGCGCAGGCTGCCCAGAGACACTGCATACCCCGTCCTTAGGGGTTTTCAAGTTCAGGCTGGGTAGCACCCTGGGCAACCTGACATAGAGCCTGATCTCGCTGTTGGCTGCAGCAGGGGGTTGGAAACAGGTGACCTTTGAGGCCCTGTGTACTGAAAGGCAGCCACATGTTATCCCCAGAGCCTTCTGTTCTCCAGGCTCAACAAGCCAAAATCTTTCAGTCTTTCTCCAAAGGAGACGCTCCTGATGCTGGCCTTTCAAGTCACATTCCTGATGTCCAAGTTACGTGCCCATCATGTGCTAATGCTGTTGTGCCAATTGAGGGGCCAACCGGAAGGACAAAGACACCAACGTAAAGGACAGGCTTATTTTACTGCCCATTACAAAATAATACGAAAAAAATAAAGCAGTACCCGTAGCCAAAAGATAAGCTTAGCAGTAAAGGAAATAAGCAAGGCAGTGGGCCTAATCATTGCTACGTGAGCTCAGCGATGAAGATACATCACCAGCTGACCCAATACTTTCCCATCACCCAGATCTGCAGTCACTGGGGAGCCCCGTTTGCAATGAGGATCTGGAGAACCTCTCCCAGCCGTTGGGAAGTTGTACAGCAATGCATCCATCCCACAGGTGAGGTGTCCAGAGCCGCTGCAAGCAGGTGCAGCCTTTATACCACTGAATAAACCAATCCAAGTAGCAATCCGGAGGAACACCCGGTGCCCTCTTTTTTCCAAGAGGACTTGGCTTTCTCCCCAAAGCCTGGCCAGGGTTCAAGGAGGCACAAAAGGACTTGTGCTGTCAATGGTGGTGTACCACAGGCCTGTCTGGCAAGACCGTCTGCCCAGCCCCCCTGCAGCAGGCTCTATCGGGTCCCAAACATAGCAGCAAAGCCCCCCTTGGCTCGGGCCCGCTGTCGGCATGGAAACGCAGCGTGACAACACACAGGTTCCAGCAGCCCGGGTGATGTCAGCTGCACTGTGACTTCCTCTGCCTGGCCCGGGGCCGCAGCCTGCGAGCTTTCCCGGCCTCGCACACTAACCAGCCGAAGCCTGCCGTGCTGTATGTGGTCCCTCCGGGCAGAAGCGCTGCTGTAGGAACCCTCAGGGTCGGGGGGAGAGGCCTGTCAGGGCTGAGTCTCACCGGGCCGCGCTGCAGCCTGCCGGCCGCGCTGTACCAGCCGGGCCCCCCGGAGTCCGTTTTGGGCTCCCACAGCGCACACGGGCGCCCTGGCTTTGGAAGCAGCCGCTTCAGCCCCGGGCAAAGTCGGCACGCAGACCGTGCAGGCTCCCATCGGCCCGAGGCCCCATCGAGCCCACACCTCCCCCATCCCCAACCCCCACACGACGGGGCTCCGACCGGCCGCAGCCCCGCGCCGCTCCCGGCCCCCGCGCCTCACGGCAACGGCCCGTCCCGGCCTCTCATTGGTCGGCGGCAGCACCGCCGGCTCCGATTGGCTGAGACGCGGCGCGCGGGAGCGGCCGTTGGCAGCCGGCTCGGGACCGCCCGACTCTGCCCTCAGACGGGGCCGGCACAGCAGTGCGGCAGCCCCGCGTGGCCGCCGCGCTTCTTGCGGCAGAATGCAGCCCGAGGGGGGCGATTTCGCTCCTCGCTGCCGGGCGCGGCTGCAGGGGCCCTCCCTGAAGCCCCTACGCGGGCGGTCAGAGGGTTTGTCCAAGCAGTTATGCCACAGCCCTCTCGAGTGCCATGCGGCACCAAGTGGGAGGCTGATCCCTTGCGGCCCTAAGAACGTGGCGTGTGGGGACGCTGAGTGGTGGGAGGCCAATGGGGACATGGACAGTGGGGACATTGTGGAGATGTGGGGACATCATGGGGACACAAAGATATGGGGAAATGAAGACATCATGGTGATAGGAGGACGGGGGGGACATCAGGAGGTGGGGATATGGGACACGTGGAAGCCGGTGGGTGACAGGGACATGGAAGGTCATATATGGACAGTGGAAACAGGTGGTTAACCGGGGCGTCAGAACTTGTGAGGCCCCATGTAAAGTACTGTGTCCAGGCCTGGGGCCCCCAATACAAGAAAGATGCAGAGCTCTTGGAACGAGTCCAGAGGAGGGCCACTAAGATGGTCAGAGGGCTGGAGCACCTCTCCTATGAAGATAGGTGGAGGGAACTGGGCTTGTTTAGCTTGGAGAAGAGAAGGCTCCAGGGAGACCTCGTTGTGGCCTTCCAGTACTTGAAGGGAGCATTTAAACAGGAGGGAGAACGGCTGTTTACGAGGGAGGATAGTGATAGAACAAGGCGGAATGGTTTTCAACTAAGAGAGGGGAGATGTAGGTTAGATGATACGAGGAAGTTTTTCACTCAGATGGTGTCTCGCTCCCATTTATAGGAGGGAGGGGAGATTCTTTGATATATGTATACTCGGCGTGAGATTAAGAAACAACGGTTCAGTAGTTGGTCCAACCAGTTTATTACAAGTCATAGCCATTTACGGAGATGGGGAAGGGAAGACGGGTGACAGGAAAGATAGGAAATATAAGCAAGGAGTCTCTGTAGAGAGCAAAAGAGATAGTCACCACCGTGGTACGTAGCACGAGGTATGTAGTAGGTCCATTGATCTCAGGAACTCATCTGGTTCCATCCCACGGGGGATGGGAGAAAGCCAGGAAGCTCTGCAGCAAGCAGGCCTTCCAAAGAGGTTTTCCCCTCAGAGAATTCTCCGTCACAGGTGTCTTTGGGAGTTTTTCTCCAAAGTCCCTAGTTTAGTGAGGGCCTTTTATCCCCCATTTCTCTGTTTTTTTTTTCCTTCTTCTTCTTTTCTCTCAGGTTAGTGTGACATACCTGGGCCAACAGATAAGCCAGCAGGGAGTGGTGCCTTTGTTGCCATGCACAAGCATTATCGCCTTTTGCAGTGGTCAGCTCCTTCAAGCCGCACGCCTGAAAAAGACTGCTTGTCCCACTTCTGCTTATCTTTGCAGTCATAAGCAGAGGTACAGTACCATTCACCCCTCTAGATAATTAGCAGTTGTCAGTTAGAGTCTTATCACCAGAAAGGCGTCACGAAGCAAGCTTTGAGACAAAAAATACAAGCAGTTTAGTCTGCCCATTCTAGGATTCTGCTGTTCTCTGCTTCTACAATTCTAGGATTCTATGGTTCTATGATTCCGTGATTTTATGTTTCATATCTCGGGTTGCTCCGACCCAAGTGTAGCATCTTGTACTTGGCTTATTGAACCTCATTAGGCTCTCGTGGGCCCACTTTCCAAGCCCACCCAGGTCTATCTGGATGGAGCCTTCCTCCTGCTGTGTTGACTGCATCACTCAGCTAAGCATCATCAGCAAACTTGCTGAGGGTACTCTCAATCCCACAGCCGAAGTCGTTGATAAAGAGGACAAAGAGCACCGGTCCCCAGATGGACCCCTGGGGGACACCGCTGGTGACCGACCTCCGCCTGGATGTGGAGCCACTGACAACAAGCCTCTGGCTTCCACCAATCCAGCCAATTCTCTATCCACTGAAAGGTCCACTCTTCAAATCCATCTCTCTCCAATTGAGAGAGAAGGAGATGGTGCAGGACCATGCCAAAGGAATCACACAAGTCCAGGCAGATGACATCAGTTGGCCCTCCTTGGACCACCAGTGCCATCACTGCCACCACAGGAGGCCACCAGATGGGTCAGGCACCATCTGCCCTTGGTGAAGCCGTGCTGGCTCTCTTGGATCACCTCCTCATCTCGCGTGTGTCCAAGCATCTCTTCAGGAACATGCACTTCCAGGAGGGCCTTTCAGATGCCCTTGTATTCCCCTGCTCCTCATCCCCATGCAGCTACCCTGTGGTACAGCCACAGAATTTCTGTTGCTGGGCAGGGAGCTATGGGGATACGAGGTGACCCACGACTTCTGCACAGGGAACGTGCACAGCCAGAAGAGATGACTGCTGTCCCAGGAACCCACTGTTGGTGAACGTGGGCCTACCAGGCCGTGGGAACAGCTCTCATTGCTGCCCCAATT
Source organism: Alectoris magna (assembly GCA_030625065.1). Taxonomy (NCBI): domain Eukaryota; kingdom Metazoa; phylum Chordata; class Aves; order Galliformes; family Phasianidae; genus Alectoris; species Alectoris magna. Next base: position 9,906,547 of record CM060577.1, on the reverse strand, counting down.
CCTCTCTCAAAGCACAGCTCCAGCTTCCTCACGTTAGGTTATGGCGACAGACACACCAGCAGATGCCAAGGTTCTTTATTCTTATCGGGATTACTGCGTCCAGGCCTGGGGCCCCCGATACAAGAGAGACGCAGAGCTCTTGGATCAAGTCCAGAGGAGGGCCACAAAGATGATCAGAGGGCTGGAGCACCTCTCCTTTGAAGAAAGGTGGAGGGCACTGAGGCTTGTTCAGTATGGAGAGGAGAAGGCTCCGGGGAGACCTCATTGTGGCTTTCCAATTCTTGAAAGGAGGATATAAACTGGACGGGGATCGGCTGTTAACGAGGGTGGGTAGTGATAGGACAAGGGAGAATGGGTTTAAACTGTGAAAGGTTGTTGAATTTGGTTAGCTATTAGGAGGAGTTCCTCACACGGAGGGTGGTGACGCACTGGAACAGCTTGCCGAGAGGTGGTGGATGCCCCATCCCTGGAGGCATTCAAGACTGGCTGGATGAGGCTCCGGGCATACTGGTCTACTGGTTGGTGACCCTGCACACAGCAGGGGGGTTGAAACTAGACGATCTTCAAAGTCCTTTTCTACCCAGGCCATTCTACGAGCCTTTGCTTCCACGATTTTCCATTTACAGGTGGAAAGCTGGACAGCTTCCCAACTCCCGTGCTGAGAGCTCCAGCACAGTCACCACCGTTGCCAGCACCTTCCCCTCTGGAGCGGTACGAGCACCGAGCACTAGGGAGGTGAAAAGAACAGTGCTCGGAGCGTTACGGGCTGAGCGCAGGCAAGTAAAGCAGGCTGGATCCAGCCCAGCTCTCAGGATCTGCAGCCTATGGTGTGTACCAAGGGAGCTGCCGTTTCAGCTCCAGTTTCTGCCGGATTCTTCCAGCTGTGCCGGCAAAAGCCTCTTGCTGATGGAGGTGTGGCTCCAACCTCCGGAGCACCTGAGCCGCTTGCAGGGAAAGGAGGCTGCAACAGGAGGAGAAAGTCATCCCTCAGGCTCTGCTGAGCCCCCTCTGCCCCTCCCCTCACCCAGCCCCGCACCCGCATGCTGCCATGTGTCCTCACCCTTGCACCCTGCCAGCAGTTTTTGGCCGTGCCTGTCCCCAAGCTAAAGCATTGTCACAGATGCCCGAGGGCCTCAGGCAGCCAACAGAGCCTGCACACACTTACTCAGCATGCAGTACCATCTTGGTCGCGGTTCCCATGTTATTTGCCGGCAGAGGATCCACATCCTTCCTCCACCTCCTCCCCACTCGCTGTCCCCTGGGCTGGGCTGGAGGATGCGGAGCCCACACGCTTGCCCTGGCGAACAGCTGCAGCAGACTCGGCCCTGCCAGCCCACGGCTGCCCGCCACCCTTCTGCCTGCGGGGCTGGTGCCAAGCTCTTCTCCCAGGCAGGAGCAGGCCAGCCCCTGCCATGCCGCTTAGTGCCCATCCTGCTCCCACCCCCTGAGCCCTTCTGAGCTCACACCCTGTCTCAGAGGATGGCGGCTGCTGTCAGCAGGGTCGATCCCTGACGGTACCTGCTCTGGATGCTGGTCCTCCCCTGCACTCCAGCCTTCCCATGCCGCCCTTTGTGCCCGTGCCTGCTCTGCTTGCTGCTGGTACACGGGCCACCTGCGGTCTGCTTCATTCCATGCTGCAGAATGTTTCCGCAGCTCCTGCAAAAACATGGCAGCAGACAGGGTCAGCCTCAGCCCCTGGGGCCTTCCTTCAGCTCCACACTCCTGCTCCTCGCCTCTGCCGGCCTGGTGGCACTGCTTTGGCCCTGGAGGACCAGGGGCCCCAAAGCCAGGCCAGGATCTGCAACTTGTGCTGAGCGTGGCTCAGAGGTCCTATTCCACTCTCACAGCCCCTGCTCCAAATCAGTGCGCTGTGGCAGGTGGCAGGCCAGGAGGCGAGAAGAGACAGGGAAGCTGCGCAGCACCCTCCATCTACCGCAGAGGAGCTGAAGGAGCGGACAGAAGTGTGAAATGATGGCACCCAAAAGGCTGTGCTCCAGATCACTGCACGCACACGGCCTCTTGCTTCCCTGCCTGTGGAAGCACTCAAGGCCAGGCTGGATCGGGCTTAGAGCAACCTGGTCTAGAGACCCTAGGTCCCTGCCTACAGCAGGGGATTGCAACTAGGTGATCTGAACGGTCCCTTGCAACGCAAGCTTTTCTATGATTCTATCATTTGTGCAGTCTCAAGCAGCACAGTCCCTGCAGCAAGGCAGAGCCGGTACCTGCAGCATTCTCTTACAGTCCTCTGTCGCAGGGAGTGCAGGGCGGGTCTGGGCAGGAGTAGACGCTTCCTTCTGTCCCGCTTTCTTCGTCCCGCGGGAGCTGCCTGCACACGGCGGGAGCACGCTGTAAGCAGACACAAGAGGAGTCTGCAGGAGCCCGGGGCACCTTGGTCTCCCCCCGTGCTCCCACACCTATAAAGATGGGCTCCGGTGCAATGTGCAGAAACCCCGGAAGGGAGAAGAGCTTCTGCAATCAATAGGGATCAGTGTTCAGCTCCCCCAGGGATCGGGGACCAGGGAGGAGCATGAAGCTGGTGTGCCTGCCTCGGGCAGTCGTGCTGCGCGCTTGCCATCCCTGGTGAGAACAGTCCCCACTGGGACACACGTGTGTCAGGAGCCTTTTTGAGTGCCAAGAGCTGGCACGTCCAAAGGGGAAGCCACTTCTTTTTGCCCAAGGCTCTCGCCTGGCAGACGGCTTCTTCGCCACATCTTGCTGCCTTGTGCCTGGCTTGCATCGCAGCAGCATGGAGGGGGGAAGTGTCTTCTGCTTCCGCAGCAGCCTGACGGCAGAGCCGCCTGCAACTGAGAAAGGAAGATCTTCAGAGCAGCCCCACAGGCACGGCGTGTGAACCACGATGCGGTCACCCGGCACATGACAGGGCCGGCCTCCCTGCAGCTGGGACCCGTTCCCTCACCTCTACTCATCTTCCGTTCTATTGTAGCTTTCCTTTCTGCGGCGGCCTCTGCTCTGCTCTTTTGCAGAGTGAGCTGAAACCTGGAAACAGTGACAACTGTCGAAGAAGGACGGCCTCCTACCCCACGCAGCTGTCGGCAGTATTTATCTCTGTGTTAGGCAAAGCCTGGCACCCTTTTCCTTCCTGGCCATGCCAAACCAGCACATGTAGCCCAAATTCCTCTCCACGTGCAGTCCGTTCTCTCTGATGGGAATCGGGACAGGTTGGGCACCAGGAACGCAACCGTGATTCCCCATCACTCCAGGAGAAGACACGCACAGCCAAAAGGCAGCATTAGTGAACCGGGAGCCAGAGTTCCCGGGATTTCTCCCCGACTGGATGCTGGGCATGGAGACCCAGCAGGGCACGTTCCAAAAGAGGAGTTGGGAAGGAAGCTTGTCTCCAGGCCAGCTAAGTGCTGCAGAGGAAATGCACTCACCTCGGCAACACCTCGATCCCATGAGTCTCTGGCCCCATGTCAGCAGAATGTTCCGGCCAAATTCTCTGCAAAGGGACACAGACCTGCTGGAGGCTTGCCAAGGCCATTTTTCATGACACCTGCTGATAGGAAGCAAGCCCGGCTCCCATGCCAAGAGAAAGTTGCTCCCCACCAATGCCCCTTCCGTGAACCTCAGAGCTTTGCTCTGCTCTGAAGTAGCTGGGTGGCAGAACACTGGGGCCGTGCAAGAGCACTGACAGGTTTTCTGCAGGGGCAGAAATACAGGAAATCTCTTTCCCCATGGAGAAAGCTGTGGGGGCAAGCATGGGGAAAGGCGTTTGACTGGCCTGCCACAGCCAGGCTGGCCAGCGGTGACCTGATGGCGCACCCACAAAACCTCAACTTACACTGTGGAGCACTGCAATTAGCCTGGCATTGCTCTCCAGCGTTGTAATGCAGCTGTGAAAGAACCTCATGCAGAGGAATTCGTCCTGGCAAGTCACAATACCGATGTTCTTGAAGGAGAATGAGACATGCTCCTTGCTCCTCAGGAGCCTGCTCCTCATCCCCGTGGAGCTACCCTGTGGTACTGCCACAGAATTTCTGTTGCTGTGGGGGAGCTAGGGGGACACGAGGACATTGCAGGGGGGTTGAAACTAGACGATCTTCAAGGTCCTTTTCTACCCAGGCCATTCTACGAGCCTTTGCTTCTACGATTTTCCATTTACAGGTGGAAAGCTGGACAGCTTTCCAGCTCCCGTGCTGAGAGCTCCAGCACGGTCACCACCGTTGCCAGCACCTTCCCCTCTGGAGCGGTACGAGCACCGAGCACTAGGGAGGTGAAAAGAACAGTGCCCGGAGCGTTACGGGCTGAGCGCAGGCAAGTACCGCAGGCTGGGCTCCAGCCCAGCTCTCAGGACCTGCAGCCTATGGAGGGTACCAAGGGAGCTGGCGTTTCAGCTCCAGCGTCTGCCGGTTTCTTTCAGCTGTGCCGGCAAAAGCCTCTTGCTGATGAAGGTGCGGCTCCAACCTTCGGAGCACCTGAGCCGCTCGCAGGGAAAGGAGGCGCAGGGAAAGGGGGCTGCTGAGCCCCCTCTGCCCCACCCCTCACCCAGCCCCGCACCCCCGTGATGCCACGTGTCCTCACCCTTGCACCCTGCCAGCAGTTTTTGGCCGTGCCTGTCCCCAAGCTAAAGCATTGTCACAGATGCCCGAGCACCTCAGGCAGCCAACAGAGCCTGCACACACTTACTCAGCATGCAGTACCATCTTGGTCGCTGTTCCCATGTTACTTGCCGGCAGAGGATCCACATCCTTCCTCCACCTCCTCCCCACTCGCTGTCCCCTGGGCTGGGCTGGAGGATGCGGAGCCCACACGCTTGCCCTAACGAACCGCTGCCAAAGAGGAGACAGTGTCAGCAAACCGGCTGGGAGCACGGGGCTGTTTCCCAGAGGCCCTCTGTCAAGGGCCCTGCAGCAGGCGCTGGCAAGCAGGAGACTCGGCCCTGCCAGCCCACGGCTGCCCGCCACCCTTCTGCCTGCGGGGCTGGTGCCAAGCTCTTCTCCCAGGCAGGAGCAGGCCAGCCCCTGCCATGCCGCTTAGTGCCCATCCTGCTCCCACCCCCTGAGCCCTTCTGAGCTCACACCCTGTCTCAGAGGATGGCGGCTGCTGTCAGCAGGGTCGATCCCTGACGGTACCTGCTCTGGATGCTGGTCCTCCCCTGCACTCCAGCCTTCCCATGCCGCCCTTTGTGCCCGTGCCTGCTCTGCTTGCTGCTGGTACACGGGCCACCTGCGGTCTGCTTCATTCCATGCTGCAGAATGTTTCCACAGCTCCTGCAAAAACATGGCAGCAGACAGGGTCAGCCTCAGCCCCTGGGGCCTTCCTTCAGCTCCACACTCCTGCTCCTCGCCTCTGCCGGCCTGGTGGCACTGCTTTGGCCCTGGAGGACCAGGGGCCCCAAAGCCAGGCCAGGATCTGCAACTTGTGCTGAGCGTGGCTCAGAGGTCCTATTCCACTCTCACAGCCCCTGCTCCAAATCAGTGCGCTGTGGCAGGTGGCAGGCCAGGAGGCGAGAAGAGACAGGGAAGCTGCGCAGCACCCTCCATCTACCGCAGAGGAGCTGAAGGAGCGGACAGAAGTGTGAAATGATGGCACCCAAAAGGCTGTGCTCCAGATCACTGCACGCACACGGCCTCTTGCTTCCCTGCCTGTGGAAGCACTCAAGGCCAGGCTGGATCGGGCTTAGAGCAACCTGGTCTAGAGACCCTAGGTCCCTGCCTACAGCAGGGGATTGCAACTAGGTGATCTGAACGGTCCCTTGCAACGCAAGCTTTTCTATGATTCTATCATTTGTGCAGTCTCAAGCAGCACAGTCCCTGCAGCAAGGCAGAGCCGGTACCTGCAGCATTCTCTTACAGTCCTCTGTCGCAGGGAGTGCAGGGCGGGTCTGGGCAGGAGTAGACGCTTCCTTCTGTCCCGCTTTCTACGTCCCGCGGGAGCTGCCTGCACACGGCGGGAGCACGCTGTAAGCAGACACAAGAGGAGTCTGCAGGAGCCCGGGGCACCTTGGTCTCCCCCCGTGCTCCCACACCTATAAAGATGGGCTCCGGTGCAATGTGCAGAAACCCCGGAAGGGAGAAGAGCTTCTGCAATCAATAGGGATCAGTGTTCAGCTCCCCCAGGGATCGGGGACCAGGGAGGAGCATGAAGCTGGTGTGCCTGCCTCGGGCAGTCGTGCTGCGCGCTTGCCATCCCTGGTGAGAACAGTCCCCACTGGGACACACGTGTGTCAGGAGCCTTTTTGAGTGCCAAGAGCTGGCACGTCCAAAGGGGAAGCCACTTCTTTTTGCCCAAGGCTCTCGCCTGGCAGACGGCTTCTTCGCCACATCTTGCTGCCTTGTGCCTGGCTTGCATCGCAGCAGCATGGAGGGGGGAAGTGTCTTCTGCTTCCGCAGCAGCCTGACGGCAGAGCCGCCTGCAACTGAGAAAGGAAGATCTTCAGAGCAGCCCCACAGGCACGGCGTGTGAACCACGATGCGGTCACCCGGCACATGACAGGGCCGGCCTCCCTGCAGCTGGGACCCGTTCCCTCACCTCTACTCATCTTCCGTTCTATTGTAGCTTTCCTTTCTGCGGCGGCCTCTGCTCTGCTCTTTTGCAGAGTGAGCTGAAACCTGGAAACAGTGACAACCGTCGAAGAAGGACGGCCTCCTACCCCACGCAGCTGTCGGCAGTATTTATCTCTGTGTTAGGCAAAGCCTGGCACCCTTTTCCTTCCTGGCCATGCCAAACCAGCACATGTAGCCCAAATTCCTCTCCACGTGCAGTCCGTTCTCTCTGATGGGAATCGGGACAGGTTGGGCACCAGGAACGCAACCGTGATTCCCCATCACTCCAGGAGAAGACACGCACAGCCAAAAGGCAGCATTAGTGAACCGGGAGCCAGAGTTCCCGGGATTTCTCCCCGACTGGATGCTGGGCATGGAGACCCAGCAGGGCACGTTCCAAAAGAGGAGTTGGGAAGGAAGCTTGTCTCCAGGCCAGCTAAGTGCTGCAGAGGAAATGCACTCACCTCGGCAACACCTCGATCCCATGAGTCTCTGGCCCCATGTCAGCAGAATGTTCCGGCCAAATTCTCTGCAAAGGGACACAGACCTGCTGGAGGCTTGCCAAGGCCATTTTTCATGACACCTGCTGACAGGAAGCAAGCCCGGCTCCCATGCCAAGAGAAAGTTGCTCCCCACCAATGCCCCTTCCGTGAACCTCAGAGCTTTGCTCTGCTCTGAAGTAGCTGGGTGGCAGAACACTGGGGCCGTGCAAGAGCACTGACAGGTTTTCTGCAGGGGCAGAAATCCAGGAAATCTCTTTCCCCATGGAGAAAGCTGTGGGGGCAAGCATGGGGAAAGGCGTTTGACTGGCCTGCCACAGCCAGGCTGGCCAGCGGTGACCTGATGGCGCACCCACAAAACCTCAACTTACACTGTGGAGCACTGCAATTAGCCTGGCATTGCTCTCCAGCGTTGTAATGCAGCTGTGAAAGAACCTCATGCAGAGGAATTCGTCCTGGCAAGTCACAATACCGATGTTCTTGAAGGAGAATGAGACATGCTCCTTGCTCCTCAGGAGCCTGCTCCTCATCCCCATGGAGCTACCCTGTGGTACTGCCACAGAATTTCTGTTGCTGTGGGGGAGCTAGGGGGACACGAGGACATTGCAGGGGGGTTGAAACTAGACGATCTTCAAGGTCCTTTTCTACCCAGGCCATTCTACGAGCCTTTGCTTCTACGATTTTCCATTTACAGGTGGAAAGCTGGACAGCTTTCCAGCTCCCGTGCTGAGAGCTCCAGCACAGTCACCACCGTTGCCAGCACCTTCCCCTCTGGAGCGGTACGAGCACCGAGCACTAGGCAGGTGAAAAGAACAGTGCCCGGAGCGTTACGGGCTGAGCGCAGGCAAGTACCGCAGGCTGGGCTCCAGCCCAGCTCTCAGGACCTGCAGCCTATGGAGGGTACCAAGGGAGCTGGCGTTTCAGCTCCAGCTTCTGCCGGTTTCTTTCAGCTGTGCCGGCAAAAGCCTCTTGCTGATGAAGGTGCGGCTCCAACCTTCGGAGCACCTGAGCCGCTCGCAGGGAAAGGAGGCGCAGGGAAAGGGGGCTGCTGAGCCCCCTCTGCCCCACCCCTCACCCAGCCCCGCACCCCCGTGATGCCACGTGTCCTCACCCTTGCACCCTGCCAGCAGTTTTTGGCCGTGCCTGTCCCCAAGCTAAAGCATTGTCACAGATGCCCGAGCACCTCAGGCAGCCAACAGAGCCTGCACACACTTACTCAGCATGCAGTACCATCTTGGTCGCTGTTCCCATGTTACTTGCCGGCAGAGGATCCACATCCTTCCTCCACCTCCTCCCCACTCGCTGTCCCCTGGGCTGGGCTGGAGGATGCGGAGCCCACACGCTTGCCCTAACGAACCGCTGCCAAAGAGGAGACAGTGTCAGCAAACCGGCTGGGAGCACGGGGCTGTTTCCCAGAGGCCCTCTGTCAAGGGCCCTGCAGCAGGCGCTGGCAAGCAGGAGACTCGGCCCTGCCAGCCCACGGCTGCCCGCCACCCTTCTGCCTGCGGGGCTGGTGCCAAGCTCTTCTCCCAGGCAGGAGCAGGCCAGCCCCTGCCATGCCGCTTAGTGCCCATCCTGCTCCCACCCCCTGAGCCCTTCTGAGCTCACACCCTGTCTCAGAGGATGGCGGCTGCTGTCAGCAGGGTCGATCCCTGACGGTACCTGCTCTGGATGCTGGTCCTCCCCTGCACTCCAGCCTTCCCATGCCGCCCTTTGTGCCTGTGCCTGCTCTGCTTGCTGCTGGTACACGGGCCACCTGCGGTCTGCTTCATTCCATGCTGCAGAATGTTTCCGCAGCTCCTGCAAAAACATGGCAGCAGACAGGGTCAGCCTCAGCCCCTGGGGCCTTCCTTCAGCTCCACACTCCTGCTCCTCGCCTCTGCCGGCCTGGTGGCACTGCTTTGGCCCTGGAGGACCAGGGGCCCCAAAGCCAGGCCAGGATCTGCAACTTGTGCTGAGCGTGGCTCAGAGGTCCTATTCCACTCTCACAGCCCCTGCTCCAAATCAGTGCGCTGTGGCAGGTGGCAGGCCAGGAGGCGAGAAGAGACAGGGAAGCTGCGCAGCACCCTCCATCTACCGCAGAGGAGCTGAAGGAGCGGACAGAAGTGTGAAATGATGGCACCCAAAAGGCTGTGCTCCAGATCACTGCACGCACACGGCCTCTTGCTTCCCTGCCTGTGGAAGCACTCAAGGCCAGGCTGGATCGGGCTTAGAGCAACCTGGTCTAGAGACCCTAGGTCCCTGCCTACAGCAGGGGATTGCAACTAGGTGATCTGAACGGTCCCTTGCAACGCAAGCTTTTCTATGATTCTATCATTTGTGCAGTCTCAAGCAGCACAGTCCCTGCAGCAAGGCAGAGCCGGTACCTGCAGCATTCTCTTACAGTCCTCTGTCGCAGGGAGTGCAGGGCGGGTCTGGGCAGGAGTAGACGCTTCCTTCTGTCCCGCTTTCTACGTCCCGCGGGAGCTGCCTGCACACGGCGGGAGCACGCTGTAAGCAGACACAAGAGGAGTCTGCAGGAGCCCGGGGCACCTTGGTCTCCCCCCGTGCTCCCACACCTATAAAGATGGGCTCCGGTGCAATGTGCAGAAACCCCGGAAGGGAGAAGAGCTTCTGCAATCAATAGGGATCAGTGTTCAGCTCCCCCAGGGATCGGGGACCAGGGAGGAGCATGAAGCTGGTGTGCCTGCCTCGGGCAGTCGTGCTGCGCGCTTGCCATCCCTGGTGAGAACAGTCCCCACTGGGACACACGTGTGTCAGGAGCCTTTTTGAGTGCCAAGAGCTGGCACGTCCAAAGGGGAAGCCACTTCTTTTTGCCCAAGGCTCTCGCCTGGCAGACGGCTTCTTCGCCACATCTTGCTGCCTTGTGCCTGGCTTGCATCGCAGCAGCATGGAGGGGGGAAGTGTCTTCTGCTTCCGCAGCAGCCTGACGGCAGAGCCGCCTGCAACTGAGAAAGGAAGATCTTCAGAGCAGCCCCACAGGCACGGCGTGTGAACCACGATGCGGTCACCCGGCACATGACAGGGCCGGCCTCCCTGCAGCTGGGACCCGTTCCCTCACCTCTACTCATCTTCCGTTCTATTGTAGCTTTCCTTTCTGCGGCGGCCTCTGCTCTGCTCTTTTGCAGAGTGAGCTGAAACCTGGAAACAGTGACAACCGTCGAAGAAGGACGGCCTCCTACCCCACGCAGCTGTCGGCAGTATTTATCTATGTGTTAGGCAAAGCCTGGCACCCTTTTCCTTCCTGGCCATGCCAAACCAGCACATGTAGCCCAAATTCCTCTCCACGTGCAGTCCGTTCTCTCTGATGGGAATCGGGACAGGTTGGGCACCAGGAACGCAACCGTGATTCCCCATCACTCCAGGAGAAGACACGCACAGCCAAAAGGCAGCATTAGTGAACCGGGAGCCAGAGTTCCCGGGATTTCTCCCCGACTGGATGCTGGGCATGGAGACCCAGCAGGGCACGTTCCAAAAGAGGAGTTGGGAAGGAAGCTTGTCTCCAGGCCAGCTAAGTGCTGCAGAGGAAATGCACTCACCTCGGCAACACCTCGATCCCATGAGTCTCTGGCCCCATGTCAGCAGAATGTTCCGGCCAAATTCTCTGCAAAGGGACACAGACCTGCTGGAGGCTTGCCAAGGCCATTTTTCATGACACCTGCTGACAGGAAGCAAGCCCGGCTCCCATGCCAAGAGAAAGTTGCTCCCCACCAATGCCCCTTCCGTGAACCTCAGAGCTTTGCTCTGCTCTGAAGTAGCTGGGTGGCAGAACACTGGGGCCGTGCAAGAGCACTGACAGGTTTTCTGCAGGGGCAGAAATCCAGGAAATCTCTTTCCCCATGGAGAAAGCTGTGGGGGCAAGCATGGGGAAAGGCGTTTGACTGGCCTGCCACAGCCAGGCTGGCCAGCGGTGACCTGATGGCGCACCCACAAAACCTCAACTTACACTGTGGAGCACTGCAATTAGCCTGGCATTGCTCTCCAGCGTTGTAATGCAGCTGTGAAAGAACCTCATGCAGAGGAATTCGTCCTGGCAAGTCACAATACCGATGTTCTTGAAGGAGAATGAGACATGCTCCTTGCTCCTCAGGAGCCTGCTCCTCATCCCCATGGAGCTACCCTGTGGTACTGCCACAGAATTTCTGTTGCTGTGGGGGAGCTAGGGGGACACGAGGACATTGCAGGGGGGTTGAAACTAGACGATCTTCAAGGTCCTTTTCTACCCAGGCCATTCTACGAGCCTTTGCTTCTACGATTTTCCATTTACAGGTGGAAAGCTGGACAGCTTTCCAGCTCCCGTGCTGAGAGCTCCAGCACGGTCACCACCGTTGCCAGCACCTTCCCCTCTGGAGCGGTACGAGCACCGAGCACTAGGCAGGTGAAAAGAACAGTGCCCGGAGCGTTACGGGCTGAGCGCAGGCAAGTACCGCAGGCTGGGCTCCAGCCCAGCTCTCAGGACCTGCAGCCTATGGAGGGTACCAAGGGAGCTGGCGTTTCAGCTCCAGCTTCTGCCGGTTTCTTTCAGCTGTGCCGGCAAAAGCCTCTTGCTGATGAAGGTGCGGCTCCAACCTTCGGAGCACCTGAGCCGCTCGCAGGGAAAGGAGGCGCAGGGAAAGGGGGCTGCTGAGCCCCCTCTGCCCCACCCCTCACCCAGCCCCACACCCCCGTGCTGCCACGTGTCCTCACCCTTGCACCCTGCCAGCAGTTTTTGGCCGTGCCTGTCCCCAAGCTAAAGCATTGTCACAGATGCCCGAGCACCTCAGGCAGCCAACAGAGCCTGCACACACTTACTCAGCATGCAGTACCATCTTGGTCGCTGTTCCCATGTTACTTGCCGGCAGAGGATCCACATCCTTCCTCCACCTCCTCCCCACTCGCTGTCCCCTGGGCTGGGCTGGAGGATGCGGAGCCCACACGCTTGCCCTAACGAACCGCTGCCAAAGAGGAGACAGTGTCAGCAAACCGGCTGGGAGCACGGGGCTGTTTCCCAGAGGCCCTCTGTCAAGGGCCCTGCAGCAGGCGCTGGCAAGCAGGAGACTCGGCCCTGCCAGCCCACGGCTGCCCGCCACCCTTCTGCCTGCGGGGCTGGTGCCAAGCTCTTCTCCCAGGCAGGAGCAGGCCAGCCCCTGCCATGCCGCTTAGTGCCCATCCTGCTCCCACCCCCTGAGCCCTTCTGAGCTCACACCCTGTCTCAGAGGATGGCGGCTGCTGTCAGCAGGGTCGATCCCTGACGGTACCTGCTCTGGATGCTGGTCCTCCCCTGCACTCCAGCCTTCCCATGCCGCCCTTTGTGCCCGTGCCTGCTCTGCTTGCTGCTGGTACACGGGCCACCTGCGGTCTGCTTCATTCCATGCTGCAGAATGTTTCCGCAGCTCCTGCAAAAACATGGCAGCAGACAGGGTCAGCCTCAGCCCCTGGGGCCTTCCTTCAGCTCCACACTCCTGCTCCTCGCCTCTGCCGGCCTGGTGGCACTGCTTTGGCCCTGGAGGACCAGGGGCCCCAAAGCCAGGCCAGGATCTGCAACTTGTGCTGAGCGTGGCTCAGAGGTCCTATTCCACTCTCACAGCCCCTGCTCCAAATCAGTGCGCTGTGGCAGGTGGCAGGCCAGGAGGCGAGAAGAGACAGGGAAGCTGCGCAGCACCCTCCATCTACCGCAGAGGAGCTGAAGGAGCGGACAGAAGTGTGAAATGATGGCACCCAAAAGGCTGTGCTCCAGATCACTGCACGCACACGGCCTCTTGCTTCCCTGCCTGTGGAAGCACTCAAGGCCAGGCTGGATCGGGCTTAGAGCAACCTGGTCTAGAGACCCTAGGTCCCTGCCTACAGCAGGGGATTGCAACTAGGTGATCTGAACGGTCCCTTGCAACGCAAGCTTTTCTATGATTCTATCATTTGTGCAGTCTCAAGCAGCACAGTCCCTGCAGCAAGGCAGAGCCGGTACCTGCAGCATTCTCTTACAGTCCTCTGTCGCAGGGAGTGCAGGGCGGGTCTGGGCAGGAGTAGACGCTTCCTTCTGTCCCGCTTTCTACGTCCCGCGGGAGCTGCCTGCACACGGCGGGAGCACGCTGTAAGCAGACACAAGAGGAGTCTGCAGGAGCCCGGGGCACCTTGGTCTCCCCCCGTGCTCCCACACCTATAAAGATGGGCTCCGGTGCAATGTGCAGAAACCCCGGAAGGGAGAAGAGCTTCTGCAATCAATAGGGATCAGTGTTCAGCTCCCCCAGGGATCGGGGACCAGGGAGGAGCATGAAGCTGGTGTGCCTGCCTCGGGCAGTCGTGCTGCGCGCTTGCCATCCCTGGTGAGAACAGTCCCCACTGGGACACACGTGTGTCAGGAGCCTTTTTGAGTGCCAAGAGCTGGCACGTCCAAAGGGGAAGCCACTTCTTTTTGCCCAAGGCTCTCGCCTGGCAGACGGCTTCTTCGCCACATCTTGCTGCCTTGTGCCTGGCTTGCATCGCAGCAGCATGGAGGGGGGAAGTGTCTTCTGCTTCCGCAGCAGCCTGACGGCAGAGCCGCCTGCAACTGAGAAAGGAAGATCTTCAGAGCAGCCCCACAGGCACGGCGTGTGAACCACGATGCGGTCACCCGGCACATGACAGGGCCGGCCTCCCTGCAGCTGGGACCCGTTCCCTCACCTCTACTCATCTTCCGTTCTATTGTAGCTTTCCTTTCTGCGGCGGCCTCTGCTCTGCTCTTTTGCAGAGTGAGCTGAAACCTGGAAACAGTGACAACCGTCGAAGAAGGACGGCCTCCTACCCCACGCAGCTGTCGGCAGTATTTATCTATGTGTTAGGCAAAGCCTGGCACCCTTTTCCTTCCTGGCCATGCCAAACCAGCACATGTAGCCCAAATTCCTCTCCACGTGCAGTCCGTTCTCTCTGATGGGAATCGGGACAGGTTGGGCACCAGGAACGCAACCGTGATTCCCCATCACTCCAGGAGAAGACACGCACAGCCAAAAGGCAGCATTAGTGAACCGGGAGCCAGAGTTCCCGGGATTTCTCCCCGACTGGATGCTGGGCATGGAGACCCAGCAGGGCACGTTCCAAAAGAGGAGTTGGGAAGGAAGCTTGTCTCCAGGCCAGCTAAGTGCTGCAGAGGAAATGCACTCACCTCGGCAACACCTCGATCCCATGAGTCTCTGGCCCCATGTCAGCAGAATGTTCCGGCCAAATTCTCTGCAAAGGGACACAGACCTGCTGGAGGCTTGCCAAGGCCATTTTTCATGACACCTGCTGACAGGAAGCAAGCCCGGCTCCCATGCCAAGAGAAAGTTGCTCCCCACCAATGCCCCTTCCGTGAACCTCAGAGCTTTGCTCTGCTCTGAAGTAGCTGGGTGGCAGAACACTGGGGCCGTGCAAGAGCACTGACAAGTTTTCTGCAGGGGCAGAAATACAGGAAATCTCTTTCCCCATGGAGAAAGCTGTGGGGGCAAGCATGGGGAAAGGCGTTTGACTGGCCTGCCACAGCCAGGCTGGCCAGCGGTGACCTGATGGCGCACCCACAAAACCTCAACTTACACTGTGGAGCACTGCAATTAGCCTGGCATTGCTCTCCAGCGTTGTAATGCAGCTGTGAAAGAACCTCATGCAGAGGAATTCGTCCTGGCAAGTCACAATACCGATGTTCTTGAAGGAGAATGAGACATGCTCCTTGCTCCTCAGGAGCCTGCTCCTCATCCCCGTGGAGCTACCCTGTGGTACTGCCACAGAATTTCTGTTGCTGTGGGGGAGCTAGGGGGACACGAGGACATTGCAGGGGGGTTGAAACTAGACGATCTTCAAGGTCCTTTTCTACCCAGGCCATTCTACGAGCCTTTGCTTCTACGATTTTCCATTTACAGGTGGAAAGCTGGACAGCTTTCCAGCTCCCGTGCTGAGAGCTCCAGCACGGTCACCACCGTTGCCAGCACCTTCCCCTCTGGAGCGGTACGAGCACCGAGCACTAGGCAGGTGAAAAGAACAGTGCCCGGAGCGTTACGGGCTGAGCGCAGGCAAGTACCGCAGGCTGGGCTCCAGCCCAGCTCTCAGGACCTGCAGCCTATGGAGGGTACCAAGGGAGCTGGCGTTTCAGCTCCAGCTTCTGCCGGTTTCTTTCAGCTGTGCCGGCAAAAGCCTCTTGCTGATGAAGGTGCGGCTCCAACCTTCGGAGCACCTGAGCCGCTCGCAGGGAAAGGAGGCGCAGGGAAAGGGGGCTGCTGAGCCCCCTCTGCCCCACCCCTCACCCAGCCCCGCACCCCCGTGCTGCCACGTGTCCTCACCCTTGCACCCTGCCAGCAGTTTTTGGCCGTGCCTGTCCCCAAGCTAAAGCATTGTCACAGATGCCCGAGCACCTCAGGCAGCCAACAGAGCCTGCACACACTTACTCAGCATGCAGTACCATCTTGGTCGCTGTTCCCATGTTACTTGCCGGCAGAGGATCCACATCCCTCCTCCACCTCCTCCCCACTCGCTGTCCCCTGGGCTGGGCTGGAGGATGCGGAGCCCACACGCTTGCCCTAACGAACCGCTGCCAAAGAGGAGACAGTGTCAGCAAACCGGCTGGGAGCACGGGGCTGTTTCCCAGAGGCCCTCTGTCAAGGGCCCTGCAGCAGGCGCTGGCAAGCAGGAGACTCGGCCCTGCCAGCCCACGGCTGCCCGCCACCCTTCTGCCTGCGGGGCTGGTGCCAAGCTCTTCTCCCAGGCAGGAGCAGGCCAGCCCCTGCCATGCCGCTTAGTGCCCATCCTGCTCCCACCCCCTGAGCCCTTCTGAGCTCACACCCTGTCTCAGAGGATGGCGGCTGCTGTCAGCAGGGTCGATCCCTGACGGTACCTGCTCTGGATGCTGGTCCTCCCCTGCACTCCAGCCTTCCCATGCCGCCCTTTGTGCCCGTGCCTGCTCTGCTTGCTGCTGGTACACGGGCCACCTGCGGTCTGCTTCATTCCATGCTGCAGAATGTTTCCGCAGCTCCTGCAAAAACATGGCAGCAGACAGGGTCAGCCTCAGCCCCTGGGGCCTTCCTTCAGCTCCACACTCCTGCTCCTCACCTCTGCCGGCCTGGTGGCACTGCTTTGGCCCTGGAGGACCAGGGGCCCCAAAGCCAGGCCAGGATCTGCAACTTGTGCTGAGCGTGGCTCAGAGGTCCTATTCCACTCTCACAGCCCCTGCTCCAAATCAGTGCGCTGTGGCAGGTGGCAGGCCAGGAGGCGAGAAGAGACAGGGAAGCTGCGCAGCACCCTCCATCTACCGCAGAGGAGCTGAAGGAGCGGACAGAAGTGTGAAATGATGGCACCCAAAAGGCTGTGCTCCAGATCACTGCACGCACACGGCCTCTTGCTTCCCTGCCTGTGGAAGCACTCAAGGCCAGGCTGGATCGGGCTTAGAGCAACCTGGTCTAGAGACCCTAGGTCCCTGCCTACAGCAGGGGATTGCAACTAGGTGATCTGAACGGTCCCTTGCAACGCAAGCTTTTCTATGATTCTATCATTTGTGCAGTCTCAAGCAGCACAGTCCCTGCAGCAAGGCAGAGCCGGTACCTGCAGCATTCTCTTACAGTCCTCTGTCGCAGGGAGTGCAGGGCGGGTCTGGGCAGGAGTAGACGCTTCCTTCTGTCCCGCTTTCTACGTCCCGCGGGAGCTGCCTGCACACGGCGGGAGCACGCTGTAAGCAGACACAAGAGGAGTCTGCAGGAGCCCGGGGCACCTTGGTCTCCCCCCGTGCTCCCACACCTATAAAGATGGGCTCCGGTGCAATGTGCAGAAACCCCGGAAGGGAGAAGAGCTTCTGCAATCAATAGGGATCAGTGTTCAGCTCCCCCAGGGATCGGGGACCAGGGAGGAGCATGAAGCTGGTGTGCCTGCCTCGGGCAGTCGTGCTGCGCGCTTGCCATCCCTGGTGAGAACAGTCCCCACTGGGACACACGTGTGTCAGGAGCCTTTTTGAGTGCCAAGAGCTGGCACGTCCAAAGGGGAAGCCACTTCTTTTTGCCCAAGGCTCTCGCCTGGCAGACGGCTTCTTCGCCACATCTTGCTGCCTTGTGCCTGGCTTGCATCGCAGCAGCATGGAGGGGGGAAGTGTCTTCTGCTTCCGCAGCAGCCTGACGGCAGAGCCGCCTGCAACTGAGAAAGGAAGATCTTCAGAGCAGCCCCACAGGCACGGCGTGTGAACCACGATGCGGTCACCCGGCACATGACAGGGCCGGCCTCCCTGCAGCTGGGACCCGTTCCCTCACCTCTACTCATCTTCCGTTCTATTGTAGCTTTCCTTTCTGCGGCGGCCTCTGCTCTGCTCTTTTGCAGAGTGAGCTGAAACCTGGAAACAGTGACAACCGTCGAAGAAGGACGGCCTCCTACCCCACGCAGCTGTCGGCAGTATTTATCTATGTGTTAGGCAAAGCCTGGCACCCTTTTCCTTCCTGGCCATGCCAAACCAGCACATGTAGCCCAAATTCCTCTCCACGTGCAGTCCGTTCTCTCTGATGGGAATCGGGACAGGTTGGGCACCAGGAACGCAACCGTGATTCCCCATCACTCCAGGAGAAGACACGCACAGCCAAAAGGCAGCATTAGTGAACCGGGAGCCAGAGTTCCCGGGATTTCTCCCCGACTGGATGCTGGGCATGGAGACCCAGCAGGGCACGTTCCAAAAGAGGAGTTGGGAAGGAAGCTTGTCTCCAGGCCAGCTAAGTGCTGCAGAGGAAATGCACTCACCTCGGCAACACCTCGATCCCATGAGTCTCTGGCCCCATGTCAGCAGAATGTTCCGGCCAAATTCTCTGCAAAGGGACACAGACCTGCTGGAGGCTTGCCAAGGCCATTTTTCATGACACCTGCTGACAGGAAGCAAGCCCGGCTCCCATGCCAAGAGAAAGTTGCTCCCCACCAATGCCCCTTCCGTGAACCTCAGAGCTTTGCTCTGCTCTGAAGTAGCTGGGTGGCAGAACACTGGGGCCGTGCAAGAGCACTGACAGGTTTTCTGCAGGGGCAGAAATACAGGAAATCTCTTTCCCCATGGAGAAAGCTGTGGGGGCAAGCATGGGGAAAGGCGTTTGACTGGCCTGCCACAGCCAGGCTGGCCAGCGGTGACCTGATGGCGCACCCACAAAACCTCAACTTACACTGTGGAGCACTGCAATTAGCCTGGCATTGCTCTCCAGCGTTGTAATGCAGCTGTGAAAGAACCTCATGCAGAGGAATTCGTCCTGGCAAGTCACAATACCGATGTTCTTGAAGGAGAATGAGACATGCTCCTTGCTCCTCAGGAGCCTGCTCCTCATCCCCATGGAGCTACCCTGTGGTACTGCCACAGAATTTCTGTTGCTGTGGGGGAGCTAGGGGGACACGAGGACATTGCAGGGGGGTTGAAACTAGACGATCTTCAAGGTCCTTTTCTACCCAGGCCATTCTACGAGCCTTTGCTTCTACGATTTTCCATTTACAGGTGGAAAGCTGGACAGCTTTCCAGCTCCCGTGCTGAGAGCTCCAGCACGGTCACCACCGTTGCCAGCACCTTCCCCTCTGGAGCGGTACGAGCACCGAGCACTAGGCAGGTGAAAAGAACAGTGCCCGGAGCGTTACGGGCTGAGCGCAGGCAAGTACCGCAGGCTGGGCTCCAGCCCAGCTCTCAGGACCTGCAGCCTATGGAGGGTACCAAGGGAGCTGGCGTTTCAGCTCCAGCTTCTGCCGGTTTCTTTCAGCTGTGCCGGCAAAAGCCTCTTGCTGATGAAGGTGCGGCTCCAACCTTCGGAGCACCTGAGCCGCTCGCAGGGAAAGGAGGCGCAGGGAAAGGGGGCTGCTGAGCCCCCTCTGCCCCACCCCTCACCCAGCCCCGCACCCCCGTGATGCCACGTGTCCTCACCCTTGCACCCTGCCAGCAGTTTTTGGCCGTGCCTGTCCCCAAGCTAAAGCATTGTCACAGATGCCCGAGCACCTCAGGCAGCCAACAGAGCCTGCACACACTTACTCAGCATGCAGTACCATCTTGGTCGCTGTTCCCATGTTACTTGCCGGCAGAGGATCCACATCCCTCCTCCACCTCCTCCCCACTCGCTGTCCCCTGGGCTGGGCTGGAGGATGCGGAGCCCACACGCTTGCCCTAACGAACCGCTGCCAAAGAGGAGACAGTGTCAGCAAACCGGCTGGGAGCACGGGGCTGTTTCCCAGAGGCCCTCTGTCAAGGGCCCTGCAGCAGGCGCTGGCA
Source organism: Alectoris magna (assembly GCA_030625065.1). Taxonomy (NCBI): domain Eukaryota; kingdom Metazoa; phylum Chordata; class Aves; order Galliformes; family Phasianidae; genus Alectoris; species Alectoris magna. The sequence continues at coordinate 9,887,363 of CM060577.1, read as the reverse complement.
AGCAGGAGACTCGGCCCTGCCAGCCCACGGCTGCCCGCCACCCTTCTGCCTGCGGGGCTGGTGCCAAGCTCTTCTCCCAGGCAGGAGCAGGCCAGCCCCTGCCATGCCGCTTAGTGCCCATCCTGCTCCCACCCCCTGAGCCCTTCTGAGCTCACACCCTGTCTCAGAGGATGGCGGCTGCTGTCAGCAGGGTCGATCCCTGACGGTACCTGCTCTGGATGCTGGTCCTCCCCTGCACTCCAGCCTTCCCATGCCGCCCTTTGTGCCCGTGCCTGCTCTGCTTGCTGCTGGTACACGGGCCACCTGCGGTCTGCTTCATTCCATGCTGCAGAATGTTTCCGCAGCTCCTGCAAAAACATGGCAGCAGACAGGGTCAGCCTCAGCCCCTGGGGCCTTCCTTCAGCTCCACACTCCTGCTCCTCACCTCTGCCGGCCTGGTGGCACTGCTTTGGCCCTGGAGGACCAGGGGCCCCAAAGCCAGGCCAGGATCTGCAACTTGTGCTGAGCGTGGCTCAGAGGTCCTATTCCACTCTCACAGCCCCTGCTCCAAATCAGTGCGCTGTGGCAGGTGGCAGGCCAGGAGGCGAGAAGAGACAGGGAAGCTGCGCAGCACCCTCCATCTACCGCAGAGGAGCTGAAGGAGCGGACAGAAGTGTGAAATGATGGCACCCAAAAGGCTGTGCTCCAGATCACTGCACGCACACGGCCTTTTGCTTCCCTGCCTGTGGAAGCACTCAAGGCCAGGCTGGATCGGGCTTAGAGCAACCTGGTCTAGAGACCCTAGGTCCCTGCCTACAGCAGGGGATTGCAACTAGGTGATCTGAACGGTCCCTTGCAACGCAAGCTTTTCTATGATTCTATCATTTGTGCAGTCTCAAGCAGCACAGTCCCTGCAGCAAGGCAGAGCCGGTACCTGCAGCATTCTCTTACAGTCCTCTGTCGCAGGGAGTGCAGGGCGGGTCTGGGCAGGAGTAGACGCTTCCTTCTGTCCCGCTTTCTACGTCCCGCGGGAGCTGCCTGCACACGGCGGGAGCACGCTGTAAGCAGACACAAGAGGAGTCTGCAGGAGCCCGGGGCACCTTGGTCTCCCCCCGTGCTCCCACACCTATAAAGATGGGCTCCGGTGCAATGTGCAGAAACCCCGGAAGGGAGAAGAGCTTCTGCAATCAATAGGGATCAGTGTTCAGCTCCCCCCAGGGATCGGGGACCAGGGAGGAGCATGAAGCTGGTGTGCCTGCCTCGGGCAGTCGTGCTGCGCGCTTGCCATCCCTGGTGAGAACAGTCCCCACTGGGACACACGTGTGTCAGGAGCCTTTTTGAGTGCCAAGAGCTGGCACGTCCAAAGGGGAAGCCACTTCTTTTTGCCCAAGGCTCTCGCCTGGCAGACGGCTTCTTCGCCACATCTTGCTGCCTTGTGCCTGGCTTGCATCGCAGCAGCATGGAGGGGGGAAGTGTCTTCTGCTTCCGCAGCAGCCTGACGGCAGAGCCGCCTGCAACTGAGAAAGGAAGATCTTCAGAGCAGCCCCACAGGCACGGCGTGTGAACCACGATGCGGTCACCCGGCACATGACAGGGCCGGCCTCCCTGCAGCTGGGACCCGTTCCCTCACCTCTACTCATCTTCCGTTCTATTGTAGCTTTCCTTTCTGCGGCGGCCTCTGCTCTGCTCTTTTGCAGAGTGAGCTGAAACCTGGAAACAGTGACAACCGTCGAAGAAGGACGGCCTCCTACCCCACGCAGCTGTCGGCAGTATTTATCTATGTGTTAGGCAAAGCCTGGCACCCTTTTCCTTCCTGGCCATGCCAAACCAGCACATGTAGCCCAAACTCCTCTCCACGTGCAGTCCGTTCTCTCTGATGGGAATCGGGACAGGTTGGGCACCAGGAAAGCAACCGTGATTCCCCATCACTCCAGGAGAAGACACGCACAGCCAAAAGGCAGCATTAGTGAACCGGGAGCCAGAGTTCCCGGGATTTCTCCCCGACTGGATGCTGGGCATGGAGACCCAGCAGGGCACGTTCCAAAAGAGGAGTTGGGAAGGAAGCTTGTCTCCAGGCCAGCTAAGTGCTGCAGAGGAAATGCACTCACCTCAGCAACACCTCGATCCCATGAGTCTCTGGCCCCATGTCAGCAGAATGTTCCGGCCAAATTCTCTGCAAAGGGACACAGACCTGCTGGAGGCTTGCCAAGGCCATTTTTCATGACACCTGCTGACAGGAAGCAAGCCCGGCTCCCATGCCAAGAGAAAGTTGCTCCCCACCAATGCCCCTTCCGTGAACCTCAGAGCTTTGCTCTGCTCTGAAGTAGCTGGGTGGCAGAACACTGGGGCCGTGCAAGAGCACTGACAGGTTTTCTGCAGGGGCAGAAATCCAGGAAATCTCTTTCCCCATGGAGAAAGCTGTGGGGGCAAGCATGGGGAAAGGCGTTTGACTGGCCTGCCACAGCCAGGCTGGCCAGCGGTGACCTGATGGCGCACCCACAAAACCTCAACTTACACTGTGGAGCACTGCAATTAGCCTGGCATTGCTCTCCAGCGTTGTAATGCAGCTGTGAAAGAACCTCATGCAGAGGAATTCGTCCTGGCAAGTCACAATACCGATGTTCTTGAAGGAGAATGAGACATGCTCCTTGCTCCTCAGGAGCCTGCTCCTCATCCCCATGGAGCTACCCTGTGGTACTGCCACAGAATTTCTGTTGCTGTGGGGGAGCTAGGGGGACACGAGGACATTGCAGGGGGGTTGAAACTAGACGATCTTCAAGGTCCTTTTCTACCCAGGCCATTCTACGAGCCTTTGCTTCTACGATTTTCCATTTACAGGTGGAAAGCTGGACAGCTTTCCAGCTCCCGTGCTGAGAGCTCCAGCACGGTCACCACCGTTGCCAGCACCTTCCCTTCTGGAGCGGTACGAGCACCGAGCACTAGGCAGGTGAAAAGAACAGTGCCCGGAGCGTTACGGGCTGAGCGCAGGCAAGTACCGCAGGCTGGGCTCCAGCCCAGCTCTCAGGACCTGCAGCCTATGGAGGGTACCAAGGGAGCTGGCATTTCAGCTCCAGCGTCTGCCGGTTTCTTTCAGCTGTGCCGGCAAAAGCCTCTTGCTGATGAAGGTGCGGCTCCAACATTCGGAGCACCTGAGCCGCTCGCAGGGAAAGGAGGCGCAGGGAAAGGGGGCTGCTGAGCCCCCTCTGCCCCACCCCTCACCCAGCCCCGCACCCCCGTGCTGCCACGTGTCCTCACCCTTGCACCCTGCCAGCAGTTTTTGGCCGTGCCTGTCCCCAAGCTAAAGCATTGTCACAGATGCCCGAGCACCTCAGGCAGCCAACAGAGCCTGCACACACTTACTCAGCATGCAGTACCATCTTGGTCGCTGTTCCCATGTTACTTGCCGGCAGAGGATCCACATCCTTCCTCCACCTCCTCCCCACTCGCTGTCCCCTGGGCTGGGCTGGAGGATGCAGAGCCCACACGCTTGCCCTAACGAACCGCTGCCAAAGAGGAGACAGTGTCAGCAAACCGGCTGGGAGCACGGGGCTGTTTCCCAGAGGCCCTCTGTCAAGGGCCCTGCAGCAGGCGCTGGCAAGCAGGAGACTCGGCCCTGCCAGCCCACGGCTGCCCGCCACCCTTCTGCCTGCGGGGCTGGTGCCAAGCTCTTCTCCCAGGCAGGAGCAGGCCAGCCCCTGCCATGCCGCTTAGTGCCCATCCTGCTCCCACCCCCTGAGCCCTTCTGAGCTCACACCCTGTCTCAGAGGATGGCGGCTGCTGTCAGCAGGGTCGATCCCTGACGGTACCTGCTCTGGATGCTGGTCCTCCCCTGCACTCCAGCCTTCCCATGCCGCCCTTTGTGCCCGTGCCTGCTCTGCTTGCTGCTGGTACACGGGCCACCTGCGGTCTGCTTCATTCCATGCTGCAGAATGTTTCCGCAGCTCCTGCAAAAACATGGCAGCAGACAGGGTCAGCCTCAGCCCCTGGGGCCTTCCTTCAGCTCCACACTCCTGCTCCTCGCCTCTGCCGGCCTGGTGGCACTGCTTTGGCCCTGGAGGACCAGGGGCCCCAAAGCCAGGCCAGGATCTGCAACTTGTGCTGAGCGTGGCTCAGAGGTCCTATTCCACTCTCACAGCCCCTGCTCCAAATCAGTGCGCTGTGGCAGGTGGCAGGCCAGGAGGCGAGAAGAGACAGGGAAGCTGCGCAGCACCCTCCATCTACCGCAGAGGAGCTGAAGGAGCGGACAGAAGTGTGAAATGATGACACCCAAAAGGCTGTGCTCCAGATCACTGCACGCACACGGCCTCTTGCTTCCCTGCCTGTGGAAGCACTCAAGGCCAGGCTGGATCGGGCTTAGAGCAACCTGGTCTAGAGACCCTAGGTCCCTGCCTACAGCAGGGGATTGCAACTAGGTGATCTGAACGGTCCCTTGCAACACAAGCTTTTCTATGATTCTATCATTTGTGCAGTCTCAAGCAGCACAGTCCCTGCAGCAAGGCAGAGCCGGTACCTGCAGCATTCTCTTACAGTCCTCTGTCGCAGGGAGTGCAGGGCGGGTCTGGGCAGGAGTAGACGCTTCCTTCTGTCCCGCTTTCTACGTCCCGCGGGAGCTGCCTGCACACGGCGGGAGCACGCTGTAAGCAGACACAAGAGGAGTCTGCAGGAGCCCGGGGCACCTTGGTCTCCCCCCGTGCTCCCACACCTATAAAGATGGGCTCCGGTGCAATGTACAGAAACCCCGGAAGGGAGAAGAGCTTCTGCAATCAATAGGGATCAGTGTTCAGCTCCCCCAGGGATCGGGGACCAGGGAGGAGCATGAAGCTGGTGTGCCTGCCTCGGGCAGTCGTGCTGCGCGCTTGCCATCCCTGGTGAGAACAGTCCCCACTGGGACACACGTGTGTCAGGAGCCTTTTTGAGTGCCAAGAGCTGGCACGTCCAAAGGGGAAGCCACTTCTTTTTGCCCAAGGCTCTCGCCTGGCAGACGGCTTCTTCGCCACATCTTGCTGCCTTGTGCCTGGCTTGCATCGCAGCAGCATGGAGGGGGGAAGTGTCTTCTGCTTCCGCAGCAGCCTGACGGCAGAGCCGCCTGCAACTGAGAAAGGAAGATCTTCAGAGCAGCCCCACAGGCACGGCGTGTGAACCACGATGCGGTCACCCGGCACATGACAGGGCCGGCCTCCCTGCAGCTGGGACCCGTTCCCTCACCTCTACTCATCTTCCGTTCTATTGTAGCTTTCCTTTCTGCGGCGGCCTCTGCTCTGCTCTTTTGCAGAGTGAGCTGAAACCTGGAAACAGTGACAACCGTCGAAGAAGGACGGCCTCCTACCCCACGCAGCTGTCGGCAGTATTTATCTATGTGTTAGGCAAAGCCTGGCACCCTTTTCCTTCCTGGCCATGCCAAACCAGCACATGTAGCCCAAACTCCTCTCCACGTGCAGTCCGTTCTCTCTGATGGGAATCGGGACAGGTTGGGCACCAGGAAAGCAACCGTGATTCCCCATCACTCCAGGAGAAGACACGCACAGCCAAAAGGCAGCATTAGTGAACCGGGAGCCAGAGTTCCCGGGATTTCTCCCCGACTGGATGCTGGGCATGGAGACCCAGCAGGGCACGTTCCAAAAGAGGAGTTGGGAAGGAAGCTTGTCTCCAGGCCAGCTAAGTGCTGCAGAGGAAATGCACTCACCTCAGCAACACCTCGATCCCATGAGTCTCTGGCCCCATGTCAGCAGAATGTTCCGGCCAAATTCTCTGCAAAGGGACACAGACCTGCTGGAGGCTTGCCAAGGCCATTTTTCATGACACCTGCTGACAGGAAGCAAGCCCGGCTCCCATGCCAAGAGAAAGTTGCTCCCCACCAATGCCCCTTCCGTGAACCTCAGAGCTTTGCTCTGCTCTGAAGTAGCTGGGTGGCAGAACACTGGGGCCGTGCAAGAGCACTGACAGGTTTTCTGCAGGGGCAGAAATCCAGGAAATCTCTTTCCCCATGGAGAAAGCTGTGGGGGCAAGCATGGGGAAAGGCGTTTGACTGGCCTGCCACAGCCAGGCTGGCCAGCGGTGACCTGATGGCGCACCCACAAAACCTCAACTTACACTGTGGAGCACTGCAATTAGCCTGGCATTGCTCTCCAGCATTGTAATGCAGCTGTGAAAGAACCTCATGCAGAGGAATTCGTCCTGGCAAGTCACAATACCGATGTTCTTGAAGGAGAATGAGACATGCTCCTTGCTCCTCAGGAGCCTGCTCCTCATCCCCATGGAGCTACCCTGTGGTACTGCCACAGAATTTCTGTTGCTGTGGGGGAGCTAGGGGGACACGAGGACATTGCAGGGGGGTTGAAACTAGACAATCTTCAAGGTCCTTTTCTACCCAGGCCATTCTACGAGCCTTTGCTTCTACGATTTTCCATTTACAGGTGGAAAGCTGGACAGCTTTCCAGCTCCCGTGCTGAGAGCTCCAGCACGGTCACCACCGTTGCCAGCACCTTCCCCTCTGGAGCGGTACGAGCACCGAGCACTAGGCAGGTGAAAAGAACAGTGCCCGGAGCGTTACGGGCTGAGCGCAGGCAAGTACCGCAGGCTGGGCTCCAGCCCAGCTCTCAGGACCTGCAGCCTATGGAGGGTACCAAGGGAGCTGGCGTTTCAGCTCCAGCTTCTGCCGGTTTCTTTCAGCTGTGCCGGCAAAAACCTCTTGCTGATGAAGGTGCGGCTCCAACCTTTGGAGCACCTGAGCCGCTCGCAGGGAAAGGAGGCGCAGGGAAAGGGGGCTGCTGAGCCCCCTCTGCCCCACCCCTCACCCAGCCCCGCACCCCCGTGATGCCACGTGTCCTCACCCTTGCACCCTGCCAGCAGTTTTTGGCCGTGCCTGTCCCCAAGCTAAAGCATTGTCACAGATGCCCGAGCACCTCAGGCAGCCAACAGAGCCTGCACACACTTACTCAGCATGCAGTACCATCTTGGTCGCTGTTCCCATGTTACTTGCCGGCAGAGGATCCACATCCCTCCTCCACCTCCTCCCCACTCGCTGTCCCCTGGGCTGGGCTGGAGGATGCGGAGCCCACACGCTTGCCCTAACGAACCGCTGCCAAAGAGGAGACAGTGTCAGCAAACCGGCTGGGAGCACGGGGCTGTTTCCCAGAGGCCCTCTGTCAAGGGCCCTGCAGCAGGCGCTGGCAAGCAGGAGACTCGGCCCTGCCAGCCCACGGCTGCCCGCCACCCTTCTGCCTGCGGGGCTGGTGCCAAGCTCTTCTCCCAGGCAGGAGCAGGCCAGCCCCTGCCATGCCGCTTAGTGCCCATCCTGCTCCCACCCCCTGAGCCCTTCTGAGCTCACACCCTGTCTCAGAGGATGGCGGCTGCTGTCAGCAGGGTCGATCCCTGACGGTACCTGCTCTGGATGCTGGTCCTCCCCTGCACTCCAGCCTTCCCATGCCGCCCTTTGTGCCCGTGCCTGCTCTGCTTGCTGCTGGTACACGGGCCACCTGTGGTCTGCTTCATTCTTGGGGATGAGATGCCTGCACTGCCTCACCTGGATCAGTGCCCTGCACAGGGGAAGTCCAACCCTCCCTGTCCTTGTCTGTGTGCCCTTTTTATTTCAGGAAACCATCTCAGTTAAGACTCACCACATGTCTGAAATTAGTCACTGACCACCGTACATCTGGCGGTTAATTCAGCAGATTTCAAAGTACAGTCATGATGCTGTTTTTTTTCAGGAGCTGTTGGCTATGAAGACCCAGGGACATCTCAGGGGAGACGAGTGGGAAGGATAAAAATGACATCCTCTGCTGCTGAGCTGGGCCAGGCTCCTGGGACACAGGGAGCTCATACAAGTGGGCAGTGCTGCAGAGAGAAAGCTGTGCTCAGGAGCAGCTCTTGTGCACAGCACAGCATAGCTGGGGCATGATCTGCAGGTGACATGAGGATAGAAGAGAAGGGAGAGAGAGTTTACAGGATTTGTACAGTGTGAGCAGGCTATGAGCTCACTGGAGCAGCGTTGCGCACAGCCTTTGACAGGGTAAGTCTCTTGCAGTAGGCAATGCAGCTGCTTTTCCTGGAGGGATCACCAAATCTGGGACATCCCATAGCAGATCTGGCTGCAGGCACTGCATGTTTCTTTACTATGGAAAAAGACTTCTGCTCCAGCTGAGGGCTTCCATGCTGCAGCTTCAGAGCACAGCCCTGAGGGCTGCGTGTCCCAGGATGGCTGCAGGCTGTGCAGCCGGGCTGCAGGTGGGTGCCCAGGGCTGTCCTGCAGAGTAGGGGCCCTGCTGTGCCTCAGGGGCAGTGTGCCGGGGCAGGGGCTCTGCCGCCTGCCAGGCTCAGCACTCAGCCTGCCCGGGGAGCTGCCCAGGGCGCTGTGCGGAGACGTGTGAGGAGAAGGAGCGCCCAGCAGGGCTTCTGTTGCCACAGCTGCTGCCTGGGGCAGGGGGATCACAGCTCCACTGCACAGCAGAATGTTTCTAACGGCACTTGGCAGGTGGAGAGCCAAGGCAGGGATTTTCTATTTCCGTTTCTGAGTGAAGGCAAAAAGGATTGGAGGCAGAAATCTAAATGGGCTGTCAAATTTAAACACAGCTCTGAGACCACCAGATTGTTCATTTCTCATTCTCTTGTACTGAGAACAGTCACATAGAATGTGCTTTCAGCCTCTCCTTTCTCAAAGGCTGGAACCTGTTTAAATTATCATCATTTTCTGTAGATACGAATAATACACTTAACCTGCATACAGGCAGCTTTCTTGAACAGAAATTGAAGGGCACAGTGGTTGGGACTGGGTGCTCTAAGAGCAGTTCGGGTAAAGATACGAGACATGAAACAGATGAAAATATCCAGGGAGATTGGATAAGATTGGAAAATGAGAGGAAGGTTAAAGCTCCATACGCTTCTTCTGCTTATGTAATGCTGAACTTCATGAAATTAAATTCAAGTAGTGGTGCTAAATGAACACTGTCGTAAGAGAATGAAAACATTCTATAGTATAGCAGGAGGAGTGTCTCTGAGTATGTTCTAGACTTGTCATTATCTTCTACACTCTGACCAGGACTCCAAGCCCAGGAACAGCAGATGCCCAACAGTAGCTCCATCAGCGAGTTCCTCCTCCCTGGCCTTGGCAGACACATGGCAGCTGCAGCTCCTGCACTTCTGGCTCTTCCTTGGCATCTACCTGGCTGCCCTCCTGGGCAACGGCCTCATCAGCACAGCCATAGCCTGCTGATGCGCGGAATCAAACTCTATAGCCTGTTAGGATATAAAGCAGGTATGTTTAATAAAGAGATGTGCACACAGCCCTGGCACAAGGGGTTAACACTCCAAACTTGCGCGCCGTAGTGAAAAAGCGTGATACAGATATAGGCCCAACTAATACATAATCAATAGTTTCCCCCCCGAGTTCGTGTACATATTCATTACATTCCCCGCGACCCCATTGGCAAACGGTTCCCCCCCTTCTTCTTCTGCCGGTGTTTTGGGATGAAAATTCCTTTCTCACGACGAGGGCTCTTGTTTTCTTCCGATGTTGAAACCCCCACACATCGGGGTCATCTTGCCCTGTAAAGTTCTAATCACTTTGCTACCAGATGTCCATGAGTTGTTCTTACCCCTTATCTTTATGGCCTTCTTCCCTTTACTTTCCCAGACTTAGTGTCTGCGATTCCCCTTTTCTTTGCCCCCCTTAACATAAACTGTTCCCTTCTCTAGGTTTCGGTGAAGCCCTTTCCTTTCTCCCTGTTATAATTGAATTCCTGTCACCTTTCACTGCGACCACCGCCTGCACACCCCTTTGTATTTCTTCCTCCTCAACCTCGCCCTCCTCGACCTGGGCTGCGTCTCCACCACTCTCCCCAAAGCCATGGCCAATGCCCTCTGGAACACCAGGGCCATCTCCTACGCAGGATGTGCTGCACAGGTCTTTATCTTTCTCTTCTTCGTCTCTGCAGAGTATTCCCTTCTCACCATCATGTTCTATGACCGCTATGTTGCCATCTGCAAGCCCCTGCACTATGGGACCTTGATGGACAGCAGAGCTTGTGCCACCATGGCAGCAGCTGCCTGGGGCGCTGGGGCTCTCTATTCCCTGCTGCACACTGCCAGTACATTTTCACTGCCTCTCTGCCAAGGGAATGCTGTGAACCAGTTTTTCTGTGAAATCCCCCAGATCCTCAAGCTCTTCTGCTCAGGCTCGTATGTCAGGGAAGTTGTGTTTATTATTTTTAGTGTCAGTTTAGTCTTTGGGTGCTTTGTTTTCATTGTTGTGTCCTATGTGTAGATCTTCCTTGCCGTGCTAAGGATGCCCTGTGAGCAGGGACGGCACAAAGCCTTCTCCACGTGCATCCCTCACTTGGCCGTGGTCTCCCTGTTTCTCAGCACTGGCTTTTATGCCTACCTGAAGCCCCCCTCCATCTCTTCCCCATCCATTGACCTGATGGTGGCAGTTCTGTATGCAGTGGTGCCTCCAGCAGTGAACCCCCTCATCTACAGCATGAGGAACCGGGAGGTCAAGAGTGCAGTGAGAAAAGTGATGACCAAATGTGTTTCAAAAGCAGTGAATTAACCATCTTTTTGAATTCATGACTTGTAATGCAGCTTTTTACTGAATCAAACTCTCTTTTTGTGTGTGTGTGTGTGTATGAAATTTAATAAGTGTAATTTATTGTCTTATTCTTTTTTTTAAATACTCTAATGTTTTTCACTACAACATCATCATTCAAATCAATTCCTATTCAGCTTGTACCTTTGTAGTGTGGCCCAGACACACTGCACATAATGAACCAGGCTGTCTGTGAATCTTAACAGAACAAAGGACATGCAGTGACTCTGTCTGTCTCCCTTCTTGTGAGACATTTCTGGAGCTGGTTGGATGTTCTCAGAAACCCACAATCCAGCAGGAAGCATACGGCTGTTAGTCAAACTGTGCAGTGACTTCAGCCTGCAATAGCTGACGGGCCATCCCTGGGCTCCTGGCTGGGGTCTGTGCTTTCAGGCTCACGTCTGTCAGTGCCTCTAACCGGCCAGCAGCAGCAGCTGTTTTGCACGTTGGTTGACGGGTCCCCTCTTCCTCGTTCCCTGTGAAAGCCTGCACAGGACAAGTTCTTGGATATGGGTTATCATGTCAGAAGTTTCCAATCTTCCTTCAGGGCTTCTTCCATTTTGTGCACAGAGGTGGTCACTGCCTCCAGGATGGTCTGTGGTAGAGGAATTGTGCAAATAGTCTGATAAAAGTTACCCAGGACCTCTACAGGAGCCATTCTGGAGCATAGGCTAGTAGGTAGAAAGCGGCCCCTAATGAGATGACTAACAGGAGGAGGTCAGGAGAAGCCTGGAGAACAGAGATGGGTGACTGAGGGGAGGGAAGAAAAGCCTACATGCCATGCTCACAACAGTCTGCACCAGTCAAGGTAACCCACTGTTACCACTGCTGAAACACACCTCCCTCTGCCTCACTCTGCTCACATCCACTGGTTTGTCTCCAGAAACATTCAGCAAGCATTTGTGAATGTCAACGAGTACACCTTTTTTCCACTTGGAGGAATTCAATGGCACACCTTTGCTTCATGTGCATTTCCATGTCAGATGCCATTCTGTCAGACTGCCCCTCTGCTGCCATCTGTCACATGGCAGCAACATGGAATGGGATGTTGGTGGGAAGGTTCACATTCCATGCAGAAGCAAAGAATCACCTCAGGGAGCAGCTGCCGGCCGCCGTTGCCCTCCTCACGGTGGCTGCGATCTGACACAGCGGAGCAGAGCCCGGAACAGTGGGGCCGCACCCCGCAAATACAAAGGCGGCCACCGGGGGGCGCAGCGACCCATTGAAATCCAGACGTCTAAGAAAGCCAGAGTCCTACCGTCCTACGAACCTAAGGAAAGGAAAAACCCAGAACACTAGAAAACAAGAATCCTACGTGCTTGAATTTCTACACTCCTACAGCTCTAGAATGCTAGAAATCTAAAATCCAAGAAACAGCATAAAATCCAAGAATCCTACTGTCGTGATAGAATGTCCTAGAATCCCAGAATCATCTAGGTAGGAGAAGACCTCTGAGGTCATCAAGCCCAACCAAGGACGTGCCGTGCCATGGAAGTCCCTGCACCTGTTCCCTCGCAGCACAAGTTCAGGGCCCAGCAGGGTGCCACAGCACAGATAGGGTGACATGTCACAGATACAGGTTTAGCGGTGGACTTGTCGGCTCTGAGTTAACAGTTGGATGGCCTGAGAGGTCATTTCTAACCTAAATGATGCCACGACGGGGAGATCGCTGCAGGGGAGGCTGTTGGCTGAGCAGCCTGAGAATTCAGACCTCATCACATTTCACTTGTTCAGTGTTCGACTGTTGCAAACGCCTGAGTATTTCTTTGTAGGTGTCATCAAACCAGCCAAGGGGTTTTCCTGAGGAGAACCTTCCACGTGAAATTGCTATCAAGTGTCCTCCACCTGCTTTGCATTGATCTCAAAGACAGTCTGTACCTCACCTCAGTCAAGATTCCTCAGTGATGGCAGCACAGACAATTCGTGGGTGCTTTCCAAAAGAACCCAAAAGTACAGATAATGCCATGTTACATTTAAGTATGGTGAATGAGGCAGCACTGATCAGCTCTGACAAATAACAGCACAGAGCAGTATCAGCCCAAAGGAAACTCTTCCAGCTGGCTGCTCTCTGGGCAATTTCCAGTGTAAACACTCAAGTCTTCTTTTCAGAGATGACCCACAACAGCTCTCCTGTTTATGGGAAATGCCCTGTAAAAGCTGTGACCAGCTGTCCTCATGGGCAGAGGCAGCACTACTGCCATCTCAGACACGCTATACAGATTTCTGGATGTAACATGGGAACTTCTGATCATGGCTGTTTAAAGAGAGCAGAAAATACATGACACACCTCCTGACATGAATTAAGGGGTCTTTTCCCACCTGAATGATTCCACGATTCTATAATTCTATGGTGCTGTGGTTTCATGGTTCTTTGATTCCACGACGTGCTGATTCTATGAGTCTGTGACTCTGTGGTTCAGGTATTCCATGATTTTGAGATGCCATGATTCTAAAAGTCGTGGTCTTTGGGTTTTGCAGCAAGAAATGAGGAGGAAACCCATCAGCTGTAGCCAAAGTCTGTTATTCGCTCCTGAGCTCCTGTATGACGACAAAGACATTGAGTGAACACTGCCAGCCTCCCTATGTCTGTGTGTCCCCATCACCCACCTGTCCCCACTGCCCAAATAAAATCATAGAATGGGCTGGGTTGAAAAGGACCACAATGATCATCTAGTTTCAATCCCCCTGCTATGAGCAGGGTCACCAACCACCAGACCAGGCTGCCTAGAGCCACATCCAGCCTGCCTTGATGGCCCCACCTATGTACTTCCAGGTCCCTGTCACCAACGAGTTCCCATTTGGCTGCACTTCCCCATTTCCCCATATCTCCATGATGTCTCCATACTGCTGTGATATACTCATGTCCCTATGATGTCCCCATATCCCCATGATGTCCCTGTGTCTTCATTTCCCCATATCCCTCTGTCCCCTTGCCTTCCAAATTTTGCCATAGTTTCCCCACTGCCCCTGTTCCTGTTACCCTCTCAGCTCCCAGTATCCCCAGATGCTGTGTCCCAGTTCCCCAAAGGATCAGCCTCACACCTTGCTGCCTCACAGGACTGGACAGAACTCAGGGATGAGTCCTTGGATAAAGCCTTGATATGGGGATGGTATCATCTCTGGGTGGTCCTGGGGGACAGAAAGGCCAGGGTGTGCTGAGTGCTGGGACCTGGGGGCTTTGGGCTCAATGCCATTGGGATCCCAGCACTCAGCGTTATTCCTCTGATCCCTGGCTTCCTCCTGTTTCCTGGGATGAGGGCAGGGGATGGCTGCATGCCAGGCTCAGTCCATGCTAGGGGAGTCTGCCAAGCCCAGGGTCATTTGGGGATTGGGAGGGGCTCTGGGAGGAGAAATGCAGGCATTGCCTCCTGCAGCCTCACCCAGCTCCCAGAACGCAGAGGAAGATGAAGGCAGCTGCGCTCAGCCTCGTGATGCTCCTCGCTGCCCTGTGCTGCACAGTGGAAACTCAGGTGAAGCATCCATGGGGGATGTGGTCTGGGGCTGGAGGCGATTGGCCATGGGGGTCCCCAATGCTAGTGTCTCTCTCACTCCCTCTCCTACTCTTCTCTCGCAGGCACTTGTGCAAGTGCCGCCCTCAGAAGTTGTGGTGAGTGCTCAGGCAGCCACACTGATTGAGCCCAAGGGTGGCCCTGCAGGGAGCTCTGCAGAGGCAGGTGGGGTCTGTCCCTGCCTGGCAGAGGCCACCCTTCTATTTGATGCATCCAAATTTATCCCATATGCACCCTACTCATCGTTTCTCTGGGTCCCCCAAATCCCTTCTCCTGGCAGCTCCAAATGCCCTCTCTTTGGGTCCCCATATCCCATCCTTTAAGCACCAACAGATCTCCTTTCTTTGGCAACCTGATTCTCATCTCTTTAGGTCCCCAACCCCCTATGTTTCATTTCCCCCCATTCTCCGTTCCTCTCTATTTGGCAGCTCCAAGTCTCTTGTGGCACCCCTATTCCCCTCCCTTTGGGCCTCCCAAGACCCTGCCCTGTCCCTGTGTCCAACCCCAACCCTGCAGAGGTGCACACAGATCTTGGCAGCCATGGGGTTGGGACCAACCAGGCAGTTTGGATGGTGTCACCCTGTGATCCCCCAGTCTCACAGTTCCCTCATGGCTGCCCCATGGCTCTTCTTCCCCAGGCACCAACACCTGTCATTGTTGCCCTTCCTGGACATGTGAGTTGAGGGGTGACCCTGGGGTGAGGTTGGGGCTGGGATGTGTTGCTGTTCTCTCAGTTCCCCTTGGACTTGGGTACCCGCCTTGGCACCTAGGATGCTGTTGGTCTTCCATCTGATGTGGGCGGGCAATGGGCAGGGGAAGGAAGCAATGGGGGTCAGTTGGGGCTGAGCAGGCTACAGGACCATGCCTTGGCCACGGTGTTCTAGTGCCCACAATGGGTTCCTGCACCTTCAGGCTGTCCCAGTGTGTCTTACTGCCCTCAGCGTGTCCCATTGCCTCAGTACCCTCAGTGTGTCCCTAACAGCCCCTTTCTCCCCAGGATGTGCTCAGCAGAACAGAGGAGAAACCCTGTGCATGAGGTGCGTGGCTCTGGATCTACATGTCTAGGTGAGCGGCACAGGGACACCTACAACCCCACAGGGCACTTGGGAGACCCTGAGTGTCTCTGGAGCCCAGAGGACCCAGGGAACATCAGGGACTGGGAATTGATGGTATGGAGGGGACTGTCCTGTTCCAGCAGGACCTGGGCACTGTCACCTCCAGCCCTTCCCTTGCGCTCTATGGGGCTGTGCAGAGGAACGGATCTGGAGGGGGCAGGCTCAGGGTGCCCTATGGACAGCCCAGAGTCACCATGCAGGTGGGACAGGGGCTGTGGCTTCTGTCCGCAGAGGACCCACGCCCTGCCCTGGGTCTCTTGGCTGCGGTTAGTCCTTCTCCTGCCCTAAGTCCCTGGGGACAAACCCTGCAGGGACAAGGCTCCTCCTTGCCAGTGATGGCCTCTGACATCCTCTGATGACCAGTGCTGCCCTCTGATGACCAAGGTTGTCCTCTGATGGCCAATGAAGACCCTGATGATCAATGACACCCTCTGATGATCAATCAATCCCTCAGCAAAGCTACACTCTGTGTGTCTGTGTCCTTGTTCTCATGCTCAGCAGGCACTGCTTGGATGTGTCCCTGCCTGGCAGCTGCCGCCTCAAAGTGCTGGGAGGGTTCCCCATCTCCATGCCATGCACGCCATGTCCTGCACCCCTGTGGGCTTCCCCACCCTCTCTCATCATCTGCTCCAAAGTCCTAAAGGATGGAGCTCCTCATGCTGCCAAGCAGCCCCAATACCCTCCCTCTGCTCTCTCTCAGCTCCTCCATACAATTGCTCCCAAACCCTTCACCCTTTGATCCACCTCTGCATGGACACACTGTGACTACATCACCCTCTTTTTATCCCCTCTCCTTCTCCCATCACCCAAAACAAGGTCTGCATATCCCCTCCCATGGACGCCTCTAATCTCCTGATGGTCAGTGAAGCCCTCTGATGACCAGTGACACCCTCTCTTGATTAATGAAGCCTTCTGTCGGTTACTGAACATCACTGACAATCAGTGGAGCTCTCTGTTACGGTTTTGTATAAAAACATGCATTCTCCATAAGTGCACTACACCCAGAAAAGTCGGTGTCTCTTTCTTGCCAGTGGGTAAAAACACAGCCCAAAAATTTGCCATGGGTTGATCCAAACTGTATTGGAACTGGGTGGTGCTCCTGAGCACCTGCAGTACATTGATGATATCGTTGTGTGGGGCGATACAGCAGAAGAAGCTTTCACAAAAGCAGAGCAAATAATCCAAATTCTTCTGCAAGCTGGTTTTGCTATTAAGCGAAGCAAAGTGAAAAGACCTGCCCAGGAGTTTCAGTTCCTAGGTATAAAGTGGCAAGATGGGCATTGTCACATCCCAGCAGATGTGGTCAATGAAATCACTGCCATGTCTCCACCCACATGGGGAGGCCTGGCAGGTGCATTCTATCACTCTCACAAACTCACCATGTATTCACAGTGGTGGAAGCAACCACCCGATGGCTGGAAACATATCCTGTGCCCCATGCCACTACTGGAAGGATTAGCTTAGTAAATGCTACATTCATATGTATGTATTTGTAATAATTATTATCCTTTTCTTTTTCTCTGTCTTAGTAAAAAGTTTTATTTAACCACCAGTTCCTCTTTGGGTTTTTTCCCCAATTCTCTCCTCCCATCCCACTAGGAAGAGTGGGGAGTGAGCAGATGAGTGTGTGTTACTCAGGCACCTGCTGGATTAAAACACAACAGCCACAGAGGCTCTGCTGGTCCATCTTGAGCTCTGGATCCAGCAGAGGCACAGAGAAAAGGCTTGAACATCCTCCAGCAGAGTGAGATAGCTGCAGCCTGAGCCAATGGCCCTGCGGGCTGCCTTGGCATCCCTGCTCAGCTGGGATGGGTCGGGCACACCTGGCTGGGCAGTGACTCCTGCCAGCAGCTCTGCCTCTACTGGGGCCAAAATTCCTATGTAGCTCATCACCACAGCCAGAAGGCCCATGTAACACAACAGCAGGCCCAAGAACAGGTGACATCCTGCAAGTCTGTAGAATCATGAAATCGTAGTATACCCTGAACTGGAAGGGACCCATGAGGATCATTAACTGCCACTCCTGGTTCTGTGGACCACTCAAAGCTCAAATCATACCTATGTGAGTTTGTTCCAAGTGCTCTTTCAACTCCAGCAGCTTACGGCCACGGCCTCCAGCAGGCTTCCCTTGGTACCAAGGTGGGTGAACTTGTCTCAGCAGACAGAGGGAGGGGATCTGCCCCTCTGCTCTGTGCTGGTGAGACTTCCCCTGCAGCACTGTGTTCAGATGTGAAGTTCTCAGTGCAGGAGAGACATGGGGCTGTTGGAGCTCGCCCAGAGGACGGCCACAAAAATGATCCCAGGGATGGAACATCTCTGCTACATGGACAGGCTGAGAGCTGGGGCCGTGCAGCCTGGAGAAGAGAAGGGTGTGAGGTGACCTGAGAGTGGCCTTTCAATATCTAAAAGGGGGCTGTAAGAAGGAAGAGGCCAGACTCTTTAGCGGGGTCTGTAGGGATAGGACAAGGGTAAAGAGCACTGACCAATACCTTCTAGGAGCAGACATTCTCCTTCTGCACAGCCTTGGAGATAAAAACTCCACTTTCTGGAATGTCATTTGCAATTCATTTGCAACAGCCCAGTCTACAAGATTTTAACTGCCTGCAGAGCAGGCTACCTGAAATATCTCTGAAATCACAGCTGACTACAAGACAAGACGCAATGAGCTCTGGACATAAATTCCACATAAATTTATCTTTCAACTGAATATTACTATTATTTCTACAGTCTGGCAGATGCCTAACTAACGTGCAAAGGTGAAAGGATTATGTAGGAATAAATAGAACCCATTAAGCAGAGCTGGGAAATGAGGAATGTGAGCATTGTGTTATTTCTCTCAGGAAAAACACAGCTGGGTGATACGTGTTCTACTCCATACTTGTCATTGCTCGCATTCTGTGGCAGGCAGAAACCTTCAGAAAGAAAGTTCCTTTGCTATGAAAGGTGCCTAAGGAGAGAGAGTAGTTCTCAAGAGACACGATTCTTCCTACACAGCCAGCGAGGAAACCTAGACAGCCGGCTGGACCTGGGCATTTGGTGGACGAGGCCATACAAATGCAGAAATAAATTCTCCTACAAAGGTTAGGTGCTGTTTCATTTGAGCTGGTGATGAGACTTCTTGGTACAACTCAGTATACCATCATTCTTACATTATTGGTTTTTGGAATAATCCTCACAAAGCAGATTATGGTGATGGGGGTCATACTCTCGTGCTGAGAGTGGACTTCTGCCTTATTGCTACAGCTGCCTGATGATTTTCTGTACAATCCTGTCATATCCTATACACAATATCTTCTCAGTACAAGAAAATCATCTCTATTTACCTGACATTTCTCTCTCTGCTTTGGATGTCTTCAGAAAGGTGCTCCTTTCCAGCCCTTCACTTCAAAGACGCTTAGTAACACTGGGTATCACATCATCTGGTTTGCAATAAAACATCGGGAAGGTTTTTCACCCCGAGTCCTTATTTCTCCTGCTGTATTCCTCAGGTGCATAGCTGGGTGTTTGACAGCCTGTGGGAGCAGTGGAGACTGCAGTGAGTTTGTGGGAGGAAATGGGGATCTGTCTCTCAGGACCCCGACCGAAGTTTTCTGATGGTGAAGACAAGTAAAGGGTGAAAATATTGTGGTTGGATTTTCTCTCTGCTGACTTACTTCCAAGGAGCTCTAACCCAAGGGAAATGAAAGAGCAGCGTGCTGTCTCATTGAGGTACCCTGCTGTTTTTGACAAGACGCAAGTTATACTCCATGTAGTCACCTCCTAATCTTACACACCTTCAGATTTGTTCCATGAGAGGATTTTACTTATCGACAAATACTTTCAGTATCAGCCTCCTCAGGGCATCCTTCACTTCCCTGTTCCTCAGGCTGTAAATCAGGGGGTTCACTGCAGGGATTACCAGTGTGTAAAACACAGCTGCCACTTTGCACTGATCAGCAGAGCTGCTGGGCATGGGTCTTAGGTAGATGAAGAAGAGAGTGCCGTAAAACAGGGTGACAGCAGACAAGTGGGAGGCACAGGTGGAAAAGGCTTTCCACCTGTCTTGGGCAGCACGAATCTGCAAGACAGCAAAGATGATGCACAGGTAAGAGATGAGGATGACGCTGACGGTGCCTGAGCCTGCCACTGCAGCAAAGGCCACGTGTACCCCATGTGCAAAGCGTGTGTCAGAGCAGGAGAGCTGCTGAAGCGGGGGGATGTCGCAGAAAAAGTGATCGATGACACGGGACCCGCAGAAGGACAGGCTGAACAGGGAAGCCGTGTGGGCAACTGAACTGATGCATCCACACACGTACGAGACAGAGACCAGCTGAACACACTCCTGTCTGGACATAAGGACCGCATACCGCAGTGGGTTGCAAACAGATACAAACCGATCGTACGCCATCACGGCTAAGAGCACGACTTCAGCATTGATGGAAAAAGAGTGAAGAAAAAATTGCACAGCACAGCCCAGAAATGAAATTACCTTCTTCTCTGCTAGCAGATTGGCCAGCGTCTTGGGAGCGATCACAGAGGAGTAGGTGATGTCAATGAAGGACAGATTACAGAGGAAAAAGTACATGGGGGTCTGCAGGTGAGAGTCAACTAGGGCTAACGTGATGATGGTGAGATTCCCCACCAGGCTGGCAGTGTAAATGAGGAGCAGCAGAGTGAAGAGAAGGGCTCGTACCCGAGGGCTGTCAGTGAAGCCTAGGAGAACAAACTCTGTCACCTTGGTGAGATTTCCCTCCAGCATCCCTCTCATGCACACTGTACACAGCTGGAAGCAAGCAGACACACCAGTGAGCAAAGCAGAATACTCCTTATCTCAAGTCTTACTCTTTGACGGGAAAGTAAATAAACAGAGACTTCCAGCCCTACAAAATATGTAGATGGGGCGAAAAAAAAAAAAAAAAGTTGTTTTCCTGTCTTTTGTCTTCCTATCTTCTTTCTATCATGTGGGGTTGGAAAATGAAATGCGTTTCAGAGAATTCTTTCCCTCAGGACAGCATTCCAGCAGCTGGGATAAGATCACACTTGTTGGAAAACTCGTCACCTCTTGGGAAGCTGCAGGGGTTTCACATCAAAAGCAACCACGCAAATGTCCTGTAAAGTTGTCATGGAGATCAGCTCAGAGGAAGAGAGGTGACAAGAATGCCAGTCTCAGTCTGAAGTATCCTGTAGTTCTCCAAGGTGGAAAAGCCTGAAGAATTCCAGACCCTACAGCCACAACTGGGATTGGAAAGCAGCGCAGTTTCCTGACCACAGACCTGTTCAGTTTGCATTTCAGGATGGACGCCTGTCACTGCACCTGGACTTCTCCCTCACTCTGGGCACTCATTCCTCCACGAGGTCTCCACCACATCCTTCCTTGCTTCCCCTCCTCCTTTGTCCCATGTTAAAAACTGGAGCACACCTCAAAGAAAAGCACAAAGGTGCACCAGGGCTAGAGGCATCTGACTGATGAAAAACAATCCTGTGCAGTCCTGAAATGGACAGACATCTGCTCTCTTACAAAAATTGATCAGAATCAGAGATGCCCCTAAATGCAAAAAAAAAAAAAAAAAAAAAAAAAAAAGTCCTCTGTATCCGTCAGGAGGTATTGATGTTCCGTCATCCAAAATCTGGGAATAAAACTCTCCAACTCCAGTGTGGTGTCACAGAGTGGTATTTCCTTTATTCCGGACACTTGACAAGCAAGCGTGCTCTCTCAAAGTTCAGGTTCTACATTTGAACTGTTCAGACATGCATAAGCAGTACATGGGCATACATATTCATTCTTTTCCAAGAACTCATTCATATATGCTGATGTCCATCTGGGCATGCTCAGTTGCACCTGTGGAGGTCATGAGATCATTTACTTAATCCCAATTTTTCCATCATCAGCTTCATCACAGAGGCTTTTGGCTGACCCTCAGCTGTTTGTGCCCAATTTGGTGGATTTCCATTGCTTGCTATGCCACAACGAGCAACTTTCCACCTCGGTGCACTCTAATCCAAAATAATATATGAGAAATGTGAGGAAGAAGTCCTTGAACCCGGTGGGTACAAAGATAAAAGCAGTCTATTATGACTCCAGTGTGTCTTGTGAAGCAGAATTGGTGAGAAAAACAAGGCTGTTCACACATCAAGCTGTGTTGAAGTGAAAGTTTCAGAACTAGCACTCATTGATTCCTTTTGCAAAGGACATCATCCCAGTAGGCATCTCGGATGCCTAAGTGGGTTCAGCTTCAGGCTAAGGACACAAAGGACACGAACCAAAACATGCAGGTAATATTACCGTACAAAGCGTGGCCAACAGGAGCCAGCAGGCATGCTGTGGTGTCTGTGGGCAAAGCCATCCTGCCCCTCCTGCCGCACTGCTGCTGTGGACAAACAATAAAGCACCCTGCACAATGCTGCCAAAAGTCTGTGGCACATTATCCAACCATGGAAACTTCAAATAAAACAATGTGGGCTTCTGCTCCAAACACAAATAGATATTCTTAAATGTTTACAAGCAATTCAGTGCAATGCTATCGCTGTCACTCTCACTGTCGCTGTTGCTGTCACTTTCACTCTCACTGTCACTATGTCTATCACTACCTCTATCACTCTCACTATCACTATCACTATCACAATCTCTATCACTATCACAATACTCCTACGGTGCCATCAGCACAATGCCATTGCTCCTGACACAGCATGCAGCTGCAACGAGCACCAGCTACGGGCATAGCTCCTCGCCTGGGCATCTCCCACGACCAAGCAAAACACGTGCTGACCTAATTGCTGCCGCGGTGTGAAGACGCCTGCTGCTGCAGCTCTCTGTCCCACCTGTGAATGCCAGCGGGCACAGCTCGAGCCAGCAAATATATGTGCTCTGAACAGATCTGAAAATACCTTTGTCTTTAGGGACTGAAGCAATTAGTGCTCCAAATGAGTCATTGAGAAGTTCTTCATACCTGCCACGAGCAAGCATACCCCAATATTTTCAGTACTCCAGTCGTGCTTATGTATGCACGTACTTCTCTTGCCTGACCATAGAATCATAGAATCATAGAATCACTCAGGTTGGAAGGGACCTCAAAGATCATCAAGTCCAACCGCAGCCTAACCGTAGTGTCCTAACTCTAACAACCCTCTGGCAAATCATATCTCCGAGCTCCACATCCAAACGACACTTAAACACATCCAGGGACAGATTCAACCACCTCCCTGGGGAGCCTATTCCAATGTTTAACCACCCTTTCTGTAAAGAAGTGTTTCCTAATGTCCAACCTAAACCTACTTTGGCGCAACTTGAGGCCATTTCCCCTCGTCCTGTCACCTGTCACCACTGAGAAGAGACCAGTCCCTCTCTCTCTGTAAGCACCTTTCAGGTACTGGAAGGGGGTAATAAGGTCTCCCCTCAGCCGCCTCTTCCCCAGACTAAACAGCTGTAGCTCCCTCAGCCTCTCCTCATAGGGCTGATTTTCCAAGCCTTTCACTAGCCTTGTTGCCCTTCTCTGCTCCATTACCTCCACATCCTTTCTGTACTGAGGTGACCAAAACTGAACACAGTACTTGAGGTGAGGCCTCACCAATGCCGAGTACGGGGGCAGGATGACTTCCCTAGTCCTGCTCACCGCCCCATTCCTGATCCAAGCCAGGATGCCATTGGCCTTCTTGGCTGCCAGGGCACACTGCTGGCTCATATTCAGCCGACTGTCCATCAGCACACCAAGGTCCCTTTCCATCAGGCAGCTTTCCAGCCACACCTCCCGAAGCTTGTAGGGTTGCCTGGGGTTGTTGTGGCCAAAATGCAGGACCCAACACTTGGCCCTATTGAAACTCATGCCATTAACCTTGGCCCATTGATCCAGTCTATCCAGGTCCTTCTGCAGTGCCCTTGTCCCCTCTAGCAGATAAACACTCCCTGCCAGCTTGGTGTCATCTGCAAACTTACTGAGGGTGCACTCAATCCCCTCGTCAAGATCATCAATGAAGATGTTAAACAGAAGCGGCCCCAGCACTGAGCCCTGGGGGACACCGCTCGTGACTGGCTGCCAACTGGATTCAACTCCATTGACCACAACTCTTTGGGCCCGGCCATCCAGCCAGTGCTTCACCCAGTGGAGTGTATTCCCATCCAGACCATGGGCAGCCAGCTTCTTCATGAGAATGTTATGGGGAACAGTGTCAAAGGCCTTACTGAAGTCCAGGTAGACCACATTGACAGCCTGACCCTCATCCACCAAGCGGGTCACCTTGTCATAGAGTGAAATCAAGTTTGTCAGACAGGATCTACCATTCATAAACCCATGCTGACTGGGCCTGATGCCCCGGTTGACCTTTAACTGGTCCATGATAGTTCCCGAGATTATACGTTCCATGATCTTCCCAGGCACTGAGGTGAGACTGATAGCTCTGTAGCTACCAGGATTATCTTTCCAGCCCTTTTTGAAGATGGGCGTCACATTTGCCTTATTCAGGGTATCTTTGGGGTGTGTTTTGGATGTGGGGTTTTTGTTGGTTGGGTTTTTTTTGTGTTTTTTTTTTTCCGTGGTAGGTTATTTTTCTTCGTTCTGTTCTTTTGTGAATGTGTGTGTGTGTGTGTTGGTTTTAATCTTTCCCACATTAATCCACTTATGGATCTCTCTTCATACTGATACAGACAGGTTTTTTAGCAATAGGGATCAGTATATGAATTCAAGGACCAACATCTTTGTTTAGCAAAAGGAATCAATGAGTGCTAGTTCTGAAACTTCCCATTTCAACACAGTTTGATGTGTGAACAGCCCTGTTTTTCTCACCAATTCTGCTTCACAAGACACACTGGAGTCATAATAGACTGCCTTCATCTTTGTAACTAACAGGAAGTTAGAAGGATCAAAGCCCCAGTGGAGCTTACAATCAAAAGTTCTTCTATAAGTACGTCAGCAACAAAAGGACTAAGGAGAATCTCCGTCCTTTTTTTTTGATGTGGGGGGAAAGAGTGACAAAGGAAGAGGGAAAGGTTGAGGTACTTGCTGCCTTCCTTGCCTCAGTCCGTAGTAGTATGGTCAGTTTGTCCCTTGATGCCCAGCCCCCTGAGCTGGAAGGCAGGGATGGGGAGCAGAATGAAGCCCTCATTATCTAAGAAGAAATGGTTACTGACCAGCTGCACCAGTTAGATGCACGCAAGTCTCAGATCTCTAGCTGAGATCCACCCAATGGTAGTGAGGAAGACGGTAATAGTGCTCACCAAGCCACTTTCCACCATTTATCAACAGTCCTGGCAAAAACAGGAGGTCCCAGTTGACTAACAGATGTGATGCCCATCGACAGGAAGGGTCAGGTGGAGGATCCAGAGAACTATAGGCCTGTCAGCCTGACCTTGGTGCCAGGAAGGTTATGGAGCAGATCATCCTGAGTGTGGTAGCACAGCACATACGGGACAACCAAGTGATTGGGACCAGTCAACATGAGATTATGAAAGGTGAGTCCCGCTTTAATAACCTGATCTCTGGCCATGACAAGGTGACCAAATTGGTGGATGAGGGGAAAGCTGTTGATGTTGGCTACTACACTTTAATGAAGCTTATGACACTGCTCCCCACAGTATTCTCCTGGAGAAACTGTCTGCCCATGGCTTGGATGTGTGTGTGCTTCTCTGGTGAAAAACTGGGTGGGTGGCTGTAACCAAAGACTTGTGGTGAGTGGAGTTATCCCAGCTGGAGGCCATTCAGGACTGGTATTCCCCAAGTTTCAGTGCTGGGGCCAGTTCTCTTTACTATTTTCATCAGTGTTCCTCAGGGGTTGGTATTGGAGGCTGTCCTGTTTGATATCTTTATTGATGACCTGGATGAGGGGGTTGAGTGCACCCTCAGTAAGTCTGCAGATGGCAGCAAACTGAGAAAGTGTTGATCTGCCTGGGAGTAGGAACATCCTGCAGAGGGATCTGGACAGGCTGGATTGCTGGGCTGAAGCCAATGGGATGAAGTTCAACAAGACCAAATGCCAGGTCCTGCACTTTGACATCAACAACCCCAGGCAGCGCTGCAGGCCTGGTGCGGGGTGGGTGGAAGACTGCATGGAAGAAAAGGACTGGGGGTGTTGGTTGATACTCAGCTGAATGTGAGCCAGCAGTGTGGCCACGAAGACCAATGCCATCCTGGCTTGTATCAGAAACTGTGTAGTCAAGAGGGCTAGGGAGAAGATGATTCCCCTGTTCTTGGCACTGGTGAGGCTGCACCTTGAGTACTGTGTTCAGTTTTGGGCTCTTCACTATGAGAAAGATATTAAGACCCTGGAGCACATCCAGAGAAGGACAACAAAGCTGGTGAGGGGTCTGGAGCACAAGTCTTCTGAGGAGCAGCTGAGGAAACTGGGGTTGATTAGTCTGGAAAAGGGGTGGATCATGGGAGACATCACTCTCTACAACAACCTGAAGGGAGGTTGTGGCAAGGTGGGCACTGGCCTCTTCTCCATGTAACTAGTGATAGGCATAGAGGGAATGGCCTCAAGTTGTTCCAGGGGAGGTTCAGGAATCACAGAAAAGACCACTAGGAACGTATCTGAAATTTGCTTTTAAGTAAGGAGCCACGTGCAAACAACAAAAACACATCAGTTACTCAGCAGCAGGTGACACAAACAGCAGGACTAGAAAGCCTCCCTGTCACCCCACTTACTGTAGAGCATTTTCCAGTATTCGTTCTAACACACCGGCATCAGCATGTCTGACATCCCACAAATGTGGGAGCTGAATCAGAGCCTGGCAGGCTGAGAAACATGGCACAAACTGTGGCCAGACGTGCTTGTTGGCACTGCAGCTGGATTCTCAACATGTCAGTTGGGAACACCCAGACTGGTGAACTCGCATGAAGGCACAGCAGCTTTTCTTCCAGTCAGACTCCCATAAAGGATGTGCTTGTGTTCTTTTTCACAGGAGCGATATGGTCAGTGAGAAGAACTGGTCTTATAAGGTGCTGTAACACAGAGGCCTGTGCATCTGTAAGTACACCTCCAGTATCATTTACTGCAAGAGAAATGTTCAACACCTGTGTCTAAGACCAAGGTTCAGATCCAAGCTTGCTCTGTGCTCAGTGGAGGAAAAGATGACCGATGGAGGTTCGCTCCTCCTGTGATGGTGACCCAAGTTGTGCCACTGGTTGTTTTCTGGAGGTGCACAGCTCTCCCTTTTACCTGTGAAGGTAAAGCGCAGAGCAGGGGTTTCTATTCCAGTGTCTAATTTCTGGATGATTAAAGCAAGAGCAGAGAAGTCCGAACCAGCAGTGCCTACCCTAATGCTTGGGCTCCAGGGGAGAGATGCCCTCGTTTTTTTAAAGCAGTTCTCACCTGGCTGACCACTCTCCCCAGGGCACCTTGGACTTCCTTGTTCCTCAGACTGTAAATTATGGGGTTTAGCAGGGGAGTGAGGATCCCGTATAGCATGGAAACTATCCTGTCCTGATGAGGTGAGTAGGTGGAGGAAGGCCGTACGTACGTGCAGATGGTGGTCCCATAGAAAAGGCTGACCACTATCAAGTGAGCGCTGCATGTGGAGAAAGCTTTATGCCTGCTCTCAGTGGAGTTCATGCACAGGACAGCAAAGAGGATGTGGATATATGAGATGAGAGTGACTGCAAAGGCACTGCTTCCAAGGATCCCAGCAACTGTGAGAGTCACCAGCTCCCTGCTGACAGTGGGTGAGCAGGAGAGAGCCAGAACAGGGGGTATGTCACAGTAATATTGGTCAACCTTGTTAGAGTTGCAAAAAGAGAGTGTAAAAATCAGAGAGGTGTGTAACAGAGAATTAAAAAATCCGACTACCCAAGTGCCAATGGTGAGGTGAACACACAGTTTCATACTCACAATATTCACGTACTGCAGTGGGTGGCATATGGCAACGTAACGGTCGTATGCCATCACAGCCAAGAGAAAAATCTCTGTGCCTACAACGTCAATGAGGAGGAACAGCTGGAGCATGCAACCAGCGAATGAAATCACCTTGTTCCCCAACAGCAAGGCCTGCAACATCTTCGGCACGGTGATGGTGGGACATAGGATATCCAGTAAGGATAAGTTGCCGAGGAAGAAGTACATAGGGTTGTGCAGGTGAGCATCTGATCTAATGGCAATGAGGATTGTGATGTTGCTTGCCATGGTGGCCAAATAGATACTCAGAAACAGCGCAAAGAGAAGAAAACGCACCTCTGGAGTATCAGAAAGGCCTGTGAGAATAAACTCAGATACAGTTGACATGTTGACCCCCTGCATCTTATCTTTCCTTGTGGAAATTTCACAGGCGTGCCTGGAAAAAAAAATAAAAATAACAGTCAAATTTTAATTTTCCTTCTTAACAAGGCGATGTTTTGGTCTGTTCTGCATTTGAAAAACAATTCCAAGTTTGCATCACCTAATGGAAAAGTAAATATGTACATAAATATATAAATATAATATTAACTTTAAAGTGATGAATCAAAATGTTTAACTTTTCTCAGGTTGGAGATCTGAAGAGTTGAAGACAAAAACATAACAATATTAGCGCTTTTAGGATCTAGCTGGGTGTTGTACTTCTCCCTTCCATTTCAGAGGCCTCTGGGTGGACTCGGTGCATATTGAGGCATTAAACATAACTCGTAATAACTTATGCAGCCATTCTAGAGGGAGATTAAGTGAAGCACGAGCACCTCCTTTCTTACTTACCGAATTCCTTGGAATGCTGTAAGAAATGCTTAAGCAGGAATAAAAGGCACATGGCATTTTAAATCACAGCATCCCTTGGGAAGATGGGAAATTAGCCAGGTGCAATACAGTGGGAAGCACATGGAAATACTCACTGCAACAGGAAGTTCGTTACTGGTGGTATACTGCGGTCTGCACCTCCAGGAAACCTGCCTGTCCTTCTGCTCCTTTCTACATCCAATTAGAAGATCTGTGTGACAGAAAAATGATTCCACAGGAGATTTCAGAGCACCAATTTATTAAGGAAGAGATGGGTCCTGATTTAGCAGCAAAAGAATTTTCTCGCGTAGAGTCACAGATGGGTTTGTGTTGGAAGAGACCTTGAAAGACACACGAGCATCAGCCAGAACGCCAGCCCAGATGCATGAGTGTCTCTTCATCAACAAGGTGTCATAATTATATGCTGGGGGTGTACCTAGGGAGGAGTGTCTCTGAGGTTTTCTTCGATGCACATTCAAGGCACTTTAAGAGTGCAAAGAGTTGCAGGGAGGTAGCAATGCATTAGAATGACTTCCTTGCCCCGAATCCTTGGATTCCAATTCTTTGGTGTTGTAGAACCTTCCCATGGAGCTGTGGTTCAGTGTACCTTAAGGAAAAGGGAATAGAAGGCATCGTTCTCACTAGGTCCTTACCAGTGCACCTCAGGGACCACTCCAAATTGTGGAAATTTTATGTATCACACGAGTCCAGAGTCTGATTTCTTTAAGCCATACTTCTGTCACCTTTACAGAGTTTTTTTCACTGTTTTCCAACCACCATACTTTGGTCTGGCGCCTACACGTAATGGGGCAAAAATAACTCTGACCCATAAAAATAATAAATTCTGCTCCTCTGCAGAATTAGGTTTAGAAACCGCAGGCCTGTCCTGCTGTGGTTGTGCAGACCTTTGGAGTATGCCCAACTGTTCCAGTTCACCCCCTGTGTACAGCCACCAGCCCAACGACCCCAGAGCTCGGCAATACATACAGCAGAGATCTATTGTATCCACACCTACAGGAAAAGCTACAAGTGCTTTTGTAATATTTTGGGTTCAGAGTGTGGGATGTTGTTTATTTATGTATTCACATAATGGTTTTGGAGTGATTCCACTAAAAATATTCTTTGTAACTGAATTGAATGACCAATTTATTCATGGAATCATAACGAATCCCCAAGGTTGGAAAAGGCCTCCAAGATCACCCAGGCCACCTGTCCACCCGTCACCAATTGGACTTGAGGTTCAGACTTTGCTGTGCTGGGGGCTATCCTTCCATTTCTTTAATGATGATCATGGTATTTTCTGCTGGGCAGAGTAACTCCAGCAAATCTGAAGAGTTACAAGTGCTTGGGGGTGATGTAATAGTTTTATTTGTCTCTGATTGTGCTTTCTCTTGGTGAAAAAACCTTAAAACTGATAATAAGGGATAGTATAAGAGGGGAGATTTAGGTTGTGTCTAAGGAAGAAGTTCTTTACGACAGCGAGGCATTGGAGGGCGATGTCACATCCACCCCCCTTGGCTCCAAACTACTTTGCTGTGCCACTGGGCAAGCGGTGCTGGGTTGGGACTGACCTCAGATTGAGCCTCCACTCTGTGTAGGGGCTGTTTGCTTACTGGTATGTCAAATCCCAGGCCTGATCTTAGCAGCCCAGTGCTGATAACTCAGCCTCCACAATTGCTGAGCACTTTCGCAAGAGTATTGGCCTATAACCCAATAAGACTTTGGTTGTTTAGCATTCCAAGTGAATTACAAATCAAAGTTTACAAAGACATTGTATTGTATAGTACTTACACGGAACTTAATGTGACTTGCTCAGCATCAGTGGCTAAATTTGCTGATGCCTTAGGCTACAAGCTATGGTCCTCCACCAAGTCATTCAAAGGAAGACCCCATTAGCTGCTTTTATCAGAGGATGAGGAAGCCTCGCCCACCAGTAGAAGCAGAGTTTACTTGCCATGTTGTTAGCGCAAGACTGCAAATATCTAGGTTTGCAGATAAAGTACCACTAAGTCCCAAGGTCATAATGAGCTATACACACCACTCCCATCTACCACGTGAAAATACAGCCTTTAAACTCTTGTGAATGTCATCAGTAACTAAACCTTTCCTCAGCTGTGTTGTGTAATGTAAATAATTTAATCAGTTTTATTAACCGCATGTGTACCAAGGCCTAGTGAATTGGACAACAGTGTGTTCTAAGGCTAGACCTACTTGCCTCTGCATACACTGGAGGCTGAAATGTTCGGTACATATGCAGTAATTGCAGCAACCCTGAAATATTGTTTGGAAAAAAGGATGAGGCCTAAAGTCCAAATGCCTGCACGTCACATGTTCCCTGGAGAGAAGGCATTATTCAGCCTCAAGTCAAGTTCCAGTTTCCCAAGTAGTTTTCCTCACCTCATAATGCCTCAAAGCAATCTGGAGATATGTGTGTGATAGATCTCCCATACACCTAAGCTGCTGCTTATCTGTAATACAGCAGAAACTCGTTAGTATGAATCTTATTCATGTTCAGTGTCACTCTCTCCAACAATGTCCTCCCTTATTAAATTTAGGATTAGCAGTTCTATTTGAAACACTGACCCATACTGACCAGGGTCTGGGAAGAAGGAATGGCCATGAGAGTTCTGCAGAACAGGAGCCCCGGGGCAGCCAGGGGGGGAGGACCAGGTGCACACTGAATTGGCCTTATTTTCACCAAGAACCATTTCTGAGATTAGGAGAGTTAGGAGCTGTTTGAAACCAGCCCACTCTAAACAGCATTAGAACCAGACCCCAACATGCAGCTAGCTCTGCTTGACCCATCATTTACAAATAGCAATGATTAGACAAGAGTACCTTCACTTTTCTTGGGATCTAACAAAAGCACTGTAGATATCCTTCCAGTTCTCATAGGCCATTTTTCCTTTGGGGCAGTCTCTTGCTGTCCCCTAGATTAGAGCTGCAATCAAGCCTAGGTGCCTAATTGGAGAGCTGCTAATTTCAAGGAGAGAAACCTTGAGACTCTAACAATGCACAGTGGAGCCAATTTAGACGCACCTGAACTCAGTTCTGAGTTACATCACCGTCATTTGTCAGGCATCAACTTTTTCAACGCATCTATTGAGACCTCATTAAAATCATCTCAAGTAATCTCCCAAAGGGACAAACCAACATTATTGAATAGTTTGCTTTGCAATATAGGTGGCTAAAACTGAATGGAATTTGTGTTTGACTTCAGAGTAATTATTTCTAGTTTCTGCGCTGATTTGTGTTGTGTTTCATTGCGGCAAAGAGAACATAGCAGATAATTCCCCAGGAGGAAATGTGAGGCTTAAAAAATAGGAAAAAAATAAAGAAGAAGAAGGAAATGACAGTTGGGCAATTACAGATCAAAGAAACAACAACAGAAATTCAGCACTTGTTCTCGTGGGTACATTGTCATCCAACAAAAGTTTTAGTCATCCACCAACAGCCATCGGCCCCGTTTTGCAGTCCCTCCCTTCTGCCTCCCCAGCAGAAAGGACTCAACATGGGACGTGCCTTAACACCCCGAGAAAATAAGTGGCAATTGAGAAATTCTGTTTTGAGCTCAAATGTCCGTCACTGACACCTTCTGTGATATATGTTAATTAAAAAAAGTCCAAAACTTCACAGTAAAGTTTTTGAAGTGTGGCAGTGTATATCCCAAAGGAGGCCCTGGTCCCACAGCTTCGGCAGACAAACAAATAGATCTGTTCGAGTTTTGAAATCCACGGGGTTTGATCCACAGGCTCACGACATAAAGAGGAAGGGAACGACATGACCAAACCTCGAAGTTTCTTTATGGTCTCAGAAAGTTGCACTAAAATAGAGACTGAAACCACTGCTGACAAGAAAAGTCACTCCACGTGGACACACTTTTCAGAAACCCCCTTGCTTACCAGCCCCAGGGACTCCCATAGTGGCCAATGTGTTCATCTGTGTGCTTTGGTCTCCTTTCTGCAATATCTTCTGGGATGTCAGAGCAGAGAAGTTGCCTCAAGCAGCAGATTAACAATGACAGTCAATGGAAGCACAGAAAGGCTTAGATTGGAGAGGGCCTTAAAGGATCACCGAGTTCCAACACCCTGCCATGGACAGGGTCCCAACCACTAGACCAGGCTGCCCAGGACCCCATCCAACTGTGCCTTGAGTGCCTCCAACACTATCATGACTCCAGTGCAGTGGGGTCCTGCAGTGGGTGGCAGAGGGATATGGTTTCTGAAGGAGAGGGGAGGGGAAGGAAGATCCCCCTCCCCAGACTGGCAGTTGTGCCCCAGCTTTCCCATCTCTTTGGTATGAGCGCTGTCTCAGCTTCTCAGGGTTGTCCCTTAATAATATAATAGATTATATTTATTATTATTATATATAATTAAATATAGAATCACAAATCACAGTCTTTGAGATTGGAAGGGACTTCTTGAGATCACCCAGTCCATTGCCCCTGCTGAAACAGGTCAGCCAGAGCCAATTGCCCAGGAGCAATGTGCTCAAAGAAGGGTAACTGAGCTGGTGAGGGGTCTGGAGCACAGGTCTTACGGGGAGCAGCAGAAAGAACTGGTATGGGTCAGCCTGGAGAAGAGAAGACTCAGGAGAGACCTTATGGCCCTCTACAACTGTCTGAGAGGAGGTTGTGGTGAGGTGGGGGTTGGCCTCTTCTCCTAGGGAACAGAGATAGAATGAGAGGGAATGACCAGGGGAGGTTTAGGTTGGATGTTAGGAGAACTTCTCAGAAAGAGTTGTCAGGCGGTGGAATGGGCTGCCCGTGGAGGTGGTAGAGCCACCAATCCTGGAGGTGTCCAAGAAATGTGGAGATGCAGTACTGAGGGATATGGTTCAGAGGACATGGTGGGGGTGGTTCAATGGTTGGACTAGATGATCTTAGAGGTCTCTTCCTACCTTAGTGATTCTGTGATTCTTTTCTGTGTTTCTATGATCATGCCTAGATTTTGCTTATCCTCAAGGACATTCAAGGGATATACAGCTGGTAGTGCAGCTCATAGAATCATAGAATCATAGAATCACAGGGTTGGAAAGGACCTACAAGATCATCTAGTCCAACTGTCCTCCCATTACCATTGCCACCGCAAGCCACTAAACCATATCTCATAGCTCCTCATCCAGATGCTTCTTGAACACTGCCAGGGATGGTGACTTCACCACCTTCCTGGGCAGCCATTCCAGTGCCTGACCCCTCTCTGAGAGAAAATGTTTTTTCTTATGTCTAATCTAAACCTGTTCTTGTCCAACTTGCGGCCATATCCTCGGGTCCTTTTTGTTGCCTGGGAGAAGAGGCCAAACCCCTCCTCATCACAGCCTCCCTTCAGGAAGTTGTAGAGTGCATGAGGTCTGAGCCTCCTCTTCTCCAGACTAAACAATCCCAGCCCCTCAGCTGCTCCTCATCAGACTTGTGCTCCAGACCCCTCACCAGTTTCTTTGCCATCCTCCGGACACATTCCAGGGCATCAATGTCTTTCTTGTAGTGAGGAGCACAAAATTGAGCACAGTACTCGAGATGCGGCCTCACCAGAGCTTAGTACAGGGGGATGATTACCTCTCTGTTCCTGCTGGCCACACTATTTCTAATACAGGCCAGGATGCCATTGGCCTTCTTGGCCACCTGAGCACACTGTCGGCTCATGTTAAAATGAACATCAACCAACACCCCCAGGTCCCTTTCCCCTTCACAATAATCCAGCCCCTCAGCCCCAAGCCTATAGCGCTGCATGGAGTTATTGTGGCCAAAGTGCAGGACCCGGCAGTTTGCCTTGTTGAACCTCATCCCATTCACCTCAACCCCATGATCCAACTTATCTAGATCCCTCTGAAAGGGCCTCCCTACGCTCAGGTAGATCGACACCACCTCCAACTTGGTGTCGTCTGCAAACTTACTGAGGGTACACTCAATCCCCTCATCTAGATCATCAGTAAAGATATTAAACAAGATGGGCCCCAGTACCAACCTCTGGGGGACACCAACCTGTAACGGGTCGCCAGCTGGACTTAACTCCATTAACCACTACCTGCTGGGCACAGCCCTCTAACCAGTTCCTTACCCAAAGAAGGGTATACCTGTCCAGGCCATGGGCAGCCAATTACCCTAGAGTACTGTAAGAGACCATGTCAAAGGCTTTGCTGAAGTCTAGGTAGACTTCATCAACAGCCTTTCCCTCATCTACTAGTCTGGTCACCAATTTGTAGAAGGAGATGAGGTCAAGCACAACCTGCCTTTCACGAACCCATGCTGTCTTGGCCGAGGTCAGGCTGACAGGCCTGTAGTTCCCTGGATCCTCCTTACAGGCCTTCTTGTAGGTGGGAGTCACATCGGCAAGCCTCCAATCCTCTGGGACCTCTCCAGATAACCAGGAACACTGGTAGATGGCAGAGAGTAGCTTGGCAATGACCCCCGCCAGCTCCCTCAGCACCCTAGGATGGAGCCCATCTGGTTCCATGGACTTGTGACAGTCCAGATGGAGGAGGAGCTCTCTATCTCCACCTGAAGCACTGGGGGTGTATTCTGTGTTCCATCCCAGACTTCCTGATCAGGGCATAAAGAGCGCTGAGGATTACTGATCTGCCTATTAAAGGCAGAACTAAAGAAGGTGTTGAGGACCTCAGCCTTCTCCTAATCCTCAGTGGTCTCATTCCCTGCTGCATCAAGTAAAGGATGGACACTTTCCCTGGTTCTTCTCTTACCATTGATATATATGTAAAAGGATTTCTTATTCTCTTCTACTGCAGTGGCCAATCGGAGTTCAATTTGGGCTTTTGCCTACCTAACTTCCTCCCTGCATACCCTAGCAACTTCCTTGTAATCTCCCCAAGTAGCCTGTCCCTGCTTCCAGGGGACATAGACTCTCCTTTTCTTCCAGAGTTTCATCTATAGTTCCCAGTTCATCCACACTGGTCTTTGTCCCCTACAGCTCGCCTTATGGCATTCAGGGACAGCCTCTTCTTGTGCCTTTAAGATTTCCATCTTGAGGAGTGTCCAGGCTTCCTGGACCCCTTTACCCTTAAGGAGTGACTCCCAAGGGACCCATGCTACAAGGGTCCTGAACAGGTCAAAGTTTGCCCTCTAGAAGTTCAGGATAGTAGTTTTGCTTGTCACCCTTCTGACATCTCCAAGAATAGAGAATTCTACCATTTCATGGTCGTTCTGCCCAAGACAGTCCCCAACCTTCACATCTCCTACCAGTCATTCACTGTTAGTGAAGAGCAGGTCTAGCAGGGCACCACCCCTGGTAGGCTCTCATACCAGCTGCGTAAGGAAGCTATCTTCCATACACTCTAGAAACCTCTTGGACTGCTTCCTCTGCGCTGTTTTGTATTCCCAATATATATCAGGGAAGTTGAAGCCTCCCAAGAGAATGAGTGTTGGTGGTTGGGCAACCTAAGTAAGCTGCTCATAGAATGCCTCTTCATCCTGATGAGGCAGCTATAACAGACCCCCAACAAGATGTCACCCCTACAGACCTTCTCCCTGATCTTTACCCACAGGCACTTGACTTTCTAATTGCCAACCCCAAGCTTTTCAACATCAAAACCCTCTTTAATATAAAGGGCCACACCACCACCCTTCCTGCCTCGTCTATCCCTTCTGAAGAGCTTGCAACCATCTATCACAGCACTCCAGTCATGGGAGTGGTCCCACCATGGATTGATAATAGCAACTAGGTCATTTATAGCCAGACACACATTCGCTTCCAGCTCCTTCTGCTTGTTGCCCATGCTACGTGCATTGGTGTAGATGCACTTCAGCCAAGTCATCTGCCTCCCCAACTCAAGCATCGTTCCCCTAGGCCCTGTTTTGTCCCCTCCCCCCATTGTAGATAGTTTGAAGCTCTTTCGATAAGCCCGACTATCTTCTGCGCTAGGATTTGTTGTCCCCTTTGAGATAGTTGGGTTCCATTCATGGATAACAGGCCAGGGCCCAAGTAAACTGCCCCATGATCAAAGAACCCAAAGTTTCTGGCTTGACAGCAGCCTCTGAGCCAATTATTCTTTGCTTGTGCTTTCCAAGCCTGCTCCGTGTCCCTCCCTGCCCCTGAAGGTATAGAGCAAAAAACCACTCGAGCTCCCACTCTTTGAACTAAATGGCCTAAACCCCTGAAATCTCTTTTCCTAGTTCGTAGGCTTCTCTGAGCAATTTCATCACTGCCCACCTGAACTACGAGTAGTGGGAAATAATCAGTGAGCCTAACCAGCTTTGGGAGTTTCCTGCTTATGTCCCTGAACTGGCGCCAGGAAGGCAGCACACTTCCCGACAGCATGGGTCCAGTCTGCATATGGGGCCCTCCATTCCTCTGAGAAGGGAGTCACCCACCACAACCATCCTTTCTTTCATGACAGAGGCAGTCTCAAGGCGTGCTGGTGACTGCCTTGCCTTAGGCTCCTTCCTAGGCAGATCCTCCATTGCCTCCCCACTCACATCTCCTTCAGTTTCCAGCATCTCAAACCTGTTGCTTAGAGGGAGATGGGGAAGAGGGCTAGGAAGGCAGGGGAGTGCTCCTGTGATGCTGAGTTGGGACTCTCTTCCAACCCTCCTCATCAGTCAGGTCTGTCCGACTGTGACAGGGCAGGGGGTCAACCACTTTTCTGGGGGTATCTCCCTGGCACCCTTCCCTCAGGGATGCCAGCGAGTCACTCCACCAGTCAATCTCCTGCTCACACTCCCTGATGGTCCTGCTGGCGCCTCATGTCAGAGCTTTAATTGAGAGCCCATTGAGGTCCTACAGCATGTTCAGTATTTCTGATGGTGTTTTTCTATTTGCTGGTGTTTCAGGTAGTGCCCGGGAGCCCCACTGGGAGCCTGTGCTCATTGACAAGAAAATGGACAGGAAATGGCAACTTGTCAGAGGGTTTACAA
Organism: Alectoris magna; assembly: GCA_030625065.1. Taxonomy (NCBI): domain Eukaryota; kingdom Metazoa; phylum Chordata; class Aves; order Galliformes; family Phasianidae; genus Alectoris; species Alectoris magna. The sequence goes on along the minus strand of CM060577.1, from coordinate 9,850,667 downwards.
TGTCCTCCAAACCAAACATGAGCCTTCAGTGTGAGTGAACAACAAGCTTTTATTCAAAAGGAGTTTTTGTGGCAATGCTGACCAAATATATCATCGTGAAAGATCCTTTGGGAAAACTGGCCACAGTTCTACACCTTTGCCTCTTCATTTTCTACTCTTCTACCCCACAGTTTTCTCATGGCACTCTTTACCTCTTTATTCCTCAGTGGGGTTTAGCATGGGGGTGATGATGGTGTAAAACAGTGCCACGATCTTGTCTTCCGAGAGATCACTGGATGGGCGTATGTAGGTGAATGTGCATGGCCCGAAGAACAGAACCACCACGGTGATGTGGGACCCACAGGTAGAGAGGGCCTTGCGCCGTCCTTCGGATGTGTGACTTCTCAAGGAGACCAAGATCACCACGTAAGACACAACCAAGATGAAGAAAGAGCTCAGAGCTATCATCCCGCTGTTGGCAATGACAATGATGCCAACGGCGTAGGTGTCAGTGCAGGCCAGCCGTAGCAGGGGATGGACATCACAGAAGTAGTGGTCAACTTTGTTGGGGCCACAGAAGGGGAGCCGAGCGGTCAGAAGAGTCTGCACAATGGAGTGCACACAGCCTCCCAGCCATGAGCCCACCACCATGCGGCCGCATGCGCGCCTGGTCATGAGCGTGGTGTAGTGGAGAGGTCTGCAGATGGCCGTGTAGCGATCGTAGGCCATCACTGTGAGGATGAAAATCTCCGTGCAGCCAAAGAAATGGACCCCAAAGAGCTGTGCTATGCAGCCCACAAAGGAGATGGTTTTGTATTCGACAAGGAAGTCAGCAATCATTTTGGGAGCTGTGACGGAGGAGTAACAGATGTCTACAAAGGACAAGTAGCAGAGGAAGAAGTACATGGGGGAGTTCAGATGTTGGCTGCTAATCACGGTGACAATAATGAGCAGATTTCCCACCACGTTAATTGTATAGAAGCAAAGAAACATCACAAAGTACAGCCCCTGCACACCTTGACTCTCAGAGAGGCCAATGAGAATGAATTCCTTCACACCACTTGCATTTGCCACGTTGGTCAGTTGGGCAGCCATATACAACACACAGCCTGTGCACATGGAAAAGCAAGGACACGTGATTTGACATCATCATCATCATCACTAATAATGAATAGTCTCATGCTTCCCAGTCTCATACCAGAGACTGGGAAGAACATAGGATTACTGTTAACCCTACAAAATGATTGCTTTCCCTATTTTTTTCCCCTGGGTATTTCGTTCTCCTTGAGTGGAACTTTGACCACGGCTGTCACTGTGCTCCTTCATCCTGGTCCTTTGGGGTTACAAAGGACTGAGCCTACAGCCACTGTGCTACGGGAAGGACAGTGTGAGGCACAACAAGGGTGCAGCGCAGGATGTTTTCCCCCATTATAGTCCAAGGTTATGATTACAACCCTTGTAAGAAGAATGCCTTTGTGAGGACCTGGAAATATCACTTGGAATACTGGTTTATTTTTAAGTATAAATCATTTTTGAATTGTTGTTTATAAGGGAAATGAAACTACACACAGGAAAAAAAGATCTCTCTTACATATACACATTTTGGGGGAAAAAATTGCAATGTCATGGGCTGAAAAAAAAATGAGTTCTAGGGAAGTTATCTGTCATGGAGAAAACAGCAAAAGATTTCTTTAGTCACGTACCATTTCAGTATTTATCTTGCTCTGAATCTCAGTATTTATCTTGCTGCCATGCTACCTTGCGAGGAAGGAGGGATGAAAGCATAATTTCAAACCATCTGTCCCAGCACTGTGTGCATGCCACCTATTGCTGATGAAATGCTTTGGGGGGCATTATCACAGGTTCATGTCTGCTTAATGCAGCTCATCTAGAAGGTGGTCAGAACAGATCCCTCTGTAGAGGCAGAGTGGCTAAACTGAAGTCCTTTACAGAACCACTTCTTTTTCCACTGACCAGGAGGCGTTCAACTAAATGACTGTCACCAAGTAAAGTTAACTTCAGAGAAATAACCATTTTCATACCCTAGAAGTCACCCACTGGAAGTCACTGATGCCACTCTATTACTTGTGTTGTGGTTGAATTCCGTATTCATAAGCATCTGTAAATCTCTGCAGTTTCTTTTTCCAGAACGTGGTGCTCCTTTGCTTCAGTTGATTCCAATCATTGCCCCCCAGGAGTAAAGAAGTAAACTTCATCTTAAAAAAGCCATTAATATTTCCAGCTCCATCAGAGTTCCTTCAGCCCTAGAAACCAGCAGATGGAAACTCTTCATGGAATTTACCCAGAAATAGGAACTCTTAGAAGTAAATTATTGCCTAAGTTGGATGCATTTTAGTTTGCTGACATTCCTAAGTTCAAAATGACCATTACACATCTTGACCAATGAAACCACAATCAGTTCTCCCTGAGTGTGCAGGTGATCCTTGAGCAGAGAACAACATGGAATGATGCAGTGAATTCAAATTGCAGCACCACTTTAACATTACAGCAGAATCAGACACTCTTGAGTGAGCCAAAAACAAACGAACAAACAAACAAACAAACCACCCAATAACAAAAACAAAAACAATTAAGCATCTTCAGGAAACACCAAATGGTGAAAACGCAGGATTCCTTTCAAACCCACAACCTGGGGAGGAAGCTGTCTAATTCACAGCAGAGATGCCTACTTATGTCTGCTGACCCTAAGGGTTTTCCGGGACTTCACTGGTGTATGATATAATTTAGCCACCTACAAAATGAAATAAACACAACATGAAACACAAAACATTTCAGAAAGGATTAAAAATTTTTACCTTCTCCTTATTGCACCTTATGTGGTTCATGGACAACAAAAGAGCAAAACCCAAATGATCTGAGCAGGGTTGCAGAACTAGCCCTGATCTTGCATGGCTCTGGTGAAAGATGGCAGGGAGTTAACAACTGTTGTGAATATTGCTTTTTGTATTTTCACATCTGTTCAAGGGAAAGGGAAAAGGGGGAAAGAAGGGAAGGGAGAAGAGGGAAGGGGGAAAAGGGGAAGGAGGAGGGGAAGGGGGACAAATGGGAAGGGAAGGAAAAGGAAGGGAAGGGGAAGGGAAGAGAAGGGAAGGGAAGGGGAAGGGGAAGGGAAGGGAAGGGAAGGGAAGGGAAGGGAAGGGAAGGGAAGGGAAGGGAAGGGAAGGGAAGGGAAGGGAAGGGAAGGGAAGGGAAGGGAAGGGAAGGGAAGGGAAGGGAAGGGAAGGGAAGGGAAGGGAAGGGAAGGGAAGGGAAGGGAAGGGAAGGGAAGGGAAGGGAAGGGAAGGGAAGGGAAGGATGAAGGAGCATAAGAAAAAAAAAAAAAAGAAGGAAGCCAGATAAGCTGGAAAACTTACCTCTTCTATATTTGCAGGTCTAATTTTTTTGTGGAAGAGCTGTATGATCTTATCTCCTCAATACCTGCATTCGCCAGTGGGGATGTGTTAGGGCACAGACTTTAGAAGAAATGCTGAATGTAAAGCTTTCAGCACTTGCTCCATATAATCGCATCCAATTCTGTCTAGCTATTCCCTGCCTATGGGAGAGCTGCTCTGCCTGGATAATGGGTGCACAGAGCAGTGTGTTCACTGCCCCGCAGCAGAAAGCAGCTCTGAGAAGAAAACCATTTAAGTAACTCTCTTCAGCCCTCTCCAGGGAAATCTCTCACCTGAACGGCTCTTGGGGCCACAGGAGGGAGGAACGAAAGGAAGAGGCAAAGGAGATGTGAATTCCGTCCTGACTGACTGAGAAGTTTGAGTAAATATATTTCAAAGACCAAGTCACCAGTCAGCATTATAGTTTTCCAAAGGGTGGAGGGGCATTAGATCCACTGCTTTGGCTTTCTAGCCAAATTCCTAGGAATTAAACAGCACTTTTAGAGATGTCTGTTGGTAAGGAGAGAGGTGCTGTCCTCTCAGGGACGCGAAGAGCCCCCCATCACAGAAACATCTGTATTTTGAAGAAAGTTACTAGGGTTGACACGTCTTTCTATCAAGTAGGACCTCATCTGTCTTAACATCTGCAGTCAGAGCACTGTCTATGAGACAAAACACAGTAGAACAAATGGATGCGATAGTTCAGGATCAGGTCAACCAATCAACTCCAACTCATCACTGCTCTGAAAGCTGCTGAGTGTTTGCAGCTCCTGCCTTGTAGATGCCAGTGTCATATGATTTTTGCCATTGTGCACTCCTTTGTTTTGCTGAAATTACTTGAAATATGGACTGTGGATTCCCTGTCCCCGGAGGTGTTCAAGGCCAGGTTGGATGGAGCCCTGGGCAGCCCGGTCAAATATTAGATGTGGGGATTGGTGGCCCTGCTGATGGCCAGGTTTTGGAACTTGATGATCCTTGGGGTCCCTTCCAACACAAGCAATTCCATGATTCTATGATCCCATATGATTCTATGATTCTATGACTGGTGTAATAACCACTGAAGCAGGGGAACCATCTCCTGGCATAGAATGCCAGTAAACCACACAGCGAAAATGGAAATCCCAGAATTAAGGATGAGGTGAAATGTTTCTGTTGGGTGCAAATAGTGCTCTAATTTAAATTATCATATATACTGAAACACAGAGTCCTGACCAGGTTAATGGCAGTTAATAGAGAGTTGGATAAGAGTGCAAAAAAAAGTCCTCCAATCTTTGAGAAAGAGAGAGGAACAGCAGCCCACAGCATTATGTATCATCAGTGTCTGATCATTAGCGAAATGTGTCTTAGTCAAAAGGTCTCATTAGCAAGAGATGTAGCTTAGCTAAAGTGTTATGAGGATGTATTTATTCACCTTTCCTTCTTTAGAAGCACAGTGTCAAGGTCTACCGGTATGCAGACTTCCTTGGTTCCTCCTTGAGCCCTGGAGGTGGAATCCAAAAAGAGAGAATGCAAACCAGATGTTTCTGTCTAACTGCCTGGTAAACTTGTTTATTTGAAAGTATAAATGCTGGAGTCACTCATGGTGAAGTTGGAAACCTCTCCTACGAGCAGATCTACTGCATAGGACCTCCCAGTTGTTGGAAATGCTCTCCAAATCTTCACTGCAACCCCACCACTTGGATGATGGCCAAGTACGAAGGCAATTGGAGACGTGTCTTTCTTAATCATTGCAGTCAATCTCACGTAGTAACGCTCAGGAGCATTGCTGTGTTCTGTTTTATTGTTGATGTGTTGTTTCACTTATATTCTCATTGCTTTAAACTCGAGCAAAGATAAACTCTCTGCCTTAGATTGGTTCCTGGGAGCTTTGTGCTGACCCCATCTGTTGGCAAAACGGAGTGGTTCGTGCTCAGGGGAGCTGTGATGTGTCTTGGGGTGGGTCTGTGCACGATGGGGAGATGCGTGAGGTTGTGTGAAGCAGTGTGGACGAAACCGGGTGGGAGAGGCCGGGGGTCAAGAGAATAATGGGAGTGTTAAGGAAAGTTGGGCAGGGATGATGGGCCCCTGGAGGTGGGAAGCTGTGCAGAGAGAGGCTGTGAAATCAGCAGCAGGACTGACTATTTCTCAACCCCGAATGGCAGTAAGGCATTGCTGCAAGGACTGGAACTGGAGTGGTGCCAGGATGCAGATGGGAAGTGAAGCATCAGTGCAGGAGGCTGTAACAATGAGAAGGACCAACGTGGTGGAACAGTGATACAGGAGGTGTCATGACAAAGGACAGGGGTTACAAAGCAAAAAGGGAAGAGCTCACCCATCTCTGAACATCTCAGCTCACAGGGAAAACTCCATGAGGGAAGGATCTCCAACCACACATCCTTCCCCAGGGCAGTCAGCCCTTCCATAGGGTCTGAGAGAGGTGCAGCCAGGCTCCACCCCTTCTGGTCACACAGCTGAATTGCCTTCGCCTGTGCTCCCAGGGCTGACCAGGTCCTTTCCCCAAGTGCTCAATCAGTGGTTCAAGCTGTGACTCAACAGTTCCCATACACCAGTGGCACTCTGGCCTACAAAAAGTGCAAGAATGATCTGGGAAACTACAGGGCAGTCAGCCTCACTTCTGTCCCTAGAAAGGTGATGGAACAGCTTGTTTTGGATGCCATCTCCAAGCAATTGGAAGAGAAGAAGGTCATCAGGAATAGTCAGCATGGATTCACCAAGGGAGAATTGCGCTCAACCAACCTGCCAGCCTTCTAGGATGGCATCACGGGCTGGGTAGGTGGGAAGAGAGCTGTGGATGTCACCTACCTTGACTTCAGCAAGGCTTTTGATACTGCCTCCCATGACATCCTTATAACAAAGCTGAGGAAGTGTGGGATAGATGAGTGGATGGTAGCATGGGTTGAGAACCAGCTGACTGTCCGAGCTCAGAGGGTGGTGATTGGTGGCACAGAGTCTGGTTGGAGGCCTGTAACCAGCAGCATTCCCCAGGGGTTGGTGCTGGGTCCGGTCCTATTTAGCATCTTCATCGATGACCTTGATGAGGGGATACGTGTCCACCCTCAGTAAGTACAGCAGTGATACAAAGCTGGGAGGAGTGACTGACAGAGCTGATGGCTGTGCTACCATTCAGAGAGACCTGGACAGAGTGGAGAGCTGGGCAGCAATAAACCAGATGAGGTTTAACAACAGCAAGGGTAGAGTCTTGCACCTGGGAAGGAATAACCACGAGTATAGGTACAGGTTGGGGAATGAACTGCTGGAGAGGAGCACTGTGGAGAAGGACCCGGGGGGTCCTGGTGGATGACAGGTGGCCATGAGCCAGCAGTGTGCCCTGGTGGCCAAGAAGGCCAGTGGGATCAAGGGGTGCATTAAAAGGAGCGTGGCCAGCTTGGCAACGGAGCTGATTCTCACCCTCTGACTCTGCCTTGGTCAGGCCTCACCTGGAGCACTGTACCCAGTTCTGGGCTCCCAGGATAAAACAGACAGGAATCTCCTGGACAGAGTCCAGCGGAGGGCCACAGAGATGATAAGGGGCCTGGAGCACCTCTGCTATGAGGAAAGGCTGAGTGACTGGGGACTGTTCAGCCTTGAAAAAAGAAGACTGAGAGGGGATCTGATCAATGTCTTAAAACGATCTCTAGATGTCCCTTCCAGCCCCTACAATTCTGTGATTCTTTGGCTTCATGTTGGGATGCTCCTGTTGTTTTGTTCCCCTTTAAATGGTCTCTTGACCCACTGGATGACCTTCAACATTAAGTGCCCCTCACTGGTGTCCCTTGACCTTCCTGGAGGCTCTCAGACATCCTTGAGGATGTTAAAACTTGTTGTTGTCCCTCAACACCATCCCATGTCCTCATGCTGGGACAATCCCATTTTTTCATGTCTCAGTAAATGGTCTCTTGTCCCATTGAGTGACCTTCAACATTGGGTTTCCCTCAGTAGTGTCCTTTGTCTCTCCTGGTGGCCCTCAGCCCCTCGTGGGGACATTAGAGAATGCTGGTACCCCTCAGCACCATCCCCTGACCTTGTGGTGGGATGATCTTATTGTTTCATGTCCCCCTAAATGTTCTCTTGGCCCATTGGGTGACCTTCAATGTTGGGTGTCCATCAGTGGTGTCTCTTGTCCCTCCTGGTGGCCCTCAGACCTCCCTGGGGACGTTGAAACCCACTGATGTCACTCAGCACCATCCCCTGTCCTCATGGTGGGACTCTCACATTGTTTCGTGGCCCTATACATGATCTTTTGTCCCATTGGATGACCTTCAACGTTGGATGTCCCTCAACGCTGTCCCTTGTCCCTTCTGGTGGCCCTCAGCCCCTTCTAGGGAAATTGGAACCCATTGGTGTCCCTCAGTGCTGTCCCTTGTCCCCATGGGGACACCAAGGTGGGTTCTCGGTGACACCGGAGTTGATCCTTGGGGACACTGGGGTGTCCTGTGTCCCTTGTCCCTTGGTGTCACCAGGGTGGGTCCTTGTCCCCCTGGGGACACCACAGCTGGTCCTTGAGGACATCAGAATGGGTCCTTGGAGAAATGGAGGTGTGTCCCTTGTCCCCTTAGAGACACAGGGATGGATCCTTGAAGACATGGAGGTGTCTTTTGTCCCCTTGAGGACATCAGGGCTGATCCTTGGGGACACTGCAATGTCCCCTTGGAGACACCAGGGCTGAGCCTTGGGGACACTGGGGTTGGTCCTTGGGGACATGGAGGTGTCACTTGTCCTCATAGGGACACCAGAGCTGATCCTTGGAGATATCAGAGTTGGTCCTTGGATACATCAGGGTGCCCTTGTCCCCTTGGAGACACCAGGATAGGTCCTTGGGGACATGGGGCTGCCCCTCGTCCCCTTGGGGGCAGTGGGGCCATTCCTGGTGACAATGCACTGTCATCATCCTCCCCCCCCCCCCCCCCCCACATTCCCTTGTCACAGCACTGGTGGCCACATCCTGTCCCCACCCCAATCCCAGTTCCTCCTTCCACAGAACTGGGTAGCACCGGTGGGGGGGGAGGGTGGGGGTGACATTATGTCCGGGGGTGCCACCATGGTGGTGGGGGTGGCACTGGGGTAGTGGCACGTGTCCAGGGGTGGCATCAAGGGAGGGGTGACACGTGTCTGGGGGTGGTGACACATATCCGGAGGGGGTGGCACTGGGGAGGGGTGGCAATTGTCTGAGGGTGTCCCCAGCAGTGTCACTGCAGCCATGGGTCAGGGCCGAGCAGGTGCAGCACTGTGGGGCCACCGGGGAAGGGGAGATAACGACGATGGGATCCCCTCCAACCCTATTGCTGTCCCCACAGGTTGGGGGTGGCAGTGGGGGTCCTGTGGGGCCCCCCCGGGGCTGTGGCTGCTGCTGGGGTTGGCCGTGGTGGCGTGGGGGCTGCTGCTGGGGACACTGCTGGGACGGCGTGAGTGGGGCAGGGGGACGTTGGGGGGGGATGTGATGGGATATGCGGGGACACTGGGGTGTGGGGACATGAGGAGGATGTGGGAATGTTGTGGGGACACTGTAGGGTCATGGGAGTGTGGGGCCATGGGGGGACATGTGGGGACATGGGAGTGTGGGGACATGGTGGAACAGTGGGGGACATGGGGACATTGTGGGGACATGGGGGTGTGCAGACATTGGGGGATATGGGAGGGACATGGGGATGTTATAGGGACGAGGAGGTGTGGGGACATGGAGATGTTGTGAGGACATGGGGTCAGGGGACATGGGAGGGATGGAGGGGGACATTGTAGGGACATGGGGGTGTGGGGACATTGGGGTGTGAAGACACCGGGGGGATGTGGGGGAAGGGGACATGGGGGAAGAGAGGGAGACATGGAGACGTTATGAGGACATGGAAGTGTGGGGATATTGGGGAACAGGGGAACATGGGGACATTGTGGGGATGTGGGGGTGAGGGGACACGGAGATGTGGGGAAATTGGGGGACATGGGGGTGTGGGGACATGGTGGGAGACATGGGGACATTGTAGTGACATGGGGGGGGGCATGGAGTCATCGGGGAGGGCGTTATGGGGACAGGGGGGTGAGGAGACATTGGGGGGGATGTGGGGGCATTGTGAGGACATGGGGGGAGGGGACATGTGGGGGCATGCAGAGGGACATGAGGACACTGTGGGGACATGGGGGCATGGGGCCATTGGGGGACATGGGAACGACATGGGGACATGGGGGACAGTGAGTTATAGGGGACTATGGGAATCTGTGGGGCTATGGGGGTCTCTGAGATGCATGGAGTTATGGGGAGCCCTGGGGTCTGTGGGGCATGGGGGTCTGTGAAGTGTCTATGGAACAGAGGGGGGCTATGGGGTGTCTGTGGGGTGTCTACAGGGCGGGGGGGTCTGCAAGATTGTCTATGGGGTCTATGGGACCCTGGGGTGTCTATGATGATTCCATGGGGTCTAAGGGGGATCTGTGGGGTGGTATGAGGCTATGGGATGTCTATAGGATGTCTATGGAGTGTCTGTGGATCTATGGGGTGTCTATGGGGTGTCTATTGGGGGGTCTATAGGGTCTACGGGGGGTCTACGGTGTGTCTACAGGGCAGTGGGGTCTATCTAGTGTCTGTGGGGCAGAGGGTTCTATGGGGTCTATGGGGTGTCTATGGGGCTGTGGGGTGGTGGGAGGTGGCACTGTTCCCCCACTCCACAGATGCAGCGCTGTCGCGGGAGATCCAACACCTGAGGGACACTCAGCAGCTGCTGGAGAACAACGGTGGGGACACGGGAGTTGGGGAGGTGACATGGGGATATGGGGCTGTGGGGACACAGGTGACAGTGGTGACACACCCCACAGGCTCAGCGCTGGCTGTGGCACTGGCAATGCTGGAGGGGAACCAAACGCAGCTGAAGAAGCACGGTGGGTGTCACTGCTACCTCCACGTCACCTCCATATCGCCATGTCACCCCCATGTCATGTCTATGTCCCCATCTCCCCCTATCCCTGTGTCGCCATGTCCCCTCTGTGCCCAGTGTCCCCACTGTCCTCTCTGTCCCCAAATGTCCCCACTTTCCCCTCCAGGTACGGAGACAGCGGCGCTGCTGGAGATCCTCTCTGCCAACCAGAGTGCAACGCGGCTCGAGGGTAGGGACATGGAGATGTGGGGACGTGGGGACATGGGGACATGAGGACACGGGAATGTGGGGACATGGGGGCATTGGAGCACAGGGACATGGAGACGCAGGGACATGAGGACATGGGGACACGGAGACATGGGGGCATTGGGGCACGGGGACATGGAGACATGGGGACTTGGGGACATTTAGACATGGGGCCATGGGGACACGGGGCCGTGTGCCACGCGGTGCTGTCCCCACAGTTTCGGGGATGATGGTGTCAGTGTGGAGGGAGCGCAGCACCACACGCAACGCTCTGCACCAACTGCTGCACGCCATGTGGGCGCTGAACCGTGAGTAACATGGGGGGCGGCGGGGGTGACATTGGACCATGGGGACATAGGGACCCTATGGGGGGTGACACTGGGGTCCGTGGGGACATAGGGACCCCATGGGGGGTGACATCGGGGTGCGTGCGTGGGTGATGGCATTTGGGTCTGTGGGTGGTTGATGTCCCCATGGGGGGTGACATTGGGGTCTGTGGGTACATAGGGACCCCTTGGGGGTTAACATTGGGGTTGGTGGGTGGGTGGTGTCCCACGGGGGGTGACATTGGTGTCTGTAGGTGAATGGGGACGTTGGGGTCTGTGGGGTCATATGGTCCCTGTGGGTGGTGACATTGGGGTCGGTGGGTGAAGTCCCAATGGGAGTGACACTGGGGTCTATGGGGACGTAGGGACCCCACAGGTGGTGACATTGGGGTTGGTGGGGGGTGACATGGGGGCCGGCAGGTGCCGATGTCCCCATGGGTGCCCCCCAGGCTCCTCGTGCCAGGTGTGCCCTCCCGGGTGGCGGCTGCACGGGGGCAGCTGTTATATGGTGGGGAGCGGTGCTATGGGGTGGGCGCAGGCGCAGGGCCACTGCCGGGACAGTGGGGCACAGCTGGTGGTCATCGGCGACGCACAGGAGCAGGTGGGTGCTATGGGGCGGTGTGGGGTGATATGGGGCTCCCTGGGGTGCTACAGTCTGCTATGGGGTGATGTGGGGTAGTTTGGGGCACTGAAGGACTTTATGGGGAGTGGCTGTGGGATGCTATGGAGGGCTATGGGGTGATTCAGGGTTCTATGGGGCACTTACGGAGCACTATGATTGCCACAGGGTTCTATGGGGTGCTATGGGGTGCTGTGTGTGCCATTGGGTCTGATGGGGTGCTATGGGGCACTATGGAGCACTATGGGGTGATTAAAGGTTCTACGGGACACTATAGGACACCACTGGTTTCTATGGGGTGCCATTGGTTTCCATGGTGTGCTAAGGGGCACAGTGGGGCACCATTAGGAGTGCTATGGGGCACTGCGTGTTCCATTGATTTCTATGGGGTGCTGTGGGGGGCTGTGCCGTGGGTCCCACACCCCCCTCCCCCCACCCAGGAGTTCCTGACTTCGTTGGCCCCCCCCCACGAGACGTGGATTGGACTCCACGACCGCAGCACGGAGGGCTCCTTCCAATGGGTGGATGGCAGCACCCTCAGCTTCCGGTGGGTGAGGCTATGGGGTCACGGGGTCATGGGGGATGATGGGGGGCGATGGGGGTTATTGGCAGTGGGGGAGCTGGCGTGTGGGGTCTTGGGGTCAGGGGAGGTGAGAGGTGATGCGGTCATAGGGGGTTTGGGGGCATGGGGTCAGGGACTGTGGTGTCATGGGACGCTATGGGGTGTTTATGGGGTCTGTGTGTCTATGGAGCTACGGAGCGTCTATGGGGCTATAGGGTGTCTATGGGGTTTCCATGGGGTGGCTATAGGGCCATGGGATGGCTATGGGGTTTCATGGGATCTACGCATTGGCTGTAGGGTTACGCGGCCTATGGGATGGTTACAGGGCTACGGGGTGGCTACGGGTCTATGGGGTGGCTATGGGGTGGCCATGGCACAATGGGGCTCTGACACCCACCTCCTCCCCACAGGAACTGGCGCTGGGGTCAGCCAGACGAGGCCGGGGGGGGGCGAGGACTGCGTGGCCATGGACTCCAGGGGGGGGTGGGGGGACCGACCGTGTGCTGTCAGCCTGGGCGGGTGGGTGTGCGAGAGGGGTTGGGGCTGCTGAGCCACCCCATGGGGGGAGGGAGAGGGGATGGACATCCACGGGGGGGGCACTGGAGGGGAGATATCGACGGGGGGGGAAGGTCAATGGGGGGACATTGTGGGGGACACCCGTGGGGGGGGGACATCAATGTCGGGGTGGGGATGATGCACGTTGGGGACAATAAAGGAATGGAATGTGACGTTGTGGGGATGATGCGGGGTGCTGGGGGGGGGGGGATGGGGGTGGGGGGGACATTGGGGACACTGGGGACAATAAGAGAATGGAGTGTGATGCTGCGGGGACTCTGCGCTGTGGTGGAGGGCAGGGGGGCAGAAGGGGGTGGTGAAGGAGACAATGGGGACATTGCAGACATTTGGGGGCCCGCAGCTCCTTTAATGCAAAATAGGGAGGGGGCGTGGTCTCCCGCTTTGGGCGTGGCTTTGATATGGGTGTGGCCTCGCGGTGGGGGCGTGGTCAGGTGGTGGGCATGGCCGCCGGAAGCTCCACCCCTTCAGCCGCTCTCACGCGGTTGAGCTCCGCCCTCAGCTCCTCCTCCTGCACCGCCCCCTCCACCAGGAACCGTGTGCCTGCACCAGTATAGACCAGTAAGGACCAGTACAAACCAGTATGGACCAGTACAGACCAGTATGGACCAGTATAGTCCAGCATGGAACAGTGTAGACCAGTAGGGACCAGTTTAGATCAGTGGAGACCAATTCCAGTATGGACCAGCAGGGACCAGTATGGACTGGTTTGGTTCCTTAAGGATGCATAGGGAACAGTAGAGATCAGTATAGATCAATCCCAGTAGGGACCAACATGGCCCCAGTATAGACCAATATAGACCCGAATGGACCAGTGTGGACCAGTATGGACCAATATGGACCAGCATAGACCAATATAGACCCGAATGGACCAGTGTGGACCAGTATGGACCAATATGGGACCAGTATAGACCAATATGGACCAGTATAGACCAATATAGACCCGAATGGACCAGTATGGACCAGTAGGGACCAGTATAGACCAGTACCAGTATGGACCAATAGTCCCAGTCCCTCCAAGTGCCCCCAGTTTGGCTCCCAGTACCTTCCAGCCGCAGCCGCCCCCACGTCGGACCCAAAGCGCTGCACCATCCCCGCTCTGTGCCGCCCTGAGAGGGACAGTGCCACCACGGGGCCCCAGGTGTCACAATGTCCCATAGTCCCCAGTGTCCCCATATCTCCAATGTCCCTCTTGTCCTCATTGTCCCTTTTGACCAAATGTCCCCACATTCTCCCCATCGTCCCCATACCCCCAAATGTCCCCAAATGTCCCCAAATGTCTCCAAATCCCCCAACGTCCCGAATGTCTCTAATGTCCCCAACGTCCCCAGTGTCCTCATATCCCCATAATGTCCCAAATGTCCCCATATCCTCCAGCGTCCCCAATGTCCCCACTACACTCGATGTCCCCAATGTCCCCATATCCTCCGATGTCCCCCAATGTCTCTGATGTCCCCAACATCCCCAATGTCCTCATATCCCTATAATGTCCCCGGTGTCCTCACTGTTCCCACTGTCTCCAATGTCCCCAATGTCCCCAATATCCTCATTGTCCCCTTTGTCCAAATGTCCCCACAGTGTCCCCATATCCTCTAGTGTTCCCAGTGTCCCCACTGTCCCCAATGCCCCCTGTATCCCCATATCCTCCATTATTCCCAAATGTCCCCAATGTCCTCAGTCTCCCTATTATGCCCACTGTCCCCAGTGTCCCCATAATATCCCCAGAGTCCCCAGTGTCCCCAATGTCTCAATGTCCCCCTATGTCCCAGCATCTCCAAATGCCCCAATGGCCCCAGTGTCTCTGATGTCCCCAATATCCCCATATCCCCATAATGTCGCCAATGTCCCCATTACACCCAATGTCCCCCAGTACCCCCAGATGACCCCACTGTCCCCAATGTCCCCATTCCCCCACTGCCCCCCCTGCCCCCACTGTCCCTATACCGTCTCTCTCTTCCTGCTCCACCTTCCCCCGCAGATCCTCCATCTGCTGCCACATCCGGGGCACTGGGGGGGGGGGGGGGGGGGAATCACATACGTGGGGGTGTCACCATGGGAGGGGGTTCCCAACTTTGGGGTCCTCCCATTATGGGGCCCCATTGTGTGGGGGTCTTTTTTTTTGGGGGGGGTCCCATCTCACCACCCGCCCACAGCTCCTCCTGGTGGTCCCGCAGCTGCACCAGATCTCGCGAGATTTCCATGTCTGTTGTATGGGCGAAGGGTCCGGGTAGGGGGGGGGGGGGGGGGGGGGGGGGTGGAGGGGGGTCACTATGGGGGGCACTGTGGTAGCAGGGTATGCTATGGGGAGCACTATTTGGGGGCACAATGAGGGGGCAATATGTGGGGTACTATGGGGAAGGCACTATTTAGGGGGCACAATGGGGGGGAGAACAATGGGGGAGGGCACCAAGGGGGGGTCACTATGGGGGGTCACCATGGAGGACAGACTATACGGGAGTTTCTTTTGGGGGGTTTCTATGGGGAGGCCACTGTGACAGTCACTATTAGTTGGGCACCATGGGGGGCTCAATTTTGGGGGGAGGGCAGTGTGGGGCATAATTTGGGGGGGCACAGAAAGGGGGAAGGGGGGTGTCTATGGGGGAGGGCTTTTTGGGGAGGGTCACACTGGATGGGTCTCCATGGGGGGGATCTCCAGGGGGGAGGTTTCTTTGAGGGGGGTCACTATGGGGCGGGGTCTCTATGGGGGGTCATTATGGGGGAGAATGGGAAATGATGGGGGATTCCATGAGGGAATCGTTATGGAGGGGGGTGTCACTATGGGGGGGGGTCTCTGTCTCTTTGGGGGGGGGTCTTTCCGAGGGGGGAGGGGTGCACTCACCCAGGCTGAGCAGTGCCAGTAGCAGCCCCGCCCACAGCAGCATGGAGCAGCCCAGCGCCCCCCCCAGCAGTGGGGCTGCAATTGAAGGGGGGTGGGGGGTAGGGGGGCCAGGGAGGACCCCCAAATCCCACCATGAACCACCAAATCCCCCCCCACTCCAGGACCCCAAATTATGCCCTTCCCCAACTCAGAGGAAACCAAATACCCCCCCCCCCATGTCCCCACCCCCCCACTCCCCAAATCTCTATGGGATCCCCACAGAACCCCCCATTTGCACCCCCCCTGCCCACCCCTCAGCACTCCAAATCACCTCCCCTGCAACCCCAATCCCTCCCAGGACACCCCAAATTCGGCCCCCCCCCCCCCCCCCCCCCCCCCCCAAATCCCCAATCCCCATTCCAGACCACAAGTCCACACACTTAGGTCCCAAATCCCCCATCAAGACCCCAAAATCCCACCCAGGACCCCAAATACTCCCACTTGACCCCCTAAATTGGCCTTTAGGACCCCCGTTTCCCCCATCCCCCCCTTAAGACCCAAAAATCCCTCCCCCCCCAAAATATCCCCAGTAGCCTTCATGACTGCAAATCTGCCCCCCCAGGACTCCCCAAATGCCCCCAGGATCCCAACCCCCCCCCCCCCCCCCAGGCTCCCCTACGTCCCCCCCTCAAGACCATCAAATCACCCCCAGGACCCCAAATCCCCCTTCCAGACCCCAAATCCAACATCAAGACCCCCAAATCCCTCCACCAAGACCCCCTACATCCTCCCTCCAGGCACCCAAATCCACCCTGGATCCCCCAGAAGTATTCAGGACCTCAAATTCAACCCCAGGACCCCCCAGCAATTCCCCGCGAGACCCCCAAATCCAACCCCCATCACGCCACATCCCTTCCAGGACCCCCATTACCCCCCTCTCAAGACCCCAAAATCCTCCCCCAGGAACCCCTTCAGTTGCATCCAAGACCCCAAAGCCCCCCTTCCCCAGGACCCCCCAAGCCCCCCAGGACCCCAACCCCTCCCCAGGCTCCTCTACATCCCCCCTCAAGACCCTTAAATGCCCCCCAGGGACCCCAATGACCCTCCTTGCCCCCACCTGCCCGTCCCCAGTTCTATGGTGCTGTGAGTGCTATGGGGTCGGAAGCACCCTATAGGGCCACTCCCCAACCCCCTCCACCCCCCACCATAGAGCACACCCTTATGGGGGCCACACCCACCGGGGCCACCCATGGGCACCGCCCTGGTCCCCATGTCCCCACATCCTCAGTGTCCCCAGTACCCCCATGTCCAAAATGTCCCCACATCCCCCATGTCCCCAAGTCCATAATGTCCTATGTCCCACATCCCCATGTCCCCCAATGTCCCCATATCCACACCATCCTCATGTCCCCAATGTCCCCACATCCCCAGTGTCCCCATGTCCACCACACCTCTCATATCCCCCATGTCCACAGTGTCCCCATGTCCCCCCCCCCTCATGTCACATTGTGCCCAGGCAGCTGGCAGTGCCACGTGCCCCCCTCCGCCCTCAGTGTCCCCATGTCCTCCCTCCACCCCCCAAGTCTGTACCCCAGAAAGGGGAACTGAAAGGGGAAGCAGCGCTGGGTGGGGTGTGTGGGAGCTTCTGGGGAAGGGATGGGCAGTGGGAGAACTTGGGGGACATGGGGATGTGGGGACACTGGAACATGGTTGACGTGGGGACATGGGGACACAGTCCCTTCCTTATGTCTCCCTTGTGTCTCCGTGTCCCTTATGTCCCCATATCCACATCCCCCTGTCCCCAATGTCCCCACATCCCCACCATGTCCCCATTCATCCCTACAGTCCTCATTGTCCCCACTGTCCCCGAAGGTCCTCAGTGTCCTCAGTGAGCTCCAATGTCCCCATTGTCCCTATTGATCCCAATGCCCTTCATGGTCCCCAAAGTCCACATTGTCCCCTATTGTCTCCATTGTCTCCATTGTCCCTAAATTCCTCGTTGCCCCCATTGACCCCAAAGTCCCCTACTGTCCTCACTGTCCCCATTGCCCCCAGTGTCCCCAAAGTCCCCATTGTCTCTATTGTCCCCCATTGTCCCCAGTGTCCCACAGTGTTCCCCCCTCCCCACTGTCCCCCATCCTTTCCCCCATAAACCCCTTTGGAGGACCGCACGGAGAGCGGCGCACTACAAAGTGCCTCTCTGCGCTCTCCCACTCTATGATACGCCAGCGGACGGGGCGGGTCGAGCACTTCCGGTCCCCACAAATCAGAGCGCCGCACACTTCCAGTTCCCTCATCCCAGATGATTTCCGTTTCCGGCACCGCTCAGTTCCGGTTTCCGGCGCGGTGCCCCTTAGTGACCGCCGGTGCTATGGGCGCTCACCTGGCGCGGCGCTACGCGGGGGGGGGGCGGACACGGAGCCGGACCCGTTGTGCGATGCCCACGTTCCCCGCAGACCTGGGGCTGCCCGGGCGGGAGCCGCGCAGTAAGGGGGGGGCCTAGGCCGGGGAGGTCCGTGTGGGGCCTGAGGGGGTTTCTTGTGGGGGCCAGGAGCGGACCGTGTGGATCTGAGGGGTCGTATGGGGCTTGGGGAGGGAGGGGCCATAATTGGGGTCTGGGGTGTCTCTGTAGGACCGGAGAAAGTCCTTGGGGTGGGGGATCTCTGTGGGGGCCGAGGGGAGTCCGTGTGGGTCTGAGAGGTTTGTATGGGGCCTGGGGTGCCTCTGTGAGGCGAGAAGGGAGTCACTGTGGGGCCTGCGGTTGTTCTTAGGGGGTCCCTGCGGGGACTGGAGGATCCATGTGTGTCTCTGTGGGGCTGAGGGTGCTCCGTGTGGCGCGGTGGCAGTTGCTGTCATCCCTACTGTCATCGCTACCTCCCACTGTCCCTGACCCTGTCCCCAGTCCCCCAACCAATGTCCCTTTGCCCCCTCCCCAGTGACCCCATCCCCAATCAATGACCTCATCCCTTCACCTCCTGTCCCCCGACTGTGCCTCCCTGTTCCCAAGCGGTGTCACTTTGCTCCCCTCTGACCCTGTCCCCAACCCTGTCCCCTGTGTCCCTCTGTCCCCACCCAGTGTCCCCCACCCAATGTCCCCAACCTCGTCCCTTCACCCCCTGCCCCCTGACCGTGTCCCTTTGCCCCCAGCCATGGTGGCCACAGCTCAGCAGTTGTCAGATGGCCGCGTCCCGTTGGCGCAGCGCGATTACTGCGCCCACCACCTCCTGCGCCTGATGCGCTGCCGCCGCGACGCCTTCCCCAGCCTATGGCAGTGCCAACACCTGCGGCACCAATGGACAGCTGCCAGCACCAAGAGTAAGGGGCAGGGGACATGGGGGGTGGGGCAGGGGGACATGGGGAAGACGTAGGGATAAAATGAGGACATGCGGGACATTGAGGGGAGGGGGACAGGGGAAGACATAGGGACAAAATGAGGATGTGGGGACAAGTTGGGGACATGGGGGACAAAGTGGGGACACAGGGACCAGAAGGGAACACGGGGGACAAGGTGAGGATATCGGAAGTGGAGGGGGACACAGGGACAAGGAGGGGACAAAGCGGAGACATGGGGACAAGTAGGAGGGCATGGGGGACAAAATAGGACATGGGTTTAAGGTGGGGCATGGGGACAAGTAGGGGACATGGGGTCAGGATGGGGCATGGAGACAAAGTGGGATGTGGGAACAAGGAGGGGACACGGGGACAAGTTGTGGTATGGGAACAAAATGGTGTATGGGTCCAAAGTGGGGACATGCAGACAAGGCAGACTGCAGGGACTAAGTGGGGACACAGGGACCAGGAGGGGATATTGGGGGTAAAGAGTCAAGGAGGGGACGTGGGGACAAAATGGGGACACTGGGGACGAGGAGGGACCGTCCATCCGCAGTTATGTGATGCGCATGAAGGAGTTCGAGCGCGAGCGGCGGCTGCTGCAGCGCCAGAGGCGGATCCAAGAGCGGGAGGCGGCCATGGCTGCGGAGTGACACCCGTGGGGACATCCATGGGGACAACCAGCCATGGGACACCCAACCCCTGGGTGACGCTGGGCATGGAATAAAGCTCCAAACGCGACCCCTGTGTCCTTGGGGACAGTGACACACCACACACACACACACGTGTGGAAGGGACGTCTTTTATTCTTGTCTGCGGGGACAGTGACGGTCGCACGAGGGGGACGCGGTCATTCCCAGCCACCACAGCACAGTGACACGCCACACGTTGAGTGACACACGTCATGTGTGACCCCATGGGACAGCAGCGTCTGTCCCTTATGGGTGACACCGATCATTCCTGACCCCGTGGAATGGTGACACGTGTCACACCTGACCCCAGGGGACAATCGGTGGACAGTCAAGCGTGGGTGACAACGTGGGATGGGGACACCATGACTGCATCCACCACTGCAGCGCAGGGTCCCCTTTGTGTCACCCAGGGCCCTTTGTCACCCAGGGGCATTTTGTCACATGGATGTCTCTTGTCACCC
The DNA here is from genome assembly GCA_030625065.1 of Alectoris magna. Lineage (NCBI taxonomy): Eukaryota > Metazoa > Chordata > Aves > Galliformes > Phasianidae > Alectoris > Alectoris magna. The sequence goes on along the minus strand of CM060577.1, from coordinate 9,830,812 downwards.
AGGTGCTCCCCGTCACCCAGATCTCCTTTGTCACCCAAGTGTCCCCTGTCACCCCAAATGATGTCCTCAGTCACCCAGACGTCCTTTGCCACTTGGGTGTCTTTTCTCACCCAGGTGTCCTTTGGCACCCAAGCGTCCCCTGTCACCCAAATGTCCCCGTTGCTCAGGGTGTCCTTTGTCACCTGGGTATCCCCCATCACCCAGGCATCCCCCACCACTCAGGTGCCCCCCCCGTCACCCCACCATCCCCCCAGCTGTCCCCTGGGGTGGGCGGTGGTGGCGGTGTCCCCTCACAGCAGGAAGGGGACGATGGGGGAGCGCAGAGGTGGGTAATCGCGGAACTCCCGCAGGTAACTGCGGTGCTTCCCCTGCGCCCATATCGCCATCTGCACGAAGCCCACCAGAGAGAACAGAGCCACTGCGGGGGGAGGGGACAGTGTCAGTGCCATGGGGGGGGATGTGGGGACAATAGGGGGATGGGGGTTGGGATGGGGGGGGACATGGGGATATCTGCATGAAGCCCACCAGAGAGAACAGAGCCACTGCGGGGGGGGACGGTGTCAGTGCCATGGGGGGGGGGGGGATGGGGTGGGGGGGACAATGGATATTTGCACAAAGCCCACCAGAGAGAACGGAGCCACTGCGGGGAGGGGGGGGGACAGTGTCAGTGCCATGGGAGGGGGGGGGGGGGAGGGATGTGGGGGCAATGGGGGGACATGGGGATGGGGTGGGGGGACAGGGAATGGGCAGGGGACATGGGGACACTGGGGAGGCATAGGGATGGGGGGGACAAGATGGGTGGTGACATAGGGACACTGGGAGGACATGGGACGGGGGGGGGGGGACAGGAGATGGGGGAAGGCATGGGGATGAGGGGGACACAGAGACAGTGGTGGGGACATGGGACCAGTTAAGGGGGCCAAGGGATGGGGGGGATGCAGGGACAGTGGGGGGATGGGGGATAGCTACACAAACCCCACCAGGGAGAAGAGGGACACCGTGGGGGGAGTGGGGAACAGCGTCAGCCTTGTGGGGAGGGGACATGAGGACAATCACAGTGGGAACATGGGGTCACAGGGGTGGGGACATGGGGCCCAGCTCACCGGGCAGACACTGCGTCATGATGGTAAACCCGATCCAGGAGCCAACCTGGGGGAGAAGGGGGGCAAAAACTGAAGGGGGGGGGCAGCAGCACCCCAACAATGGGATGTCACCCCACCTTCAAACCAGGGCAGCCCCCCAAAATTAAGCTCTTCCCCCCACCACCACCCCAAACTGGTTTTGTTCTCCCTCTGAAAGAGTTGTATTCCCCCACCCCCAAAACTGGGGTACCCCCCTCCAAACAAGGGTCCCCCCCACAAAACCACAGCTCCCTCCCCAAATGTGGGTGCCCCCCTCCCACATCGGAGACACCCCCACCACACTGAGAACTTTCCCCCCCCAGGTTTAAAGACTCCCCCAAAACCACAATCCCTCCCCACCCCCCCCCAAACGACAGTTCCCCCCAAATAAGGGTGCCCCCACATTTAAAATACCCCACACACACACTAAGGACCCTTCCCCCCCCCCCCCATATTTGGGGTCTTTCCCAAACCTCATAGGTGTAGTTGGGGACAGGACACAAGCAGGAAGAGCCACGTGAAGGGGTTCCGGGTCGGGTATGGGATCTTCCGTGTCTTTGAGCCTGGGGGGAGGGAAATGGGGGGGGGAGAGCACCCCCAAATTAGACCCCCCGCCCCAATAAATGCAGGGACTCCCCCCATTGGTACATAGCCTCCCAACAGCTGTGGGACCCCCCAGCTCCTCAGTGTGGGCCCCTATACGTGACCACTCCACCAACATCCACAATGTGCCCCCCCCCCCCCGGTGCATGCCCCTCCATTGCCCATGCCCCCCCCCCACCCCCCCGTTGTTTGCCCTTCCCATTGGCTGTGCTCTCCCTCCCCCCCACATATTCAATGTGTACCCCCCCCCCCATTGGCTGTGCCCCCAATGCCTGCGCCCCCTCATGTGCCCCACAATATCTGTGTGTGTCCCCCCCCAGATATGTCCCCCATGTCTGTGCCCCCCCTCCCCCCCCCCCAGTCTGTGTCCCCCCCTTTACCCGCGGGGCGGAGGTTGCGGAGCGCCACGTGGATGGAGAAGTTCCCCAGCTGACAGAACTGCAGGGGAGGGAGGGGGGGTGGGGGGGGATGGTCCACAGTGTCCCCATTGTCACCATTGAGCCTCGCTGACCCCAGTGTCCCCCATTGACTTCAGTGTCCCCCATTGAACCCAGTGCCCCCGCTGATCCCCAGCGTCCCCAATATCTCCCCATGTCCCCATATCCCACAATGTTCTCAATGTCCCCTGTACCCCCTTAATGTCCCCATGGTCCCCAGTGTCCCCATTGTCCTGATATCCCCCTTATCCCCCAGTGTCCCCAATAGCCCCAACATCCCCAATGTCTCCAACACTCATAATGTCCCCACTGCCCCCATATCCCCAACGTCCCCATTGTCTCCAATGTCCCCAATATCCCCCAAATGTCCCCATTGGTCTCCACTGTCCCCCATGTCCCCCATTGCCCCCAATGTCTCCATATGCCATAATGTCCCCAATATCCCTCAATGTCCCCCTCAATAATCCCTGTTGCTCCCGATGTCCCCAAGCATTCCAACTTCCCCAGTGCCTTCCACTGTCGCCAGTGTCCCCATATCCTTCAGCGTCCCCAACACCCCCAATGTCCCCAACGTGCCCATATCCCACAGTGCCCCCAATGTCCCCTATACGCAATGTCCCCAGTGTCCCCAACATCCCCATATCCCCTATTGCTCCCGATGTCCCCCGCTATCCCCAAACACCCCCATATCCCACAGTGTCACCAATGTCCCCAGTACCCCGCTGTCCCCAATGTCCCCAGATGTCACCCACCAGGAACACCGCCAGCGCCAGCTTCACCTGCTCATCTCCATAAGCTGTGGGGGGGACACAGGGACAACATCAGCACCCCTTCCTCATCCCCACCCCCCCAACCCAAACCCCTCCACCCCCACTTTGTGCCTCA